>VWZS01009400.1:725641-1056994 GCA_013397075.1 Rhabdornis inornatus | reverse complement strand
TTTTTATTTTTTATTTTTTTTTATTTTGTGTAGGTGCATGTCTTGGGGATTTAAAAATTACAAGGCTGGTTTACTTATGCAAAGCATGCCTATGTCTGGAATACGTTTAGGGGAAGAAAGTGACTCCATGTTGTCCGAATTCCTCAAGGAACAGAAAGTAAAAAAAAATAAAAAATAATTAAAAAAAAATTAAAATTGGAGACTGTTGAAATGCAGATTTGAAGTACTTTCTTATTTTATTTTTTGGGTTCCGCGACATTATTGTGAAGAAGAAAAAAAAAAAAGAAAAGTTGTTGTGCAATACTGAATTTCAGACATGTACCACAAGTTAATGGTAGACTAACACTGAGGGGGGGTGGGGTCTAGGCATTGTGCTTTTGTCAGCATACTCTTGAGCTTTTAAGTCTACTATGTCTGAACTGTGGTTTCTTGTTTATCCTTTTTTTCTTTAGTTGGACTGTAATGTATGGTCTGTCAACCTGTGAATCTTCTAAAGTATGATTCAGGTATTGTTGTATTCTTTACTGTGTAATAAAAATGTTAAAAAATCTGTATTCCTACCTTCTCTGTGCAACTTCATTCCTGATGTTCCCTTTGTGAATAGTACTTTATGAACCACTAGCCCCAGAGCAGGAAAATGTCATTTGAAGTGCTGCCATGGGTCACAGGGTCATGTAATGTCTTTTTTTTTTTCCAGTTTCTGGATGAGACAGGACAGCCTTGTGTCTGGCTCTTGAGGGGATCTCCTCTGGCTTTCAGGTTATGGCTGAAAGTATCCAGCTAACTCATGTCTGTTCCTTGTTTGTGGCAAGGAGAGGTCTTGTAAGAAAACCCCCAAAATGCCTAATCACTTGCATCGGAGATGTGCTTTGTCTTCAAAGTCAAACTAATGCCTAGATTAATTGCTGTCATAAAGCATATCTGTTTTTAAGGGTTGCTCTGCACTTGAGCTTTTGCACAGACCTCTATATTTCTCTTTTAAACTTAATGGGAATACTCATTAAGAAAGGAAAGCACCTTCCCAGAGGTGTAGACCGAGCAGTAACTTTTACAGCCCTGTCCAGTGCAGTTCCCAAGGGTGCTCTGGTACACGTGGGGCTTAATTAACCATGCTGTCTCCAGAAGTAAGTCCATCTCTAGTGTGATTGTTACAGAAATTAAGACTGCCCTAGCAGGAAGAGAACTCCATTTATATCCAGGATTTGGTCCTAGCTCTGTACCGTGGGCTGCTCCCAGGTACTTCCTGCAAGTACACAGACATTGCTGACTGTGTTCAAACATTGGTGCTTTGCCAGTGTAAACCAGCCTTCCCTGCACCCCTGTAATTCTCTTGCTTCTTGTTGCAGACACATAGTATTTTTAAGACATTAAATAATTACCTTGACCACAAAGATATTTCAATTGGGATTTGATAGCATCATTCCCCACCTCCCTCCGAGAAGGGAAGAGAAAGTGTGAGCATTGCAAAGCCTGTTTAATAGATCAACACTTTTTAGAATGATCTTTTTTCAGTTTGCGTTTTTAGCAGAATCGTAGATATATACAAATGTCCCTAAGACGCTTGATTTGGAGCATCAGCTCTTCACCTTGTTAAGCAGAGAGAGGTATTTTTTGTTCATTTTGCAAGTTGATGTAAGGTAAAGAGGATGTGCAGCAGCATAAATAAATGCATCATGAAGACATGTGAAATGCGTTTTTATTTTTTTCATGTCAGAACACCAGCACTGAACTAAGTCCTCTTTTAATGTTCTTGCCAGCCTTCTAGTAATTTGATTAATTTCTCTTACCATCAGTACAATCTGTATTCTTGAAAGCATTTTGGTGTTTAGAGTTTCTGTTAAGGCTGTTCTTGAGCAAGCCCAGTGCTTGTGAGTGGCCACATGGAAGTTGGAAGCCCTCCTGTGCCTCAGCAGGGACCATGGCTTTGGCTCTGGAAGGGGCCATGCCAAGTGAGAGTTGATTTTTGACTCTTCCAGTTATACTGCCATTAAATGGCATTTAGAGTGGAAATGGAATTTGAGCACAGACTTGTCAGTTTTCAAACCACAGGCTTCAGAGAGCAGAAAATAACACCATGCATTGTGAAATGCTAACTATGAAGAGTGAGAGATTCTGCCCTCGGACTGATTTTTGTGTGTGTGTTAAACTTCAGTGCCTGACTTTGTAAGCTGAAAAATGTAGACTGTTTACCATTTTGACTCATTTTCCTCCCCCAGTCCATAGGCTGTAAGCACCCAATTCCGTGTTAACGGAGCAAACTTAGAAAGGAGTGTCAACTCTGATAAAGCTGCTTTCTTCTGCCTTAGTGTGAGACATCAGCCAAAAACAGGGTGATTTGCTTCATAGCTTGGGATCTTCAGAGAAGTGGTGGCAAATTTAAAATGTCTGTCAGAAGGAAAGGAAACCTGATAAGATTCAAGCCAGAATGTAACGTGTTTCTGCTTCCACTCCCCTCTCTGAGGTATACTGGGGAGGATTAGGTCACACTGACAAGCTGACTGAAGAGCTGAGCAGTAAACTCAGGGTTTGAGTTTGTACACCTTGCTGCAGCTGCTTTCCTCTTCCTGTAGCTCCCTTGTTTCTCCATCAGTTACTCCAGCTCTCAGACTGTTGATTCATGTGGTGTATGTGCCATGTTTGGAGCTGAATTTTCTCATGTGTATTGGGCACAGCAGTAGGAACAAGCAGTAACCCCTGAATCCCTGGGTTTTCCCTTACATGACTTCAGTCTTAGCACACAAGGTCAGTACCATCAGAGAGCTTGAGAAGAACCAGAGGCACTCTCCCATTGCCCCAAGCCAGAGCCCTTGTCCCTGACGTGCAGCTGCTGTCTCAGGCAGAGAGAGGCCATTTCTGAATGGGTCACCAATGGCAGTGTGTTTTGCTGCTCCCCTCCTACAGCCAAAGAAATGCCCTGTGATGGAAGACAGAGCCAGCTGACAGTGATCCTGTTCACTTCCTGCTCTCAGAGGGGTTTCCCCCCACTCCTTCCCATGTCTTCTCTTCACCAGTCTGGTTCACAGGACATTGCTGTCTGACCCAGTCACCTCCAGATCAGCACATCTGCTCTGGTTCCTTCAACCCACAGAGCACTGCAGTGAACAGTTAAGGGTTGAATAGTAAAGGACTTTTCTGCACACCCCTTGCTCTGCTGTCCCTGTTTTCTGCGTCCCCCAGCCCACTGCAGCTGGAGGTTTGGTTTGGGAGGGAGAGAAGGTGAGGGTGGCTAGAAGGAAAGCCGAGGTACTAAGGCTCACTTAGTGGCTCTGAAGCAGGCTGGGCCACATTGGGCTGCGTGAGAGGACATCTGTGTTTTTTTTCCTTGCTGTTTCTGCCCTTGCTTTGTCCTGCAGGTCTGAGCACTGTGCTGCCATTTTTTCATGATAAAAAGGAGTTAACAGTGCTTCCACCTCTGCAAAAGCATGTTGAGTCCACCAGAGAAAGGGGCAGTGCACAAGGTAAGTATTTATTCCAACAGCAGGACACCTATCTTGAGGGTACTTGAAAAAAAGAGGCAAGATAGAGCAGAGGAATGTAAACATGCTGGCTTTGAAGGCTAAGGCCATCTTGTTCAGTCTAAATCAAACACCAGCTTCTAGGCATGGGCATGAGCCCAAGAGCACATGAAGTGCATGCACAGTTCAGTGAGCACACTGGTGTCCCTGGGCTGCACCAGGCAGACACTAACAGCAAAGGAGGAATTAAACACCGGAGCGCACTGACAGAGTTATGTTTCCTTAGAAATCATTAAACCCAAAGGCAAGTTGTTTTATAAAGGAAACACCCTGTGTAAAGTGCAAGAGATGAGAAATGACAGGGAATTGGCTCCCAACCATACTATAAGCTTGGAAAAAGCAGCAGATGTAGACTTGTGCAATTTTCTAGCATGTAATTTGTTTTTACATTATGTACAACTTGAGGTAAAATGCACTGAGACCCTGTCCCACAGCTCATGTTAGACAGGCAGCATGACTGTGTAAAGATGGTTACTGGTTCTCTCTCCATCCTGTAGAGCTGGCTCCTCTCGAGGCAGTCAGTGTGTGTGAGAGCAAAGTGTGCTGAGACCTGGCTTTACTGCTGTCTGCTCAGAGCCCCACAGCTTCTACAGAGCCTCAGCCAGCCCAGACACAGGGGCTGGGGAGAGCACACACAGTCAAGATGCACCTAAAGATGTTTTTTTCCCCTGTATTTCTACTCTAATAAGGAAGACATGCTCTGAAGCAGCCTGGGTCTCTCCATTCTCCACCATTCCCAAGCAGGCAACAAGACAAGGAGCCATGCAGCTTCCTGTCCCCCGCTCTGTGATGCTGTTGTAGCAGCCTTTGTAGAGCACTTGGAAGAAAACTCTGCTTGCATCTTTTCCACTTTGTATCTTACAAAAGACCAAATGGATGCTTTAAGTCTTTTTGTTGTTGTTGGTTTTTGCCGTTTTTATTTCTGGATGGGAGAAAACCACAAGAAAGGCTGACATTAAAGTTTCTCTGGATGCTCCTTCGCTGTGCACGTATGTCCAGCCCTGCACACTGAGGCAGCGCAGGTTGCCCTCAGCACAAAACGTCTGCCACCCATGTGAGCTCGTGTGCTATGGTTTGCAGAGCTGTGCTCTCAATACCCCTCCCAAAGCAGCCCCTTATGTCCCATGCTCAAGCTCTTTACATTCGGTGTTTTAACCAAAATTTTTTCACTTTTTATGTTTTTGGGGTTTTTTTTAAACAAATGTGAAAAACATTTTTTGAAGCCTGACGTCACTTGTGGTTGATGGGCTTTGTTTATTCATGCCAGTTAAAAGGCTAAGTGGAGGTCTACTGTACTTTTGCAAGCAATCTTAATCCCTTCAACTGAATAGCAAGAAGAAAAAGATGGGTTGACAGAGGCAGTTAGCAGAGATCATACTTACACATGTTTGTTTTCAGTAATTAGTCACAGTGTTAATAGAAACATCCACTTTAGGCAAAGACGGCTGATTTGCACAAACAGTGGGCCATATGCTCTGGTGGGTGTGGAAGGGGGTTGACAAAGCTAAAAACTTTTCAGGAATTTTTATATGTGAAAACCTGCTATTATATTTATTCATTTATTTATCCAGTGTAATTATTTCCATGCCAGTTAGGGTTTGCAATATTTTCCACTTCAAAACATCAGAATAAAAACAGAGGTCTCCATGTTCACCTTGTCTGTCTCTCTCTCTCCCCCCCCACCTCTTGTCTCTCTCTCTCTCTCTCTCTCTCTCTCTCTCTCACACACACACACACATACAGAATAAGGGAGTTTTTAAGTGGCTGTCTATTGCTCAGGGCTTACATATGGATAGCATATGAAAATGAACTAGGCTGTAGGTGTTTTAACAATATAATTTAGTTATGTTGCTTTTTTTACTTTTCCAATAGTGCCAGATGGATTTTGCTTCCAGAATATGAAAGCAACTGCTGCCTTTTACAAAGATTTATTATTTTTTGGTGATATGATAGACTAATGCTAGTTCCAAAGGGGTAGATATGCTGAGTTGTTAACATACCCCTTTGATTCCAGCGTATTCTGTTCCTGTCAAGTGTAATGGGGAAACTTCCTATATGTTATGAAATGCTATTCAGCTGCATGTCTCTCCAGTTTTGGATTTGGTTTTGATTTTTTTTCCTAAATAATAAAGCTATTTGTTTTAACTTCAAACAGAAGCCTTTTTTCTTAGACAAAATCATAGCTTCACTTTCATAAGGAGCTCATGATCACTATAGTTTTTCAAGAGAGGAAACTGTTTGAGTTTGTGTTTTTGCTTTTGCTCACTGTTGTGTTTTTAAGGATGTTTATAATTTACTCAGCATGATGCTTTTGACTTTGCTGGTGTGAAACATCAGATATTTTGCAATTCATGCTCTTGCAGTAGGCTCAGATTGGAATCGCAAGCTCCAGCTCTGGGATGCATCCCTGATTACCTGTGGAGAGGTGCTAATAGAGACAAGCATCTTCCTCTTTGAGTCCTCTGAGGTTGGTTTTCTGCCAACCATTCCCAGTGGGGCTTGGGCACTTTGAGAGGGTTTATTCATTTCTAAATCACAACAGCCAAGTTGCAGAGTAATTCACCTCTGAATCTACTGCCTGATGCAAAATATGATTCTCAGTTTTATTTACATCAATACTTTACAGATGAGAAACCAAGTGCACATCCATTTGAACATCTAAAAGAGTGACAGAAATGAATTCACCACTTGTATAACAAAAAAACCCAGGCCCTCACCATCCAGGCACACACACAAAGACTGTGACAGAAACAGTTCTGGCATGTTGCACACCCACAGCTTCCTAGACTGCCTTTCAGTGGCCCCTTTGGTCATCCACGTCTTTTCACTATGGTTCATCCCACAAGCTGTGTAATGTCTCTCTGGCTTGCAGGCTGCTCTTCACACAGAGTCCAAGTCCACAGTAAGGAAGTAAGGAAGGCAACCTCTGGAAATGCCCACATATTTCAGTGTGAGGCAGGGAAAAACTAATGGGAAAACATGGTTGTAGAGTGTAAAAGTGTGCTGTAGAACAAAGAGAACAATCTGCTCTCTGTGTCCATGAACAAAGGAAAAAAAAAACAATGATCTGAAGTTGTAGCAATGCTTTAAGTTGCACACTGGGAAAAACTTTTTCCTGGAAAGGATGTTGAAGCTCCCAGATTACCTGCGAGGGTTTGAAATCCCTGTGATAAGAGAGTTGTTATGGTCAGGCTATACAAATGTCTTCCTGCCTGACTAGATACAGAGTCTTCCTTGGGACTGGGAAGGACTGGATGAGTCTCGAAGTCCTGAGGGGCACCTGTTTCCCTGATTACTGCAGCAAACTGTCAGCATCATTCTGCATTGCTTTTCTCATTTGCTTCACACAGACAATGCCATTTTCAAAAGTGTCGGATGGATAGACTTCAATTTGTAACCATGGCAGATTAGACTTTTGCTGACTCCTTCTTCAGCTGCTTCCACGGTGGTGTTGCCACAGCCGGGTGCTGCTGGCCCGGGTTTGTGTGGCATTTGTACATCCCTTCATTCCTCTCCCAAAGCATCGGAGCTGAGGCTTTGGCTGTGCATCACTGCTGGGTGAAGGTGGCTCAGTGGATGGGCCAGCTTGGCTCCCACAGAGCTGTTGCTTTGCAGGCAGCCAGCAGCCAGCAGCCCTTGTGGTTCAAGTACATCTTTGCCTTTACTAGTGTGGCTGGCTTTCCTTTGGAGTGTCTGGCACGTTGCACCTGGGGTCCCAAAGAGGTGATGTGCTGCGAGCAGAGGTGAGGGCCCTGGACAGGGTGGCAGACTTCAATCGGAAATGCTGGAGTCAAAGCCAGGCTGCTTTTGGCTCCCTTCCCATCCCAGGGTAATGTCCTACCAGCAGTTTGACTTTGAGTCACTGTGGCAATTCATGTTTAAAAGCATCATTCTTGGCACATGCACCAAAGATTAAAAGAAAACAGGAAAAATTCCTCTCTGAATGACAGATTTACATACCAGGAGGAAAAAAACCCACATAAAAATCTGATTTGAAGAACACAATTATAATATTTTACCCTCATTTCACTAACCATTTTATTGACTGAAAATGGAGCTACCTCAAGACTACAGATCTAAAGTGCTAACAAATTAAAACCATCCCCAAAGGAGAGAGACCACTAATCTGAAGCACGCCTCCCTAAAGAATTTCCAAAGATCTATAAATGCCATATGCTGAATAGACAGGATTTCTTTTAAGGTAAAAGTAATTTTTTTTCCCTGAATAACTGACCAAACACAGTCAAAAAGGGAAGGAAAGAAGACAAAGGACACCACATAAGAAAAATAAGAATGCTATACCAGCACGAAATACCAGCCAACATGCATATGGGAACACTTATTTGATCATCTAAATATGCTTATTTTATACAGTGGATATCCAAAAGTGATTGCATTTGCACTGATTCACTTAATGTAAGAAATAGAGTTGGCCCAATATCCATATTTCATAAACAGAGGTAATAAATTAAAGAAGCTGAGGATCTTGCTGCCAAGGCACATTTAAAAATATGAGCCAGAAAGAGAGCACAGCTAAGGAGAATTGAAGAAAAACTGAGAGAAAAAAAAAGCTGTTGTTTTGTAAATATAATTACTCTTTGAAATGCAGGAAATGGACACTAAATGAAGACTCTTGCATGACTCTGGAGGTCTCAACAGTGTTTCACCTGACAGGTCAGAGAGTGATGGTGCCTCTCTCCTGATAAAACACCTGTCCCCTAACTTCTGCTCAGGTGTCCCAGGCTCATGAGATGAAGTTCTACACTGTTGTGGCATGTCTGCAGGGTTGTGACTTGTGCTGGGTGTACTTCCCTTAATATCTTAATATTACACTCTGCGCTGTAATGAAACACATGCACTCAATGTTATGAAATACATAAATATAAACTGGCAATACATATGTGCTTTAATATAAGACAGAGAATATCTAGGATGTTCTCAGCTGCTCAGTTCTCACCTTCATTCTGTGGGCAGCCAGTGAGTCCTGGGGAACATCAAGGAAAAGAATCACAGACTCTTTCAGGAGTCTACATGAACTAGACTTGTGATAACTTCATATGATGTTAGACCTCTGATAAAGTCCTCCTGAGTTGCCTTAGAAAACAGAGATGTGAAAACAGCAGGTATACATTGGCACAAATGCAACCCCTTGCAGCTCTCCCCTCTCTATGAACAGCTAAACCAATGTTACTGAAACCCCGTATACAAGCTGAAACCCCATATATGTCCCTCAAAGTATATTTCAGCCTTGCATCATATGGCTGCCTCTGGTTACACTGACCTGCCTTCATTTTGGCCATGGGTACTGTGGAAGGCAACAGGGTTTCTTTGCAGCAGTTGACTTCCAGTTTTCAGGCATTCAAGAAAATATATCACTGGCTAGTTAGTTTTGGAAGAGACATTCAGAGGAATGGGTCCTTGCTTGTCTGTTCCAGTGCACCTGCACAATAAAAAAGTTTTTCCTCATGTTCAGGTGGAACTTCTGTGCATCAGTTTCTGCCCATTGCCTCTTGTCCTATTGCCTGGTACCACTGAGCAGAGCCTGGTCCATCCTCTTGTCACCCTCCCTTCAGAGACTGATGGACATTGGTGAGGTCCCCTCTTAACCATCTCTTCTTGAGGCTAAAGAAACTTCTTGAGGCTTAAGGCAGTGAACAAGCTCCTGCATGGCAAACTGGTGTCAAGACGATGCCATGCAGATTTTTAGAGGAGCCTGGGAGTAGATGGGACGAGATGCTGCCATCCACTGTAGCATGCTGAAGGAAAGGAGGAGCTGCCAAGTGTGGCCGGAGCACAGGAGTGGCTCCAGAGTGCTCACAGATGGAGCCAGGCCAAGGGACAGCTGTTAGCAGGCATGGACACTGCTCATGCCTTGAAACCAGGGTACATGCCTCTCTGGGGAATCAAATCTTGGATGACATCCACTTGGAATTCTTCCTCAGTAGAAGGCAGAGGTTTTCACTCAGCAGACTGCTCGAGAAGGCTTTCATCCCTTTTTTTCCCAGTCATTTTTCCCTCCTTGTACCAAGTGCTAGCCCCCAGCCTGCTTTTCCTGATGGAAGCCATGTGGGCTGGAGAGCTGTACTGCAGTAAATACTATCTGGGAACCATGTCTTTGTGCATTGCAAGTATTTTTGTCACTCTTCAGGCCATAAACTTCCCAAGGAGTCTTATTTTTCCTGTTAATATGAAAACTGAAAATTACAGGAACTCGTCACTAAAATGATGATGTTGTCTTATTTCCTGTGTAACATGGATTGACATGTACATATGCTGCTGACATGTTAGAAAAGCAGCTATCTGCTCTCAGGATTGCTAGAGCCCACTCATAGGACACAGATCCAGACTGAGTGAAAATAAAGGGTGTTACTGTGAAAAATCCGGGATATGTTTCTCAAAGGCAAGTGAATTCCTTCATTTCAAGGTTAAGAAAAAATCCGCCTGCAAATAACTTAGAGTAGCCAAGAGGAAATATCTAACTGGAGTTCACTAAAGGAAGCTCTAGCATTAAAAATGTCCTTCTCTAAAAGGGAGGGCTTTGTGAATGACAGACACAATGCACAATAAAAATCAATAGGGTTTTCATCTTTCTCTTATACATGCCTCTAAGGATAAATTATCCCTTTCTTCTCAATTCACATTGGGATAGCAGCAGATGCTGAAACAAGCACACATGATTGTATGCACATACTGACGTCTCCATGTTAATTTTCTCTTTCATCTTCATATGTCATCCATAAGTTTTTTTTTATCCCATTTGAACTGAAGCCAAAAATACTTTAAAATATGAAACATTTACTGCAAAACAATTGGCCAAACCAAATTTCTGGCCATCCTCATTAAAAAATAAAATTAATAATTTCAGAATGTTTTGGTTCTGTTTTAGATATTAATATTTTTAAACTCTTTTAAGAGTATAAATTGGTTGCACTTTTGAAATTGCAGTCATCTAAAAATGACAACCCATGCTGTTTTACAAAGATGTGATGCAGTCACTTACTGTTACTGTAGCTTAAAGCCATTGTTCAAATGAGACTCAGAAGGAAACCAACTTTATCCTGTAGGTAGATTTAAGGTTTGGTGACCTACTATTCACTATAAAAAAAAAAAATCACAGAAATAACTTTACATTTATACAAATGTTTGTTGGACAATTCACTGTAGCTCTGTCTTAGGTAGGGCCATTAACTTATATACTGTAAGAAATATCTTTGTGGCCCTATGGATGCAAGGATATGCCTGCAAATATCATCTGAGAAGAAGATAGATAGTTCCAAAATCTCCTGCTGCTCTTGGGCAAGGAAAGGAGCACAGACACAAAATCTAGTCTGAAAGCTTTCTTTCCCAGAGATTCAACAGCAACACGTAAGGTCAAGGGTACTTTCTTGCTTTCTGGCAAAACAAGCCATGCTTTAAGCAGTACCTAAGCTATGAAAGAAATTGTTCCTACTGTTCATCACATTTGCTGATGAGAAGGCAAAAAGAAGAGAAGCTGGTACCTCTGATGACATCTGAGGAGAAAGGGAAGAGGGATCAGGTAGGCACTGGGAAGGGGATGGAGGACACGGTGAGTCCATGGAAATGGGCTGCTCTCGCTCAAGTTCTCGTGCTAAACATGTGTCTAGAAAGCCCACCAAGCCACAACGGTTTCAGACTTGTTTGGTAGGGTGTTTTTTACTGGCATCATTAGGATTTGCCTTAAACTCATGCAGGTGCTCTTTAAGAAATTCACTTCAAAATGCATAGTTTGAAAACCTCCTAATGTGGATAATGTTTTTTACAAAATTTGCTGACAGTATTTTGAAGAACAAAAAGTTACACAGACTTTCTGTAATGGGAGCAGGGCAAGTATTTCAGCTGCATGGGCTGTGATATATCATTTATTCTGGCAAGCAGAGACATATATTTGAATGTGTAAAGAAAAATAAGGGACAAAATTCCTTAGAACTGTGATTAAGCGGCAAAAAACAACAAAATAAGGGGGAAAAAGGGGATAGCTGTATTTGTATACTTCAATTAACTGGTATTGTATAGGTAGAACTAGGCATATCTTCAGCTATATATTGGCTGGTCAAGTTTCTAACAAACTTCTTCACCCTAGGGAATTTTTGCTATTAGGCTTAATTCTGCAGCAGATTCCTTCTAAAAAAAAGGCCATGGTGCAAATAAAAGTCTTTCTTTATTGAGGAATCAATGTAACCTAGTAAAGATCCTTGAGGGCAGACCAGTGAAACGAGAAAAAAAATTCTTATTCCTGCTCATATTTTGTTTTGTTGGATTTTTTTCCAGCTAATGAAACTTGAGGAAACAGTGCAAAGATTTTTGATTATTTATTTCTATTAAAAGATCAAGTCCTGCTTTCCACTGGAATACACTCAAGTATGCTATAACAAGATCTCTCTTATCTTCAACAAACTAAAGCCATCACCATTTACTCCAGCATGAGAACAGATTCTGCCTACAGAGTCAAAGGATACAATTCTGCCCTGAGGCTTAATTTGTCCTTTTTATAAAGTGACCTAAATAAAGCATCGATGCCACCCGGAGAGCAGCAGGTTTTGAGTAAGGCACAGACACCATTTTCTGTGTGACTGCTTCTTGTCTTTGTAAGGCGTAGCTGCATGTGTGGGAGGGCAGCAAGACTAGCAGCTTTGCTGTCACCAAGTCTGAAAACACTCTGCAGATGAAAGGTCTACTCTTCTAAATTCTCTGCATTTCCTAAAATGCATTTTCTTATTGAGGAATTGGTGTGCCTCACATGGGTGTGGGGCAGGGCTAGTGTTCAGCATTTTGGGAGATTTGACTAAGCAGTTACATGTAGCAACCTCAGAAGGCAAACCAAGCAAACCTGTTTAGGGGTTGCACGATTTTCAGGGAATCACAGCATCAATCATTACGTTTTAAAAGACCAAGCTTTGACCAAGCACCACATTGTCAGCTAAACTCTAGCTCTGACACATCCAGTTGTTTCTTGAACACCTCTAGGGGTGGTGACACCACCACCTACCTGGGCAGCTCATTCCAATGCTTAAGAACCCTTTCCATGAAGAAATTCTTCCTGATGTCCAACTTGAAACTCCCTCGGTGCAGGTTGAGGCTGTGTTCTCTTGTCATGTCAGCAGTCATCTGGGAGAAGAGAGTGATCCCCACCTTGCCACAGCCTCCTTTCAGGTAGTTGTACAGAGCAATAGGGTCTCCCCTGAGCCTCGTTTTTACCCAGGCTAAACAACCTCAGTTCTCTCAGCTGCTCATCACAGGGCTCATGATTTTACTGGGGTTTGCAGGCAACTGTTTGTTATTTGACCTGTCTAATGCACAGGGCTGGAGAGCAACACTTGAAAGGCCAGTTGAGAAAGAAAGACTATTTTAGGAGATGCAGGCTCGGGAATTAAAGGAGGCAGAGAGTCACGCAGAATCACATTATGGTTGAGGCTGATCTGGAGGTCACTGGGTCTAACCCCCCTGCTCAAGCAGAGCCACCTAAAGCTAGTTGCCCAGGACTATGTTCTGACTTATTCACTCATCTCTTTAACAAATTAAAGCTCTACTGGAGCAGGAGTCATATGCTACTGACCTCCAAGCCAGTTCAGACCCAGCCATGAACGGCAATTTCTTCTTGTGCTTAAATGTGATTTATCACAGTCTCTCTCAACCAAAGTGTTTGCCTGAGGAGTCAGATGACAGACATTATTTTGGAGTTTTGTGTTCTGAGGACACTAAGAAATTCAGAAAACTCAAGTTTCTCCTTCAGTGATCTGGCAACTGTGAATGCTTGCTGCAAACAGAGGCTATGAGGGGTAAGATGAATGAGGAATAAAGAATGAGGATTTTTGAGCTCCCACAAGAACTGACTGAGGGCAAACTGTGTCAGCTGACATGAAAGGAGGACAGACACTGAGTGGAAAAGTAAAATCCCAGGAGAGGAGATCAGTTTGACAACATTTGGGGGAGGTCAGTGTCAGCCACCCATTCTCTTTCCTGCTGGGTTCATGGGCTCCACCGAGGCCTTGGCTCCCCAAAGATGTCTGAGTTATGCTTTCCTCATATGTATGTGAACATCACTCCTTCCTCCCTTTAGATGCAAGCTTTGAACACTGAAGTCCTTCTCTCTGCTGCCTCTGACTGCAGGTGTTTACGTGCTACAGCCAGCACAAGATGAAACATGAGACAAACTCAGGGCTGAGGTTTCTGGGGAAGAGATCAGAATGGGCACGTTCCTTCTGTGTCACAGGAGAGGAATGATGGTGGAGACCAGCTTATGACCTTCTCCACCTCGACAGAGTACTTTCATCTCAGCTAAAAATACCACATTAAGGTAAATGGCCCACTTAAGAGCACTCTTTACTCTTAGGTCAGGTATTTTCTAAGCACTTTAAAAGATGATTATTTCTGAGAATGTTGTTGCTGTTTGGCATGTCTTTTGACGATACCAGAAAGTCTGGCAAACTGGATTTGAGATGATACAAAACACAGGGTCAATATAAAAATTCTTTACCCTTTCTCTACTCCTACATTTTGGTTTTTGTTTGGCAGATTCTCTTGGTAGTGTTTCCCCAGATCTGGAGAACCAAGCAGGGCACAGATCCAAGCATGAAGGTCTCAGTGATGCAGGCTGTGCTCAGGTACTGCCAGGCAACCACTGCCTGCTCGGGGTGGCATTTCTGAGCACCTGGCATCTCTGGGTGGGCTAAGGAGACAAGGCAGGTCTGTGTCTTGATCCTTCAGTTCCCTCTTGTCAGTGAGAAATTACAGATGTCTGTCCATCAGGGGAGGAAGGCTGTAAGAGCTCAGCCTGCCTCACTCCCTGCGTGGCACACAGCAGCTCACCAAGCTGTGGCTCTGCTCTTGACTCCTTCAGTGGATTAGGTTCCAGCTCTCCTCTTTCATGCAACTGGTTTTAGGATCTGGAGTGCCTAAACTTAAACTTCTGAAAACATGGATACACAATGTGACTGGAGAGGCATCCCTAACATTTGCTGGAGGAACCTGAAGTGAAACAATACTTCTCTTTCAGACAAGCTAGAAATTATCCACAAGCCCACAGCATATTATAGAGGAATGCAAAGAAACTAGGATAGTAATCAAGCAGCGTGTCAAATGGTTAATTCCAAAAGTACAGAGCATTGCCAGGGAGGGAGGCTCCTGAATGATTAGAACCAGAGAAAAACAGGTCTGGATGGGACTTCAGGAGGTCATGTAGTCACCCTGGCCCCCAGCCAGTTTGGTTATATGTGTGTTGTTCCTGACAGATGTTAGCCTAAATTGTTGAGACGGCCAGTGTTGGGGACTCCACTTCTTCCCCAGGCAATCTATTGTAGTACTTCCCTAATTGTACCATTAGAAAGTTTTCCCTAATGCCTCAGAAAATTTTTATACACTTCCTTTGCAGCAGCTGAACTCCAGTGCTTCTTGACCTATCCCCTGCAGATGCAGAGGGCAGGTTACGCCTTTCCTCTTCACAGCAGCCTAATGTACTAAAAAGCTGTTACCATCCCCTCCCCCATTTGTTTTTCTTGAGACCACACCAAGCTAATTCCTTCACTATTTCCTCCAAGGTCATGCTTTTTTAGACCTCTTGTTGCTTTTCTTTGGACGTTCTCAAATTTGTCCACATATGCCTCAAATTACAGCCATTGCAGAGGAAAAAATACATAATGTTTCTCTGAGTATCTTTCTTCAGCTCTACTTTTTATACACCCCACACAATGTTTGCCTTTTTCCATGACACAGCTTTGTTTAATTTTGTTCTCACCAACCTCAGATTTGTGATTAATCCTGTCAAAGTGCAGCACCTTGCATTTTCACCGTGGAAATTCATCTTGTGTGTTTTCCAGACCATTTCACTGGTTTCCCAAGGGCACTTTGAATTCTAAAGCACTCCTGCAATGTACTTGCAGCTCCTCCCAGCAGTATCATCTGCTGAGTTATCTAGCAAGGCTCCTTTCCAGTCTCCCAGATAATGATAGCACTGGACAAAATTGACTCTAGCATCTCACATCATCCTATCCAAGGCATCCATTCACTTGTAGAGCAAACCTTTCCAACTGACCTGCAGGTACAGGTACCAGACAGCTTGCAAGCAGCATATAGACCAGACTGCTTTCTTGTGAAACTTGTGATGTAAAACTGTCAGAACCTAATTAAAGCAAAGATAGCTGCTATCCACTGCTTCTCCCCTTGTTTCAAATGATTTGTTCTTGGTAGATCCAAGCTGGATATTAACCTTTTCACCTTTCAGTTCTCCCAAGTTTATTTGCTTATTTATGAAGTATTTTTCAGAGGCTGCATTTAAGCTGACATCTCCATAATCCTCTGACTCTATTTTCTCTGTCTTTTCATTGTCCCTTCCTTTTCTCTGATGTTTTCCAGACTCCTGGTAACCCAGCTGCTTCTTGCAAGGCCTCAGTGATAATTGCTGACAAGTCACAGATATTCTTGTGTCAGACAAGGAAGCTCAGCCAGTTGTAAAGGTGAGCCTACCTAATTTCTCACCGGTTTGCTCTTTCCTTTTGTCCTTGGAATTAATGACATTAACGACCTGATCACTGCTATAGGGATGATAGATGAAAAAAAAGTCATTAAACACTATGACCTTCATCTCTACATTTCCCATTCCACTGGTCTTTTCCTTACTAGAAAAGTGTAGTGATTTCCTCTTGTCCTTGATGCCTCTGTTCTTACATGCTTCTTTTTTCATACCTGCCTTTAGTAATTTCCCCTACTATTTACTTCTTACATTTCCTCTTGGGTGTGAGATCAGTAAAGAGCTCATGATTTTTCTGAATTTGTGTCTTTCTATAGCTGATTTCTTCTGATTCTTTGAGAAGTTGCCAGCTTGTTTCATCTTTTCCTTCCACAAGACTTTGCCTATCAATCCTTTGCAGTTACTGAAGTTTACTATCTTGCATTTCATTTTATTCATTTTCGTTATGAAGATCTTAAACTTAATCATTTCATGTTCACTCTCATACAAATTGTGTTTTACCTTTATATTCTCAATTCTTCCTTCTCTATTGTCACGTGAATAGGGGAGCTTTCCTTGACCCTTAATGTGGGGACATTTCCTCAACCCTCAGTGTCTGATTTGTCTGCCAGCACCCCAGGAAAGCTGAAACCCTCATGCCTGAGCAGTCTGTGAATGTCCTTTATGGGGACTCTTCACTGAACAGTCCTGCTGGATAGGAAAGTTCCCCTGACTTATTGAGGACCATACTTCAACAGCATAAGGGACATCTCTCAGCTGGTTTTCACACTTTATGACCCATCAGTGGATCTTCCACTTTGTTCAAGTATGTTCCCTGCTGCTGGCAGCTGCCAGTGTCTGTGAAGGACTCACGCCAACAGTTTATGGATTAACACTATTTATTAATATAAATTTGTGACAGATTGAAGTTCAAGGATTGCTGGTGATAGTATCTGACTTCAAAAATGTATTCAAAGCAATACATAGACAAACCCCAATAAAAGTATTCAGCACACACAGAGTAGGGTTCTTACCCAGTAGGCATCCCTACATGAGAGAATACAGGTACACTCTGTCGACTTCCCAGCAGTTATGATGGAGTCTTCTCTAAATTTTTCCCCATTCTTGATTTACTTTTATTTCTATTTTTATCTATATAACTATATCTTTATGTTTAGGTGTGGAGCTTGAGTAACTTTAGTTGTAAATAATTTTGTTACTGATTGATGTCTCTCACTTCACTTTTACAGATATAGCCAATAAAATATAGAGTACAGGCCCAGTGAGAGGTGGTTGTACCTTGGACGTAGGTAACTTTGGGATGGAGGTGTGAGTTAATATTACAATTAGGTTATAATGAACCAAGTTTATCCGAGGAGAGTGGTTTCAGCACAGTTGTTGGCTCAACAATAAGGCATCTTCTCCTATTCTCTCTTGGATGACAGGTGCTATGCAGTTTCTCAGCTGCAAACTACCACTGAGTTCTCCTCCCTGCAAAGATTTCTACAGAGCCTGGTTGTGGTGTCTCCAGTTTCTCCACCCTCCATTCCTCCCCCTTAGCAGGTACTTCTGGTTGCAGACTGTGTGTGGTGAATCATCATGGAGCACGCCAAGTGCATTCCATCAGGGTACAGCAGCCATATTTTAGCCTATGATTTCTGTACTGTTATAACTCCTTTTAGGATGTGAATATAATGTCTCAGTTTCCTCTGATTTTACCCCCAGCCATCTTTCCATGGTGTCCCCAGCTATCTTTCCACAAGGATCTAAACAGCAAAAGATTTTACTGTTTTCTCTTCCTTATCAAAATTGTCTTTCAAGGAGTGACAGAATATCTCCCTTTTGCTATAGTATTTCCCTTTCATATAATTAAAATACCTCACTACTCCCAATTCTATTTTAGTATGATTCTGTTAATAAGACCTTGTAAGAGTGTCTTGTTAGTGTGATCTGCTCTAGAAGGCTCCCCTTCCACTACAAAGTGAGCCTCTTTTTCTTCCTGAATCATTTTAAGAAACTGCCAGAGGTCTAAATCCCTCCACCTCCTAGTGAATTTAGAGCTGAGAGTAATGCAATAGCTTCTCTCTTCCCCATCCCTGTCTTTTCAGAATGATTTATAAATTATAGTAATATTCAGATAATTTTAGAGAATCAGACTATTCTTTGTAGATTTTAGGGTCAGATTCTGAGACTTCCCTCCTCTGACCAAGGTTTTTGGCTTGGAAGGGTACTCACAGATATCCAGATGCGAGGCAGCTATCTGCCTACATGAAATAACCATGTGTTTTTCCAAGGAAGTATCCCCAGAGAGAGTGGATGCTAAATCCCAGATGCTGAAGAGCACAGGGGACTCACAGATGCATCTTGCCGAGAGCAAGATGCTTAAACAAGCACTTTCACATGGAAGATAGGAATGAAAGTCCAACCACCACCAACCATTTGTCAGAGGACTGAGGAGAGGAGGCAATGAATCCTGGCTGAAACATTCATTTCTGCCTATGCAGATTTGTGACCCCATCACCCTGACTGAGAAAGCTGAATGTCCTGACTATTGAGCTGGGGGTGTCACCTGCCTTCAGGGTGAGGCAGTGGCTAAATGCCTCATGCAGCTTAACAAGACCAAGTGCACAGTGCTGCACTTGGGTTGGGACAGCATCCGGTCCCAACACAGGCTGGGGATGCTGAGAACAGCCCTGCCAAGAAGGACTTGGGGATGCTGGTGGATGAGTGGCTGGACATGACCCAGCCACGGGCACTCACAGCCCAGAAAGCCAGTTGTATCTGGGGCTGTGTCCAGAGCAGTGTGGGCAGCAGGGCAGGAAGGGGATTCTGCCCCTCTGCTCTGCTCTGCTCTGGTGAGAGCCCACCTGCAGGGCTGCTTCAGCTCTGGGGTATCCAACACAGAAAGGACATGGACCTGTTAGCACAGGTGCAAAGGAGGCCACCAAGGTGATTGGAGAGAAGGAGCACCTCTCCTATGAGGAAAGGCTGAGAGAATTGGGATTGTTGAGCCTGGAAAGATAAGGCTTCAGGGTGACCCAATTTTGGCCTTCCAGTGCTTTACAGGAAAGATTAAAAGAGACTTTTTACAAGAGCATTTATTGACAGAACAAGGGGGAAAGCATTCAAATTGAAAGAGACTAGGTTTAGATTAGATATTAGGAAATAATTCTTTACTGTGAGGGTGGTGAGGCACTGGAACAGATTGCTCAGGGAAGTTGTGGCTGCCACATCCCTGGAGGTTTTCAAGGCTGGGTTGGAGGGGACTCTGAGCAACTTGATATAGCTGAAGGTATCCCTGCCCACAGCAGGGGGCTGAAAATAGGTGATCTTCAAGGCCCCCTTCCAACCCCAAAAATTCTATGATTCTATGATTTTCTGAAATAGAGGATCCAGATTTCAACATAATGTCTTAAAATTCACCCAAATATCATTTGGAGACAGAAGCCCCTGATCACACTCCTCCCTTCTTAAGCAACCCAGCAGGGAGAGCTCAGCATCTGCTCAAGTGATTTTCCTCTTACTCACTATACTTTCTCCCATGAACGAAAAACCCCAAATCTGCTCTTGTGGAATTCCCAGGCTGCAGTCTCAAGGCTATATTATTACGTGTACACGTAGCTGCCATTAGCTCTAATAATGTGTGCATTGTTCAGGGTGCAAACAGAGAGCTCTGCTGCCACCACACATTAGAGTGAGTAGTGCCTTCTGACTCCCAGCAGCCCCAGAAACCGCCCGAGGAGCCAAGGCTTGCCAAAATCCATACCTAATGCTTCTACTTTTTAGAGCACAGAGCTGCTCAGTCTCAAGGAGATTCTGCAGACTTAGGTAGCAGGAAGGATGACAGAAGCTGTCTTCATCTGACGACAGTGTCTGCCTGGTCAGTGAGAAGGAGGCAGAAGTGCCAAAGGAAAGCACTGTTTCTTTCTCAGAAAAGACATGTGGTACAGCTGCCTGCATAGCAAAGAGAGATCTGGCTGAGTAACAGAGGCTGGGCAGAACATCTGTTTTGTGTTTCCCAGGCTTCTGACAGCAAAACAGAGTTATTCTGGGGGTTTTGCAAGCCTTACAGTCATTTTAAACAATGTTTTTGCCAAGTTTTCCACTTTTTGTTAATAAGATTGCTCTTGATATCTAAAATACATGACTTTACTTCAGGAAAAAAGTCATAAATGTCTGCCATTACCTACATTCCCTCACAGTACCTTTTGTTTGTTTGTTTGTTTTCTCACCAAGCTTTAAAATATCCATTCAAGAGCTTTGTGAGAATTTCTGCTGGTGATAAAAGCAGAAAGATTTCTTTCATGAACAAATGAATGGTTTCTCATAGAAGAGAATTACATATGTTGCTGCCTTAGTTTTTTCCCTCCCCCTCCAACTCTTGGTTTCCAGATGTAGTGAAAGCTGGTTTGAGCAGAAGAACATATGTTTTCAGCATGAATTCTGTTGGCAGGGCACTGCTGCACAGTACTGCAGAGTTGCTGCAAGCCATCCCTGACCAGAATACATGTATAATGTGCTCTAGAGATTATCATGCTTCATTTTTATCCTCCTCCCCCTTCCTTCAGCAAGTTTTACTTTAATGCAACACTCTATACTTCGTGCTCTATTCTGCTGCTGAACACCTGAGTGCTCCAATCAAAAAAATGTTACAAACTGAGCTCTCCCAGACACAGGGAAAAGGCAGCTAACTTTAATCCATCCCTTCAGCATCCTGCTTCTTTGATCTGCATCTGAAGCATGTGGCCATTCATATTTGTTAATTAAAAAATAAATTATATTGTCCAGCGTTCTACTTATAGGTTGAAAGAGTTATGACAAAGGAAGAACCTTACATGTGGCTCTCAGTGTTTATAGAGATCTTCCTCTCTGCATATTAAAAATTAATAGGATTCTTTATATTTGTCTGGTGATGTTTAGCTCCAGCCAACTTTGGACCAGCTCTTGGCTCACTTGCTCTTTTTGAATAGCCTCTTGCTCCACGAGGGTTAGATTTATTTTGGGATGAAGTACATCTCAGCAAGATCAAGTGTGCCAAAATCTAGTCCTGTAGTAACATCACAGGGCAACTGTACTATAAACATGTCTTATCTTAGCAAGCAATATATCAGAATGATAATGTTTCCATTAAACATATTTTCAATGACAGAAGGTTAGAATCACACTTTGTTCAGTCATAGATGCTTGGCTGAGTCATCTGCTAACTTGCTGCTTGCCTTACTCCTGTCATATATTATCCATGAATGAACACAGCAATTTCCATCTCTATTATTCTTTGGATTCAATCATTTAGTGCACTCCACAAGGCAGCTATAAGGCTGTCTTTCCATCATATCCTCTATTACTTTAGCTGCTACTGAATTATCAAACCAGCAATCCATAAAGCCCTTACAACTCGTATTAATTATCAGAAACTGATAAGATATAAGAACTTTAATTGAATCGTTTCATATGCTGCTTTTAAATACAAACCCAGCCCAAGATGGGAGCTTTTTTGAGATATGCTGTTGTGCATATTGTGGTAGATTGCAGAAATGAAGGTGTTTGTTTAATTAGTATAATTTGACTTTGCTTAATTAGTCACATGATATAAATAACAGTAGACTCTGTACGTACATCTGAAGACAATACTGTTTGTTAGATTATTTTCTCCAAAGTTTTTTGTGTGTCTTGAACAATTATTCTGGGGAAACAGCACTACCCTTTTGAAACTGAGGACCAGACAAAAATTTTGTTTAGGGGAGTGCAGCTTCTAAAAAGAGGAAGGAATATGCTGGTATATGGCTAGATATGGTGACAGACTTGGAATGGTGTAAGCTGTTACCATCTCTGATTTGAGATGTGAGTGTGTGGATGCATTTCCTATACTGTAATGCAAAAACAAGACAGATGAGCTGAAAGTTCTTCAGAAAACTGGAATTCAACGCATCTTTCAAACTCAAGTGCTGATTTACAATAAGAATGTAATGTTGAGTTTCCCCAGTTCTCCTGAAATCAAACAACATGAAAATGTTTGTAGATGACTCCAGGCCTGTTTCTGCCAGCAAGTGGCACTCATGGTTTAGGCCAGCAGTGATGTAAGTTGGTGAAGGAGGACAAACAAAGGACTTGAAAGCCCAAAATTTAAAGTTAGGACTCAGGAGTTGTACTGGCCTGCTAGCTGATCCTATAGGCACAGAAGCTCCATATGGACTTGGCACCTGTGTACAGGTTATTTCCTAAATGTTAGGTCAGAGCTGTTAGCTGTTTCCTTGACCCATCAAACTGTAGGAGCAAGGCACTAAGGAAGAGACAAGTAGGAAACTAAGTTCTTACAGTATGCCTCATATTCAGCAACAAATTCATAACATTAAAATCACAGGAGATGTTGTGGCTATGCTTTAAAGACCATGGTGCACTGGCTTTTCAGCCCTTTGTCTTTCTAAAGCAGCCAAGAAGGTAGGGCAGTCAGTCATGACAGAGCAGACATTTCATTTTCCTCTTGTGCCTGTATGAGAACAAACTTAACATTGTCTCTCAGAGAGGAGAACACATAAACTTTATGCCATAGGGTGCTGAAGAGGAATTTTTTTCCAACTGATGTTCAAGCAGTGTCACCATGCAGCAGATAAACCATCTATCTCTGGATTAGGAAAACACAAAAAATGAGATTGCAGCCCACTGTTCATACCCCTCTCCTGAGGCACGAGTGGCCTGAAATTTTTAAATGAATGTTAATTTGAGGTTCAGAAATATAATTTAAAATAAGGACAAATAAAGGTATATATATATAAAATGTATAAGCTGTGAAACAAAGCCAGTAAACACCATTTAGAGATGACGCAGATGAAAAGTGGATGTATAGATGCCTAAGTATACTTCCAGTCTTCAGAGAGCCACTCACTGAGTCAACTCCTCTGCCTAACACAGGAAAAAGGCTTACAGAGCCTGTAACATCTCCAAAGACCAAGCTCTGAAGACTGGAAATCATTTCTAGCAAAGTTAATCATGCTAAAACCCTCAAGCTGCTTCACTCCTTGTGCACAACAGCGGTCAGATAAGCTACAGCCTGGTGCTGGTAAGGTTGTCTCTGAATTTCTGGGGGTGTAGCAGGCTGCAAAGGGCGTGGGGGATCCTGACAATTGCGCTGGGAGGAGGGCATCCAGCCTCCCTACACAGACCTGCATGGCCTGGGGGTGCTAGGAACCTGCTTTAAGGCTCCAATCCTCATGCAAAGTCAGAAATCATGACTATCCAACAAGATCTCACAGCAGCTGAATTCTTGGTGAGATGTTGGGTGTTTCTCCCTCCCAAAAAAAGAGAAAGGGAAAATGAGGCTCTGCTGCCCATGTGGAAGCTTTCTCTTTGCTGTTTCCACTGTTGTTAGAGTAACTCTAAGGAAAGCCTGGGACTTAAGCCTAAACCTAAGGGACAGATTTGAGACCTTGCAGATGTGAGAGAACTGTAAGATTATTCCTGGTTAAAAAAACCTCAAATTTGCCTTTATACCTCCACCCCTCTGTTTATGGAGGATGGCCCATTGGAGAAAGACAAGCAAGCAGCTGTAGTTAATCCCACTGAGAGGAAGGACATACCTAGTCCTGCATCCATATCCCAAATTACTGTGTACATGCTTACAGCTGGGCCAGATCTTTGGAGCATCTCTTGAATTGCATCTTCAACCTGGAGCAAGATACCACATCTGATAATAGCACTGTGGCCCATCCATGCCTTGTTGAAGACAGGTAAGTAAACATGAACAAAGATTTTGTTTTTGGGTTTCTGAAATGCCAGGACTTGTTCTGGCACAGCATGAAAAGAGATACAACAGAAGCCAATGGAATGACTTAGGCAAGCAGGCATTTGTGCAATTCACAGTAACAGAAACCAGAATTAGATTGATAACTTCAGTTTAAAACATTCTCAAATCAACCTAAATGTATTTACTCACCTATCCAAGTCCTCAGGTCATTTGGCTGTGAGAAGAAGATCTGAGATGCTGTCAGTACACAGGCTTGCATAAGGGTGATAGCCTCATAATTTCTTCTACTGTGAGATAATGAAACACTCCCTTTGCTTCTTGATAGTCTATTTTTGTATGTGAAATTGCTTTGCATTAGCTTTAAACACAAAATAGGCACCGACTTGTACTCATTAGAAGAAAAATAAACAAAAAATGCAAACTAGCCAAAACAAGCAAATAAAAACCCAAACAGAAGCACAAGACCTGGAAGAAAGAGATACTTTTTATTGTCGTAAGGGTTGCGGCCCCTGATGTTGTTTCCAAGTGAATATCCTGCAGGTGTATCCCACCAAGAAATATGTTTTCATGGTCACTTTTTGAGATCAAAGAATACGAGGGGTGTTGGTTCAATGATGGCAGGAGATGGACCATGAAAATGCATGTAATAGCATATCTCATGACATATCTGTGAATAAATTAAGATGGGAAATTAAGGAGTTGTTTGAAGTAAAAAGAGGAGTTTGGTTCTCAAATAGCCTGAAAGCTAGGATGCCACATCTCTGTGAAATGGGGCAGGTGATGCACATATCTATGACAGCAGGGGACAACTTGGGACCCAAGAGCTCTATTTCACACGTTTTTGTATTTGAATATTTAGGTGAATGTTTTTCTTCATCTCATTTTTACATGTTTGAATTTGCCAGCAGGATGTTAACTGCAAAACTAATGTCTTTTACAGAGTGGAGAAACAGAGACAATATAGGATTTTGTCAGTGAGAGAAAAGTAGAAAAAGACCAATAATTTACAGAGCCAATTATTTCTTTTATCAAGTCAGTTGAGTGTGACAGATTTTAAAGCAAGATTTAGCAGTTTATATAGCAAAACTATCCAAAGAAACAGGTTTGCCTATGACACAAAAACATTCTCTAAGGGTTTTCATTAGATTAGGGTCAAGATGAACATCCCAGAAATAGTTTACAGGGATAATTCTGGACTCTGTATGTGAAAAAAATTATAGTGAGAATTTGGTATTATGCAAGTTTTCCATTCTCATGAGAAACTATTCCTTGATGCCTCTGCACACACATTATTTACTTCGCATTTCAAAGGACCTCAACTAAGGTAAGTGCCCCAGTGTTTTAAGACCACAAGTTCATAATAAGAAATTGTCTCAGAGAAGTTACAGTAACCTGATCTGCAGTATCCTACTGCACACCCAAAACTGCTGTTCTGAGATATAACCATAACAATGTATGAAAAAGAGGCTGCTCCTGCCTCCAAACTAACATGGACCAGAAGTTTTAACCATAATTCCTGCAGCTGTGAGAATATGTAAATGGCATAGGAGGACAGGAGGAAATTTTCCTTTTCCAGAATTCATTTTCTGATTAAGAGTGAAGCTACTGTATAGGTAAAGATGTAAGCACAAATGTCAGTACTGAGCAGCCAATGACTAACCTGTTGTTGCCAACAGAAGATGTACTTTCAGCTTGTACTGTTTTATTCCTGTAATGACCTATTCTAATTAGTTTTTAGCTCAATACTCTAGGAGCCATTTACTAACTGGAATTTTAAATATTAATGCAGGAGTGTTTAAGATGTGTCCATTAAGGCTGGTAAAGTTGTGTTTGATTAACGGGCTTTTCATAAATGCACTGACAAACTCTTTTTTTTTTTTTAATTAATTCAGCCTGCAAATGAACATCATCCATTTTGCTATCATATTTTATCAGTCTGTAAAGTGCATTCTCACTTCAATTTTCAGCCCTGAATGCAGAACACTTTGTGAAAAATGACAGAATTTTAATGAGAAAGTGAACAACATGCCATCAACACCCTTTCGCCAGTAAAAATGGAAAAACATCAAGCTTTAAATCATGTTCCCTCCACACCTTTGGACATCTGCGATTCTGTCTGAGTCCTCAAAATCTGCTATATCTATCACCAGGTGCAGCCTTTAAACACTGAGGAGCTTTCTGCTTCATTGGTTGGCATGGCAACAGTTGTCAAATCATCCCTTGATAATGCTCTTTAATTGATTGTATAAATTATTTCTGAGATACGTGATTGCAAAACAATGTACTGAAGCTCTGAAGTACACTGATCAGAGTCTGTGCATTTAAAAACGCTCTGCATTCCCTGACCCTAGCTGAGAACCTGACCCTCTTACAAGCCTGAAATTCTTTAGATGAAGCATAAGCATCAAGCATTGAGAAAAAAGTTCAAAATGATGGCAAAGGTATAATGTACTCCAAATGCATGTTAACAGTTATACCAGGAAAGGGGACTTTCAAAAACATCAACAGCAATAAAGCTGTTGTTACTAGTTTGCTTCTGCACAGAGAGCTAAATGGTCAGGGACCAGAGAGATGCTTTCTTATCCATTACACTCTGAACCATTTTAGATCACTAACTACTAGTGTAAACTCCAAGGGTACTATTTCTCTGGCCAAAAGGAGACATTTGCAGTGGAAATGCCAATATATGAGCTGGTTGTCTAGACTTTTATGGCATGTAGAGAGAAAGATATGTTTCTAAGACACATTAGTAGATATCTAAAGACAATCAGAGCAATTGCTCAATTCAAAAGGCCAACCTTTCTTCTATTAGCTATAAAGGGCTCTTGCTGTAACTAGTTCAGATGGAGGTACCTGCATTCCAAATATCAGAAGTTAACTGATATGATTATTTTTTTCCTTCTTTTGCATTTTATTTTTTTCACCATGAGACTATAACTTGTTCCATGGTTTACAATAACTGATAAACTCTAAGTTCATGCCTAAAGTTATCTATTTTTTGCAACTGTTTGTTCCATGATTTACGATAACTGATAAAGTCTAAGTTCCTGCCTAAAGTTATCTATTTTTTGCAACTGTTTCCATTATTGTAAAACTTCTGAATATTGAGACAAATATCCCATATGAATAGAATAGTGATGCCTAGATCAATAAGTATTCACTACGATGAACACTGAGTTTCCCTTTGTGCTTGCAAAGGATTGTAGAGTTATTTATCAGTTTTGTCTGTAAATTCCAATGTCACAAATACGAATAATTAATAGACTTTCACATCAGTGAACTGCAATTGGCCCTTAACATGTTGAACAAGCTTTAAATCCCAACTAGCATTTCAACACATGGATGAACATAGATAATGATTTAAAAGGATATGCAGGAGAAGGGCTTATCTCAGCTGTAAAGCACATTTCACTGACCCTCAGACAGAAATTTAGCCTCTTTGTGAGGGACACCCTCTATGAAACAGGGAAGGAGGTGTCTTTTGGTAAGAGAAGGGTAATTAAAAAACCCTGAAACATTACTAACAGAATTTAAATGTCTTATTTTTAGATAGAAAGATGGAGGCTTCTTAGGCAATGTAAAATCCCACATCCACTGATGCAGAAATGACCTTGCAGAAAAGAGGTATTTGTGAGGATAAATAGCCACATATCTGTTGCATATTTATCTTTCCAAAATGTAGGTCATAAGACAAGCAGTGTCCCTGCAGCATCATATGGAATTGGGTTCTCCTCATACCAACAGTCCTCTCATAGTCTATGCTCATTATCTCTGTCTTAGTCCAGCATAAAGAGATTAAATATGTGCACAGAGACATATACTTCTCTTCATGTTGGTAACTGGAAAATGGCAGAGAAATGGCTCATTCATCTGCTGGCTAAAAACATACAGGGTATTCTGTATCAAATGGGTGTAGGTCCTGGAGTAGAGGGTAACAAAGATGTTTAAGGGACAGGAGCCTCTCTCCTACAGGGACAGGCTGAGGGATCAGGGCCTGTTCAGCCTCAGAAGAGATGACTGAGAGGGGGTCCCATCAAGCTCTATCAGTATCTGAAGAGAGGACATCAACAGGATGGAGCCAGGCCTCTCTCTGGTGCCAACAAGAGGACAAGAGGAAAAGCGAGAAATTGATGCACAGGAAGTTCCACCTGAACATGGAGAAGAACTTCTTTATTGTGCAAGTGATGAAGCACAGGAACAGATTGCCCAGAGAGGTTGTATAGTCTCTCTCTCAGGAGATATTCAAGAACTGTCTGCATGCAGTTCTGTGCCATGTGCCCTGGGAAGCTGAGCAGAGGGGCTGGACCAGATGACCCACCATGGTCCCTTCCAACCTGACCCATTCTGTGATTCCATGATTCTGTGAATTTGCATTTATCTACCCATGCTGCAGTCCATTTGGTGCTTGCAGTGTAGGCACTCTCTGAAAGGCAAAGAAGAATGGATGATTTTCCCTTGTGTTAAATTATCTATGCAGTAATTATATATTGCTCTCATTTCTGAAAATTATAGGGTTTTTTAGAACACAAAAAATAAAGAATTAAAGTATAGAATAGTCATAAAATGAAACATAAAGAAGCAGCATCTATTTTTATGTATCTAGAAGGTACAATATATACAGATTATAATCTAGATGGAGACAACTGGGTAAATTATCTGTATTCTTGGATGAGATAAATAGGCCCAGTAATTGATATTATATATAACTGGCTTGACTTGTGTTTATCCTCTGCAACCTCAGATTGAAGATCTTCAGAAAATGAATTGTGTTTCTTGTTTTTACTCTCTTTGTAAATTCAGTTTTGATTTCCTAGCTATTTATCAAAAATATAGTAAATTCATCAAAACTCACACATTTTTCACCCTCTAACCAGAGAACAGAAAAATATATATGTCAGACTTGGTTAGTGAAAACTGTCACTGACAAATGCCTGTTTTCTCTCCTTTACATGCTACCAATACCTTATGCAGCTGATGATCAACAACTGCTGCTGCCTAATGAGCTTGAAATCTTCAGAACTGGCCCCTCAGATATGCCTGCTGTTGCAACACCTCTGAAAACTCAGAAACCAAACAAACTGGCTGCTTTATACCTGAAGAAAATTATTTTCTAGAAGGAAGGGTCTGTCCTGGAGGAAGTGCTGAGAAGCCTGAGTGCTTCTGCTGAACTCAGCGCAGGAATATTTCATGGCTGAGAGAGAAAGACATTGCAAAGCTGGGAAGTCCCCACTGGGGCTCGCAGCTGAGAGACAAACATTCTAAACTCCATCTGGCAGCGGCAGGCAGGCCGGGAAGATGCTGAGAGCTCAGGTAGCTCGTGCCTGCAACAAGTGACCCACTTAATCTGCAACCCACTATGCTGGTGCTGCCACAGTGCCACAGGATGGGGGATGGAGGGATGGATGGATGGATGGGTAGATGGATAGGTGGGTGGATGGACGGATGGATGGATGGATAGGTGGGTGGATGGACGGATGAATGGATGGATAGGTGGGTGGGATGGATGGGATGGATGGATGGATGGATGGAGGGATGCATAGAGGGATGGATGGATGGATGGATGGATAGGTGGGTGGGATGGATGGATGGCCTTACCTAGGCTGCTGGGACACCTGCTCAGCTCCCTGTGGCAGCTGGCACTGGCTCTCCCAGCAACCCTGTCCTCCTGTCCTTGGAATCAGCTGTCCTTCCTCATCAACAACAGGAAGAAATGAGATTGAATTCAAATGATATTGTGATAGGAATTAGAACATTTTTTTAACCTTCTGTGATCTTTTATATCTGGGGTTGAGTGATGAAGGTCATATTACTCCTCCAGCACTGGAAATCTCCCAAAGTGCGTTAGGAAAGGTGGTCACCACTTCAGTATTACTGCTCTTTGCCTTTCCAGGTCTCCTTGGCCCCTGGTTATAGCAAGTGCAGGCTCTTTCCAGTTTTAGACAGGGTCTGTGCAGATTCTTGAAGCATATATATGCACATACATACATGTATATACACACGTTTCAGCTGAAAAATTGTAGATCTCTTCCTGTAAGGAGGGATTTAACTCAGAAAAAACCCTCAACTCTAAAGGCTGAAATAAGCTGGAAGCAAGTGTTGTAAAGGAGGCTTCCTCTCCTCCATGTGAGTCCCTTAAAGAGTTCTGGTTATTCTGAAGCTGTATTCCCACTCCAGCATTTTGCCTTGCTTGGAGGCAGCTGTGAAATAGCAGCAGCTGATTAATGCCAGGTGTACATTCAAATCCACGCATCTGTATTTGTTGCTGCAAACTTAAGTAAACAATGACCAAATGTGGCTTTTCTAAGTGCAGTTTGAACTGTGTGTGCATACAGAAACTTAATCACTGTCAGCTGCTATGTCACAGGCTCAGAGGGCCCTAACCACAGAGGAGAGCTCAAAGGAAAGTTCAAAAGGTATTAACCACTTGACACATCTTGTGTTTTGGGAGATATTTTCGGAAAACTGGAGAGCGATACCAATTTTTAGTCTCAAGTCTGCTTTTACTTTCTGTGGAAGAAGACAGAAAAGAGGACTTTCCCCCCAAATTATTTCAGTTCATTGGTTTTATGGCCTGAATCACCAGTCAAACAAAGTATGGGAAGGGCTAAATCACCTAAGGCTTGTCCTTTGAGTGTAGTTAATGGGCAACATCAGGGAAATTCCTCTTGCCAGTTAAGATAGATTCACCTTTCTTTGTCCCTTTGACTGGGGGCTCCTTGGTGAATTGCTTAAATACTCTACTTTGATTAAGAGAAAACAAGGAAACAAAAAAAGGTTTGTTTCAGAAAACCAGGATTCAGTATTGTCCAGCCTGTGACAAAGATGATGAGGAAAGCCTGTGCTGAAAACTCTGGTGATTTCAATGAGAGCAGAATTTTATCCAGCATTTTCTGTGAATGTAACGTCCATTTTATCTTCAGGTCTTAAGACAACAGTAATAATAATAAAATGAAAAGCATCATCTTTCTCAGAACTGCTGGACTGGATATAAAATTTGTTATCAAGCTATAAAAGCTATTTTTGGTGCCTGAACAAGAAAAAAATTAGGGAAAGGACTGAAAATGTTGTGAACAAACACATGTGAGAAGGAGAGAAGAGGGAGGGAGTGGAAGTTACTTCTGAAGCTGTGCTGTTGGAGTATGCAGACTTGGCAAAACAAGTCACATATGTATGTCATCAGTAACTTGAAGTCTCTGAGTAACATGAAGTTGGAGCAGATGCTGACTCGAAATCTCATTTGTAGCAGGGTTAAATCATGTGTGGGTAATTATTAAATATTAAAAGCGCAAGTCAAAAAGATTACCCAAAGAAGGAAAAAATGGAATATTTCATAAAACTTCTTGATGAGGAGGTGCTGATGAATGAAGACAGGCATAGGGATGGATTTAAGCACCAGACTGAAACATTATCAATTTTGCATGCCAGGTGTTTTATAAAGGCTACAGAATTCCCACTGTATAACCCTTGTCTCAGGTACAGTCCGTTCCCATCCTTGGACTCCATCTTTTCAATCCCTTGTGGAGGAGGGAGAATGTGAAGGTAGCACTTGGGCTGGCAGAGTCTTGCTCCTGTTTAACCTAATTTGTCTGTCATTTGTGGACAGGAAGTAAAAATCTCTTAAGGCTTCTGGCTCTTTGAGCCCAATGAAAACCTATAAAACTGGGTTCTTAAGGGACAAGCCAGCTCTTAGATTATGACTACAGGAGGACAGTGGCACTGGAAAAAAGTATGGAGTTTCTAGAGATTTTGGCAAAGGTCTTAGTGGAGACGAATGTGAGACCATCCAGCCCTCCACTGTAACTGCTTAAATTGGAGCTAAGGCCACTTGCTTCTGCCTGGATGATTTCTGCCTTTCAGGAGTGAGTCCTTATGTGAAGTTAAGAAAAACAGATGATATTTTACTCTAAAACTTAGCAAACACCCAAATACCTGAATTTTCACAATTGCACATCCAACCTGAAAGACTTTTAGTCTTTATGGTTTATACTATATACTTTTGAAGTATGAAATTAGTCTGTGAAGAGCTAGAGCAGAACTAAATATTATTTCAAGACTTGGTATTTTAAGGTGATATTTATTTTCTTAATCTGCCTTGCTTTTATTCCTCATGGACTAGATGTAAGCAGCAGTGCAAAGAAAGAGGAAAAAATCCAGCTGTAAACCCCTGAACACTCTTCATTTATCAGGCCCATGCTTATAATTCTTATGGTAGTCCCAACATTCCTATTAAAAAGTCTCAATGCACCTATAACTTTCCAATAACAGACCTTTTTGCTCAGTCTTGGCTCTTTGGTTGCATCTTCTTGAAATCCAAAGAAAAAGCTCAGCATGGTTCATAAGTTCACAGGGAAGTTCATATATTATGGACATGCTATTTTTTCAGAGATGGATTTTGGGCTTTAATTTAATTTGTTGACTTGCAAGGGGGCTCAAAATTTCAGAGTATTACTCAAGTATCATGCACTTGGATTGAATAATTTGCTTCTTGCAGAAGAGCAAATATAGTGGTACCAGCTAGCCAATGATAAATTACATTGTTCATCAGATGTTGGGATTTTATTGTGGCATCTGCTGTGCTTCACAATTTACAAACTAGGATTCTCCTAATAGTAAAATTGGATTTGAGAACAGCTGAAGCTCATAACATCAAAGCTACTGGAGAATATTCTTCAATAAGAGCTCTACTCTAGCTCTTCATGATTCAACTCTCCACATAGAAATCCCTGAAGGTAATATGTAAAATCAAAGAGAAGGGGAATTCTAGGGGAAGAAATACCTTGAGAGTGCTGAGCACAGAGGTGGGAAGAGGGGTGCAGGGTGGGGCAATCAATGTGTGTTTGCTTTGCCTGAGAGCTCAGGTGACCAGGTGTGAAGGCTGCCACTTCCATTGATGCTCGAGCTGCTCTTGGCTGTCAGCCTCAGCACCTGGATCCATTTGCAGCTGCACAACCTTCTCAGCCAAATTCTTGAAAAGACAAAGGTTACATTGTGCTCTCTGCTGTAAATACACAGAGACTGCTGCAGCCACAGGAATGGAAATGAGTGCAGAAGCCAGCCAAAGTTGTTGCTATAAAATTAAAAATGGGCATTTGGAAAATAAATTCCCATCAGAAGTTTTCATGAAGGCTTTACTTTGGCTGATAGGTTGCCCAATCTGAGTGTATAACCTCAGGCTTATGTCTTTTCTTGCTATTAGTTGTATATTAGTGTAACTCCATTAACTTGACTGCACTATTTCCAGATGCCCTTGGAGGAGAGAGAAATCTTTGTTTGTCTGGTTCATCTGAGAGTAGCAATCCTTCAGCTCAGCCCGACTGAGCAATGCTGGAGGAGGAGACTGCACCTCCTCCTAAACAGGGAAAACCATCTCACTCCCTGACCACAGTTCACTGCCAAGCTGTGCTGTAGCAGTGCAGACAAAAAAGAGAACATGTTTCACAGGATAAAGATGGGTACATGAAGATTCACTAGCTAGCAAAAAAAAATTAGTCTTCTCTCTTAAAATGCCTTTAAAGAAATTGGCTAGATAGTATAATCTTTTGACTGAACCAGAAAAACTGTATTAAGAATACATAAATATTTGTAGATATTCAACATAGAGAGAACATTTCACCCTGGAAGCTCATCTACTCTACTAATCATGAGAAAAATTCTCTCAGAAGCCAACAGGTGCAGTGCTGTATCTGAGAGGGGAGGAGTGCTTACTTGCTTTTCTTCTAAACTTTGGTTAGAATAAGACCATCCCTCTCACTCCCCTCTGAATCTAGTATAGTGGGCTATTGGAAAATTTTTCAGATCTTTGGCTCCCCTGAACCCTTCCTGCTAGGATTGCTCCTTTAGCAGGCTTATTGCTTGTTTAGTTTCAGGAGCTGGGGTGGGACCTAGAAGCAGGTTGCATAATTTTAATTTACAATTGTTCCATTCATTGCCATGCGCTGTCATTAGTGTTTTATTATCTAGGGAGACCAATGCAAGAGACCACCCTTAAGTCACTTCCCATCTTACAGGACCACCCTAAGGCTGCCCAATACATGTGATTCTGGTTTGTCTTTATGAGAAATATACTTTAATTATAATTTTTCTCAGACCCTTGAAAAATTCCTCAAGACTGGTTTCATTGTACTGAGGCTGCTGAAGCATGAGAAAAAAAAAGAGACTTCATAGCTGAACTCCCTTTTGGTAAATTATAACAGTGACGTCTACAGGTGGAGCAGAATTACAAATTTATCATGATGAAAGACCCTAATGTCAGTTTTCATAATTCTTTGTGTTTTCCATTTCACAGACATACATAAAATTATATTTGTATCTATACATTTGACTATTCCAATTGGAAATTATTGATGTAGATTTTACACATGATATTGTTTTAAGTGCAGCTTTTTGTTTTCTTTATTTGTTGGATATGGGTTCAATAACAGGGTGGGAGGATAAGGAAACTCCTGATGTGCAAACAAATAATGTTATTCAGCTGGCCTACTGGTTATCAAATGTGAAATTTCCATGTTAAAATGGTAATGTTTGGTGTCTATGTAGATTCAGAAACTACAGCTGGGTGTGAAATGTTCACCATTCCATGTTTATTATGAATCATTCTTTGTTTCCACACAGTCCTTTTTAAAATGTTCATCATACATGCAAATGCATAATGCATTTTTCCATATTCAGCCTAACACAGATTCTGTGATCCCCTGTGAACAATCAGCCTGGGAAGGCTTTGCTGTCTTAACTCATGGCATACACTGCAGCTTTGTGCCTGTTATTGTGCTCATTGTCCACACTCAGAGAACTGAAATGTAGCATTTTTTAGTCCTCAGTTCTGAAGCACCAAATCCAAAGGTTTTCCAAATAATCAAAAAAACCCTCAACCATTCCCCCCAGCATGTGAATAGCCTAGCAAATTCTAAATAACATTTGGTTTGCATATAATAAAAGCAATAACAGCTACTGCGAAATGGGGCTCCTGGCACACTCGCACATACAGGGAGTATTGAGTAGGGGCATCCTCCAGCTTCCTTTTGCATAGTGTCATTTTTAAGGATGCATAATTGGTATTCACCATTGTACTTTAACCTTGCAAGTCTTCTGTCGCTCAATTAAGTGTAATCACAGTGTTCTGCCCATGTATATCCCTGTATGTGACAGTGTGACAACATGATTACAAAGGGGTGAGGAAGAGAATGGTAATGTGGCCTTCACACGACTGTGAAATGAACTGCTGTAACATAGAGTGTGTAGGTTCATTTGTGATAGTCCAGGCAGACGTGCACCTAGGACACTGTTAAGGGGAAAGTTTAGCACCAGGCCTGAGCGTGGCATGGCACAGCCCTTTACTATCAGAGAGAAAACTAACCTCATTCACAGTTATGGTGATGGTGACATAAACACCCAGCTCAGCTGTGGGGTCCTGGCTCAGAACAAACCAAGGCTCAGAAGAAACTGCTCAGAACAAACTGCAGGTCACTGACAATGTTCATTCCAGCCAATTATGATTCCTCTTCCTCTTTAATTACTTTTCGATTGAGGTGGGACCCATGATATTATCACTCTCTGCTCCTCTGGTTCAAGCAGCCAACATAGGGAGCATATATCAGGATCTCAAAAACATTCAGAAAGGTGAGTGAAGAATGCTGCATGAAAGTACAATTTTTGAAAATTTGATATGGTCTTTGTTGGACATTTCCTCTCCTTATCTGCTTGTATTTTCACTTTCAAGTTGATAACACCCAGGCTGAGTTGAAACACAGTGATATTTCTGCCATTCTCTTCTGAGTTCATTGTGACTTTTTATCATCAGCAGAAATAGAGGGAGACTGAATTAAACAGAAGCTGCAGAACTTGGAGCTTGTGATAACAATACAAATGGATTTTCTCTAACAGAGAAAAACAGCTGTCTCCATTATTTGAATGCTTCACCTTTCTCCATTCCATTAATTGGGTCTTTGATCACAAGCTGAGGTGGAGAGGCTCTGATAAGGAATAAGTTATTAGTAAAGTAGCCTAAAGGAATGAATTGGGCCTAGTACTTGCTGCAGAAGATGAGATAAACCCATAATGCCTGTGTATGTGAGTGGTAGAGAGTGATAGGGCCCTCAGACTGCCCTGAACTGCTTGCAAGAAGACTAATACTCTAGTGCTATGATAGCTAATGCAGGATATAAATTTAGCTCCCGGGAATGGAATAGGATAAAAATTCCATAAAGAGTTTTCTGTAAATGGCTTACACTTTTATATCAAACTGTGTCAGAGTATTCACAAAAAAAAAAAAAAAAGCCCCACACATTTTCTTGATCTCACTGTATGTTGAACACAACTGGAGGCTTTCAGTATAAGAAGAGGGAAAAATTACTGTTACATTTTTTCACCAAGACATTAATAAGAGCACCCTTTGAAGTGCAGTAAAGCTAAATTGGAGGAATTAAATTTGATTGAATCTAAGCCTGTTTATTTTTTATTTCTGCAGAGCAGACGTTGAGTGATTTGTAATACTTCATTGGAAATCTTCAGGAACTTGCTATCATGTAATCCATTTTTTTGCTGAAGAATACGACCGCAGGGGACAAGGCCATATTGGTTTGTTGTTAATGTACTGGAAAGAGGTACTATGGAGAAAACAGTTAATATTAAATTACGAACACAAGGTTATCTTTCTGCTGCACATGCTCCACTGCCCTAGGCAGGGGTAATCTGTTAATAGCATTCAGCCAAAATGACACCATTAAGGAACTGAAGCTACACATCTTTTGCAAGCTGAATGATGTATAAAGCTGGTTTTCTATCATCCTAGATGCAATAAATTATCCATGCTGCTAAAAATTGATACAAGTCAGAAGTTGGATAAAACCGGCACCCCAACACAAATGGAAGTGCTGCTTGTCAGGAAAGGACACAGAGATGTGAGTGCTGCAGGCCTACCTTTTATTTGTGCCTCTCTTTCCTCTTTTCTGATTTTTCATGTTTTAAGTGGCAATCTGGCACATTGCCTACAGTGGCATGTAAATGGTGGGAGACCAAATGTGGAAAGAGAAAGGCAGAAAATGTACAGCCCATAAAGCAGTGTAGATGAGGAAACACTAAAGATGTACATCCCTGGTCTTGCTTGAATGAATCACTGCTTTTTACTATCTGTTCTTCATTGCAGTTGTCTCTATGAATAAAAGCAAAGACCAGGTTCAACAGCTTCTCCTTAAGTGCAGCTATCTAAGAGCACTGGTCTAGATTAGTCCAGCACCATCCTGTGACACATAAGGTCTCAATTCCTCACACTGAAAGTGTTCCACATTGTTATGGCATAATGAAAGCTTTTTATTATGACAGAAAAGCCAAAACAGAGTGTGGGGAGTCCTTTTAACTGTAGGAATACAGAGGATAGTTGTCCTTTCCAAAAATTAATTAATTTTACTGCATGAGTTTACTGTTGTTTTCGACCCTGTCTAGAAGGACAGTTAGATCCATGAAGGTTGCAGTACTGCATCATATTTAAACCCCTAAATAGGATAAAAATGTGGTCCTCAAACTCTTTGCCCAGCTTCTTCTCATTCCTGGGAAGACTAAAGCCTCTATGAAGTCTGTAGTTTGTCATTGTATTTGTCTGAACTTGTGCAGAGAGAAGTTGGAGCTCCTGACCCTCAGTGGTACTGAGTAGCCACACATCTCACACACCTTCCTCCCTGTTCTGCTTCCACTAGATGTAGAAATGAGTCATCCTCAAGGGATGCCCAGCAGATACGACTCTCAACCACCTTGGTGGAAAGGTTATCCCTTTTCTTCCCATTTGTTTAAGGCTACAACTGAGAGCACAGAGGAGAGACCTCAGCCTCAACATGAGCATCACTGATGATGTTCAATGGTGGATGGCAACACACACCACCCCTCCTACTTTTCAGGAAGTAAAGAAAAGTTCAGTGGGCTGGGAAGAAAGCAAAAGGAAGAGGTGGGATATTTTTGGGTCTGCTAGATAGGCACTCCTGTGAAAGGGAAAAGGACAGAAACCAGGATTTCACTCACTGTGCCAAAAGCCAGTGTTTTAGCTTCTTTGTCCTTTGTTCTCTATATTATTTTTCTACACTCAGTAATGACACCTGTCTGCCCCTAAGGTAGCATAGCCTGTTTGAAACTCTTCTGTCTGTCCTACAGCAGTTTCTGCTGAAGGAGGAGGTAGTGGTTAGATAATGTGATGGACTGCACTGATGAGCTGACTTCATTCTGATGTCTCAAGGTATAGACCAACCCTGGGGAGCCACCCCTTGTAACAGGATCCAATTGCCATATATACATATTTTTTTTTCAATTTTACTAGAGCTTTTTAAGTGGAGAGGTTTTGGAAGTATAATCTCCATGAGGGCCAAGAAAAAGCAACAATGCTAAACTTTTGTCACTGCAATTTTTGCATGGTTCAAGGTCACTTGCATTCCAGTACAACACAAAAAAGGTTCTACATAGACTTAAATAAGACTTATTTGGTTTCAGAGCAGTGCAATATGACTGCACAATAAAATTCATCCTGTTGAGTTCCAGTTATTTTCTATTCACTGCCTCGTGGCAAGACCCCTTATGGTACCACAGCAACCTATCTCAGCCTAGGTATCTCCTCACACAGGAGATATATATGTATATACAAGTTTTCTATTGTTTCCCTGCTTTTATTTGTAAAAGAAGTAACAGGAGTAATTATATAAATCCCAAGTCATCATCAGCATTACCCCATGCCCACTATATCCGTGTACCATGAACCACGCTGGCAGGATTGCAATAGCCACAACAAGGAAAAATGTGATTAAAGCACTTAGTAAGAGATGGGAAGGATGAGTATTTTTAAAGGCATCATGAAGGCTCTCAGATACTTATTTGATACATACTGACACTTGAAAGATTGAGAGCTGAATTACTATGGTATATTAAATTGAGATAAAACAGAAAAAAGGGAAAGCCAGATGACTTTGAAAGAGCAAAAAGTATTTTTAAGAGAACAGTCTCTAAAAACTATTTAAGAAGGCCTAGATTCTGAATGATGAGATCAGTTGAGCTCCTGAGTGCAGGAGCTTCTTATTTACTCGTTCAGACTATACAAGCTTAGTTACATATTTATTGAAATTTTATATTTATTTTAACCACCCAAAAGCAAATTTGAAGCCAATTTTTTTTTGCTTTGTTTTTCATATTGCATGAGTTTAAAACATTCTCTTGCTCCAAATCAAGGGAAGGTAATTTCATTTGGTTAAATGAGATGATTACTGATGTATTTTCTGAATCTCTAGCTAAACTGAAGAGATGATATATGATATATGAATGTAATTTAAGTTGGATCCCTTGAGAGGAACATGCTGTAGTCTCACTGTCATTTACAGCTACAGAAAGTAATTGAAAAAGTGCTATTAGATTAAAATCGTATTCTTTTAATCTGCCTTGGTACAGGTGTAGGTAGCTGATGGTCCCTCTAATGAGTTGCTAAGGAAGGACCAAGTCTGATTAAAAATAGAACATTTCCGCACAAGAATTGCCATTGCATTTCAGGAAAAGCAATTTTCCCTGTGAAAATCCCTGAGCAGGAAGAAAGGCAGAGACACAGAGCACCCTCCTGCAGGGTGACACAACAGAAAGAATTTTGGAGCTGGTGTGTCCCCTCCACCAGCAGCCTCAGCCCTTGGCTCCCCTGGGGCAAGGAGTTACACCTTGGGACATCAAATGACCCCCAGCATCTCGGGGTCCCTGTGAATCTGGTGCTGCAGAAAGGATGGGGACATGTGACAAGGATCTTTCCTGAACCAACACAGCCCGGATGAGTCTCAGCAAACTTCACTGCTGGAGTTTGCTCTCTATTTTTTCAGAGGGAGCAGAGTTATATAGGTAATTCTTGAAGCACTTGGCAAATTTAGTGATATGCGAAGTGCTTTTCCCAAAACTAAATGCCTGTTTTGTGACTTCGTGAATTTACAGATAGAATACATCTGAGGAGTCTACTTTTTCCATAAATAATCCTACAGGAACAAAGAGAAATTCACATATCACCATAGGTCTGTTTCTTCTCTCAAGGCAGGGCTGGTCCTTGGGTGTGCTCCTCAGCCCAGCAGAGCAATCAGGGCTTAAAGTCTGGGTTTAAACAAAGGAGCCTACCCTACAATCCACTGATTTCTTTTTCACGTGAGACTTCTGATCGTGAAAAGAAATTTCATTTTATAGTTCTAATGAAATGTCCTTTTATCTAATTACTCATTCAAGTTATTACTGATATTATTGACCTATGGGTAAAAGACAGACTAGTCATAACTAACAGAAAAGACAACTGGGCCTTAATAAAATGATATACATTTTGCACCTTATTAAGCTGCAGAGCAAATATTACACTAACTGGTTTCTCTTAAGAAAGCTTCTGTGTGCTAAAAATACTGTTGTTAATGGGATAAACATTATAGATTATGTGTGTTTTCCTGTCGTTGATAAAATCTGATATAAACTCGAGTGTCTTGTTTTTCAGTGAGATCAAAATTATAGGGTCTAAGGGATTCAGAACTGTCAAGGAAAACACTTTTCTAGACCACAGATCTCTAGAAAAGAGAAGGGAGCAGGAACAAGGACCTGAACAATCACATCAGTCAAAGGGAAATCTTTGGGCCGGAATACAAGGAACCTATGGATCAGCACCTGACTGCACTACAGGTGTCACAGCAGGACTTTACCTCGTCTTTCCAACAGACTCTCTTCAGGAGACAAAGATTGAGGGGTATAGAGATATGTGGAAAAGTCAGTCAAGATCTTTTTTGCCAGCAGTTCAGAGCCTGACATGCAGACATTTGCTATGGAATTTGATACAGGAGCTGACATTGTTTCAACACCTTTTCCAGTGCTTTGTCAGATAGCAATCAAGTTTGTGGATGACCTCAAACTGGGCAAGAGTTAACAATACACTGAGGCAGTGGGTGATGGGGAACCTAGCTCCAACAAAGCCAGAGGCAAAGCCATCTTCCTAGGATGGAATAACCCCATGCAGCACTCCACTTTGGCTGATGCAAGGTTAGATATCAGCTTTGCAGAGAAAGATCTGCTGGCCTGGTGGGGCAGCAGGTTGAGTGTCAAGTCAGCAATGAGGCCTTGAGACAGGAGCATCCAGGACCGCATTAGTATCCTTTCTGGTGCCAGAGGAGTGGTCATTTCTCTCTGCTCAACGCTTGCAAGAAGCACTGTGTCAGTTTTGAACTTAGTGCAAAAAGCCTCAGTAAGCTGAAGTGAGTGGAGCAGAGTGTCGCTAGGATGTCTGAGGGCTGGAGCACACAGTGTATGAGGAGAGAATGAGGATTTGTTTGGTCTGGGGAAGACAAGGAGAAGGATGGATCTAATTATTGTCTTCCACCACCTGATGGTGTTTACAGAGAGAACATGAAGTCAGACTTTTCTCAGGGGTGCACAGTGAAAGGCAGGAAGCAACAGTTGCACTTTTTGGCAGAGAAATTACATGTTTAAAAAAAGAAAAAAAAGTTTTCCATTATAACAGTGGTTAAGCAAAGCAACAGGCTGTCTAGAGAGATGGTGGAGATGTCCTTGGAGATTTTCAGACTGAGTGGAAAGTACCCCAAGCAACCTGACCCAACTCTGATGTCAGCCCAGCTTTGAGGAGATGGGACAAAGNAAAAAAAAGGGAAAGAAACAAAAAGAAGACACTCCAGTAGACACACTTTGGAGAAATGCTCCCATGACAGTGATTTGTGTTTGCACATGCAGCCTTAGTCCCGCATATCATCCAAATCACTGCTAAAACTCATGAAAATGGGTACTGCCTTGTACAGTAACAAAGAATGCTCTGTCCATTATTCACCAGAAAAATGTGTCACCAGACTCTCTCTTGAGAATGAGTTTTTGTTGAGAGAAGATACCTATTATAAATGTTTGAAAATCCAAGTGTCTATTTTAGTTAAGTCCAAACAGGCTTTGATTAAAGGAATGCCACAAATATTAGGACTGGCATATTAGAACTAACATGGTCACAGGGGTCACCTCTGGGATATTTCATCTTCATTCTCCTCCTCAGTTCCATCTTTGCTGCATATATGATGCCTTTTCTTTGTACAATAACTTGAGGTACCAGACAGACAACAGAAAAATTGCCTAGAGCTTCAGCAGAGAAAGAGAGTGATAAATCCTTCAGGTTATTATAGATGAGCCCAAACTTGTCATTTTCCTATCCTGCAAGATTTATCAATTTCCATGCTGTTCCTTATTCTTCATTAATAGCATAATGTAGACTGGCTTATCTTTGGCCCCATGTCCTTTTTCATTTTATTTCATACTTTGTATCACAGAGCTGTGATAAAGAGTCATCAAAATCATTGTTGCATCATATTTATATGCACTATAGTGATTCAGTCTTCTGTTAACTCATAAATGATACTTTTCTGTAACTACTTGTATTTTTCCTCATTCGTCATCATGGTTCTGCCATTTGTACTAGCTTTTCATTGTCTTTTTTTTTCCAGAGAATGACATTTCTTGTGTCCCATAAATATTTTAAAAAAACATTTTCAAANACCTTCAGAGGTCTCTTCCAATCTGAATTGAACTGTGACTCACTACCAATTTTTTAAATGCTTCTCTTTGAAGTCTACAGAAATATCTTCTATGGAGAAAAAGCTCTTTCTCTTTAATTTTAACCATCTGAAAAATAGATTGGGGAATTTGAAGAATGTGAAGTTAAATCACAATGTGATCTACAGAGGATGGTGTTTGCTTCTGGTTAAGTCGGTGGTAGCCAGAAATCATTAGACAGGTTGGTGTTGCTGTCATTTTGACAGGTGATCAAAGAAGGAAAAGAACAACCTATTACCTTGCTCCCAGTTTGTTTAAAGACACAAAGAAATGATGGAGTGACCAGACTGGGATGTATTAAATTTGTTTTCAAAAACACTGGTTTTTGGTTATAGGCATTTCAGGACAAAAACTTCAAAACAAGTAATTCCCATTTTAATGAGGAAAATCTGTGTACAAAACTAGCTTTTGGGCACAAATCACAGTGCTTGTGCCTCCAAGTAACCAGTTGCTAATGTAAATCAGGTGTTCAGAGGAAGAAGTGTTTTGAGTCATTTATTGTGGAGGGCAAATTTTGTGGATTCAAAATGCCTCCCCACAAACGTCTTTGGAAAATCAGTCGTTGCATTCAATGCGACTTCTTATGCTTTGTGGCATCTGCAATTATATGTCTCCTACTGTGTCAGTAAAGTGACTTCTTTAATTACCCTTATACCACTCCCTCTTCCCAAAATGACACTCAAAAATACCGGTCTGCAAAAATCATTAAGAGGAATAATGTTTGTATTACCCTTGAAATGGCTGCTTTAAGTTTTATTCTCAGTACATCAATCCACATGAGAATTTTGCAGATGTTAAAAACACATACACTCTATAAATTAATCTATGCCACTTGAGGGACTTGAAGGAAAGAAAGGAAATACATATAATTCAGTGTAATGAATTCAGATATGTGGCTTTACCACCAGCTTCATTTTCATTTTAAGTGTAGAAACTGGCAATCAAAGTTAGCACAAAAGTGATAGTCTTTTTATAAATGCACATGCTTCGCTGTTGGATGCCTCTTGGCTGATAAGCCTGGCTTCTCAAGAGTATTTTCAGAGAAAACCAAAAGGCAGTGCTGAATAGTTCAGATGCAAAAACTGAATAGGAAATGATGCTTCAGGCAAACAAAAACCTCAGCAATGCTTATTAATTGATTATAAATAATTTTATCTTAGTATAAAGGAAATGATTCTACTAGCAGTTTTTAAAAAGGGAGCCACAGAGCAAGGGAAGGGGTGGATGAGAGTGGAAGGATACATTGAATTGAGCACCTTATGCCATCTGTGAAAACATAAATTGCAGTAGGTAAGCTGTGCAAAGGAAGATCTTCACAAAGTAGCATGAAGGTTTTTTTTTTAAGTGAGAAAAGTTATCAAATTAAATTGTTCTTGTAGTGACCACCACAAGCCTCTCTTCAACCATGCATGGATTACTGAGGAAGCATATCAGAAAGGAGACATTTCATTTCTAACTGTCCTGGAAGTCTTTAGGTCTCTTCAGCCCTGCAGACAGGGACTGAAACCAGATGTTTAGCTGGGCCCCAAATCATTCCAGCTCAGTCTGAGTTCCCGTCATGAGCAAATTCATCAGAACAGCTCAGATTTGCTTCCAGTGGGAGACAAAAATAGTGATTCAGTGTTGTTTTCTGTTCTGGCACTGGATTTCTGCAGAACTTCATGCTTCTTGGGTTGTGTGGATGGACCAGTGATTGATCTCTGCAAGAAGACAGGGGTACCCTGCTAATGTAACACACAGCAGTGCCCCAGCATCTGTAGGATGGTCACAGCTGATCACAGAGGCAGCAGTGGGAGCAGCTGTTTACCAGGATTTAAAAGAACAGAAGATCTATGGCCACCTCTGGAGGTTGCCATGTCCTCCCTCCTGCTCACAGCAGTGCTGGCATCACGGCTGTATCTGGTTGCCCAGGGCCTTGTTCAGTCATAGTTTAACTTCTCCAGTAACAGGGATTTCCCAGACTTCCTGGGCTGCCAGTCCACATTCGCCTTCTCTCTAGCCCTGTCTTCTTTCTAACCCTGTCTAATCGAAGAATTTCCCAATTCAGAGATGGTAAATGGAGCCTCAGTACCATACAGTGGTACTGAGTGAGGATCTTCTACCTGGATTGGGATACACCAGTTCTTCCAGATTCAGAAGGTTTTGTTTCAACAGATATTTATACCAAGTGATAGAAATTACTGATGATCCTCTGATCACGTCATCCCATTTATTCAGCATTATGATGACTAAACATCTGGAGGGTTGGGTCAGGCATAGAGCCTTTTATTTTATAGGCCTTCCAAATTTGAAGTAATGTGTGAAGATTGCTGTGGAGTCAGGATAATACAACATTCTATATGTTCTAATTTTTTCTTCATATTCTATCTGGGAATGTGCCTCAGAAATTGTAGGCTGGAGTCTGAAGACTAATTTTGAGCACCTGGTGTGTGTCTGGACATCTGTGGACATTGTACGTGCACTGCAATCAGGTACCTATTCTGGACCTGGAAATGCCTGTCCAAAGGCCTCCACAAGAATTCTGAACCCTTGGGTTAAAAAAAATATATTAGAAGGGGAGTAGATTAAACTGAGGGAAAAAAAAATTAAGAATTTTTTTTTTTTTTTTNTGAGAATGAGTTTTTGTTGAGAGAAGATACCTATTATAAATGTTTGAAAATCCAAGTGTCTATTTTAGTTAAGTCCAAACAGGCTTTGATTAAAGGAATGCCACAAATATTAGGACTGGCATATTAGAACTAACATGGTCACAGGGGTCACCTCTGGGATATTTCATCTTCATTCTCCTCCTCAGTTCCATCTTTGCTGCATATATGATGCCTTTTCTTTGTACAATAACTTGAGGTACCAGACAGACAACAGAAAAATTGCCTAGAGCTTCAGCAGAGAAAGAGAGTGATAAATCCTTCAGGTTATTATAGATGAGCCCAAACTTGTCATTTTCCTATCCTGCAAGATTTATCAATTTCCATGCTGTTCCTTATTCTTCATTAATAGCATAATGTAGACTGGCTTATCTTTGGCCCCATGTCCTTTTTTATTTTATTTCATACTTTGTATCACAGAGCTGTGATAAAGAGTCATCAAAATCATTGTTGCATCATATTTATATGCACTATAGTGATTCAGTCTTCTGTTAACTCATAAATGATACTTTTCTGTAACTACTTGTATTTTTCCTCATTCGTCATCATGGTTCTGCCATTTGTACTAGCTTTTCATTGTCTTTTTTTTTCCAGAGAATGACATTTCTTGTGTCCCATAAATATTTTAAAAAAACATTTTCAAAACACTGATGAATAAAATAAAAATATTAGCAGAGTGCTATTTTTGACTTGATGTCTATTTATCACCTCTTGTTTAAATTCATCATGTATTATAACTTTAAAACTTTCACTTGAATATTGCAAATCACTTCAGAAGCATAATTTAATTCAATCTCAAAATGCTTGCTGAAGGAAGCAAATGAAAATATCCCTAGCCAGCAACTTTCCCTGTGTTCAGGGAAAGGAGACAGGAACCTGGACTCTCCATTCCCTGTGCTGCAGATAAACAGCAGTAGCTGCTGCTCCTTTTTATGCTCATTAGTGTTGTCTCCTCAGGAATACAGTTGTATGTGTTCCCAATAAAGCATGGGAGCCCGGAGGTATTGGACCCTCCTGATCTGGTTATTGTCTTGTCTTTGAAGGCTCTCTCAAAAACACAGAGAGCATCAAAGATCGAATGCAGAAACTGTTTTTATCACAGGGGACCAATTCCAGTTTGCTAATGATAGAGAAGTATCTGTTTTCTGGGTGATCTATGCCATCTAGATGGCTGCTGTCTGTTCTTGCTCCTGTCCCCTAGACTCAGTCTGCATCAGTATATTCAATTCTTCACACTCATAAATCAATTTTCTTAGTATTAACTTTGAATTGTACTTTTAATTGATAATTTAATGAGAGACCGGTACTACTCACAGTCCTGTGAGGCTTTCCAACAAGACTGTATGACTGTGAACAATTGTTTCTTAGCCAAGGAGGCCTGACCACTGTGGATAAGACCCAAAATCATAACAGTCAAATACTTTATTTTGAGGATGGCCCTAAAGAAGATACCTCAAAGAAACTGTAAAAACCACAATGCTGATATAAACTCTGACAAGCAAGGTGTAGTATCTGGTCCAAGATGTAAGAAAAATTTTGCAATGAATCCCAACAGCCAGCTTCTGTTCCAGAGCAACTACATTTTTAGTGTAAAACTTCTTTTGACAAAACTTTGGCAACAGTTCCTTGAAGCCAAATATGCACAACATAGAAAAATATTAGCTTTTATTGCTTTTGAATTTCATACCTTTAAATATCACTGAGATACCTTTAAATGTCATTGGTCTTGTGCAGAACTTGGGGAGAGACATGGAAGTGTAAAATGAAAAGAAATTTTCAGAGTTAACACATTATATTTTCCATAAAATGATCGAAGTTCATAACAAACCTTGTTAGGTTATTTCCCTTTTTCTCCTTCTTCCCTACCCCAGCTAATCCTATCTGAAGATTGATCCAGGATCTCAGGGAACTGAAAACCTGTCCTTGAAATTTCCATATCAGGCCACCTATTCAATCTTCTCTATATTCTTAATTAAATCCTATTTTTAATTAATCATAGCTTATCTGTCTTCTTTTGTGAACTTCCAAATATTTCTAGTATCACCACGAGACAATGATAGGGAGTGATATGTCACAGATAAACTGATTCCAACGTGTAAACAAGTATAGAAGTCACCCATAAACTAATTTTAGGGGATTTGATAGATACTATTTCCAAACACGTGTGCACACACACACACACAAATACACAAACATTTTTTACCATTTTTAAGCTCCTTCTGTATTAGAATAGGGGCAATTAGACTGCTTTGTTAAGATGCACGATATCTCAGTTGACATTTTACCCCAGGGAGAATTTTTGCCTTTTGTATTATATGTCTTCAGATTCTAGGCTTATGAAACTCAAGTCCACTGAGAATAGTATAGATTTTAAGTGTCAAACCCTGAGTCAGGTTGTGTCATTGATTTCTAAGTAGGGACTCCACATTAAAATCAATTTTTCCAAGGGAAAAAAATGAAAACATCAATAATAACATCTCAATTCTCTTCTTAAAGAAGCAAGTCATATAATTAGCAGAAAGGCCATTAGAGTGTGTTCTAAATACATTTCAATACAAGAAGGGGGCTTAGCTTTGTCTTTACCTGAGAAAATGTTCAAAGGTCATTAAAATAAGACTAGATGAAACAGATATTGTTTTGCTAATAAAGCAAAAATGTCAGAAGACTGGAAGACTAAATGACATAAATCAGGCATAATTTAGAACTGATTTTTAGCCATTAAATTGCTATAACTTTTAAAAGGCTATAGAGTAAAACAAATTAATTGTAAGAGATTTCTTAGAAATTGAGAGGCCAGCCATAACTGCACAGAAGTGTATGGCATAACATTAAGCAAAGTAAAAAGATATCAGGCATTTTTTAATCCCTCTTTCAAAGTGGAAAAAAAAAAGAGAGACTGCTTAGGGATTCTGCAAATTTAACACCTTTATGAAACAAACTTGCCACTGTAATTTTAACAGATTATTTCAGTAAAATATAGTGTTCTAAGTATGATGTTGTCTTGGTTTAAGTTAATTTTCCCAAAAATTGTTTTGGTTTAAGTTTGTTTTTTTCAGCCAAAGTACTAAATAATGCCATGGTTTTGATTTGCTAATTAAAATATACTCATTTTCTGTTGTTGTGTCATGCTTACAGCAATCTTGGAAATGTTGCTGGAGCTATTGAGAGATCCAGTGTAGCTCCCATGAATTTAGCAGAATTAGTTAACTGGAGCACTAAAAAATAGCTTCAGACATTCAAACCATTAAAGACTGCCCCCCTCAAAATTCATTATGAAAGACTTTCATAGAACACCCATGGACGTTCTTCAGTGACAGTCCAGAATTAAGGAAATATCATTCTTTCCCATAAAAAAGCAAAGTTAATAAAAATTGTTATGAAACCCCATCTGCTAAGTCATGGGTGCTGTCCATGCTCTCTATTTGGAAGAAAGTAAAGTTCTATACATCTTTACATGGATTTTTGCATTTTAAATTTGTATTTGTGGACTTTCCAGTAACTAGCTGTCTGCTATCTTCATCAAAAACTTAAATCATTTATGTAGCTTTGTTAAATGTGATAGAATAAGTCTATTAAGATTACTTTTTCTGTAAGATCCATTTTATAAAGATATGTCTGAAATAAGAATTTTTAACACACTTACCTGTAATAATAACATGCTCTCATGTTATCTCACAATTATTAGACCTTTGAAGAGTAATTTGAAAAGTGCAAGCAGATCTTACACAACTTCTTAAACATCTATTTCATATCTGAAATTAGAATATTTTTTTGCTCTGTGAAGAGAGAAGCAATATACTCAAGAAAAGTAAAGATAAACAGCAGATATTGATCATCCGGTAAAAAATAAGGAAAATGCCATATTAAACTAGGAGATTAATAATTGAAATTTAGTAATGTAATAGCAATTCTTCAAAAAATTTTCCCAATACAAAGACACTTTAATAATAGTAAAATTATACATATTTGCATTATTTTAACTTAATGAATGAAGTGAATGAATGTAACTAATGAATGAAGGAATGAAATCTTTCCTAAGAACTGATTTTACAAAAAAAGTAGCATGTGTTTCAGTATATGAGCAGTTGCATGCCTTTCTATATTACAGCTCACAGGAGTAATATTAGATATAGGAGCAATAAATTTGAACTCATATAAACTTTAGTCATTTCATAGTGAGTACAGGGCCTGAATCATACATTTTAAAGTTTTGTATCTCTCTAGGGGTTGGCTGCATTGAATAAGACTATTTCACTTTCATCTGCAATTGCCTTCAAATACACATGCAGTTGTAACATTATAATTGCAAATTATTTGCCTAATTATTTATGTATTTATATCCTGAAATTAAGATAAATTTATTTTTGAAAGGCAGTATCTTTTTTTTTTCAGCTGTTTTTTGACCCAAAGCCTTTTTTTCATTTTCTTTTTCTGTCCTGCTGTCAGTGGACAGAATAAAGAGAATTAATCTGTATAGCTTCACTTGAGAAGCGTGTTCTATATTGTATCATCATTCTCCTGACTCCAAGGATGATCTGAATAAATACATAGCTTCAAGTTGTTCAAAGCCATTTGGCAATTGCTTACTTTTGAGATTAAATTTAAATTTGTGGAATTCTAAGCACAGGCAGGTTTTGTCTTTTGATGTTAAATCTGCTCAATCAAATTCTCAAGTATGAATTTAAGGATTTTGCATAAGGAGTTGTTCTCAATATGTTTACCTACAAGACTTAAGAACTAAGAATACCTGCAGAGAAAAACAGTATTAGCTGAAATTTAGATGAAAACCTGAGCCAGGTCAATATTAAGCCCCTCAGAAAACAAGGTGCATTTGGCTAAACCATACTGGTGGGCAGAGCCTGGGCCGGCCCTGGCAGCTGTGATTTCCGGTACCACAGCCCAAAAGGTCCCAGGAAAATCAATCATTTCCTATGCCATCAGGCCCAATAAAGAAAATTTAATGCTTTTTCTCAGCCTCTAACACAGTTTCCACAGGATCTTCTAATTCAGTAATCAGATGTACAGACTGACCCAGAGCAGTTGGTGAGCTGGGTTCATCTGAGCAATGTGGATTTTAACACAGCCTAATGCATCCAGGGCTGCAAAATGAAGCAAAGTGTTTGTGTGTGTCCTGCTGCTGTTAAGCAAAGCTGAATTATACTGTTCCACTTCTAAGGCATTCTTTGTGATGTGTTTGTCAATTATGCCAGGGGCACTTAGATCACAGCCTCACTACAATAGAAAGATATAACTGAGGGATATGAACTGAACATCTCTGCTCTATTAAAGGCATGGTTTCTAGTCTGCAGTATACTGCAAGAGGTAATAATTACTAGAGAATGCATAACAATAAAAAGGCACTATTTTTTAAGCCGTAAACCAAGGAGAAAGAGTTATAGTTTAATTAATTTTGTTTTCTTTTAGGAAACCAAATAAAAGCCCATCCCACACTCTAGGGCTCCTCACAATGGTTCAGTTTTCATAATGAAGTAAAACAATGGAGAGCTCATCATTCTCCAAAAATAAATGCACAAACAAACAACGTAATGAAATAAAGCCCTTTCACAGCAGGAAAAAATCTTGAAGTTAGGCTTTCAGCTTAACTCTGTATCTCCTGTTTTCTGAGTGCTGGAGTTCTCTGCTTTGCAATGAATGCATGCAAACTGCTGTGTTAGACAAACAAGAGGAGGGGAGAGTCAACAGCAACCACAACTCCTCTTCTCTGAGAGTTTTGAGAGGGAATGACTCAGGATTGCAGAATCTGCATGAAGGAAATATAATGTTATGGAGGGGATGAGTCAAACCACCAGAACTTTCTGGAAAATATCTGGTAGTTTTTATGCATTATTAGTGGGTCTCAAGATTTTTCAAAAGAAAATTTTGAGCAAGAAAGTTAGCATTGCAAATTGCCAAAAGGAAGCTCTATTTGATTAATTGCAGCTGTGAGAGGAAGATCCCAATTTTCTCTTCATGGACCATATTGAGAAAGCTAGAGAAATTCTGGTCATGTTGACCTCACAGAAGCAAAACTCTATTGCAGTTTTCCACATGCCCAAGTGAAGGAAGAGGGTAAATGTGTCTAAATCAATGTAAAGGTGAAACAAAGGTGGTAATTATTTCAGGAAAGAAAATATTTATAAAGGGTGGGAAACTTATGGGATACTAACTATAACTGAGTTTCCAGACAGCAATAGAAATCCATGCTAATATAAAACAAAACTTTAGATAAAGAGAAAATAGAGATGAAGATAAAGAGGAAAAAGCAAAGACCAAAAATATAAATATCACAGAGAATAATTCTGAGATTTGGTCACTTGTAGAAAATACAGACCAAATAAAAGGCTAAAGATCAAGTGTTGGTGTTTCACATGTAAATTTGGCCAAGAAAAACCCTTGCAAGCAGTTGTTTTTGTGAAGTAGAAAACTGTCATATTGTTTCCATACTTTCTTCCATTCCCCAAAAACCTCACTGCTATAGTATACAAGTAGAAAGTACATGATTTTTTCCATACAACTACTTCTGGCAAGACATGTATAAGATAGGCAGGATGAATCACCCTTGGACATGCTTTGCTCTCTTCTTTCATTATAGCAAGGGACAAGATAAGCGTGGTAGGCTAAATGTTAAAGATGGCTAAAACTGAGATAAATCCAGACTAATTGGAAAAGAACAAAAATAATGTTAAGTCTTAGAAGCAACCCTAGTATATGTTAAGCAAATTTGTTATGGGGCACATGATGTCATGTAATGGCAGAATGTCTCACATTTGTTGGAGTGCAAAACAAGAAAGAAGTCCAAGGTCTGAGACCACATATCTTCTACAGAAATATTTAAGAGAGCAACACAAAATCCTGAAGCATATCCTACTTCCTTCTTCCACTTTCCACCTCCAAAGCTCTCACCTCTAGTATTTGATAGCTCTCTTAATATTATTTTCCAGACTCATCATAGCAATAGACTGACTCAGAATTATCATTAATCACTATTTAAGAGCAGTACAATGGGTTTTAACCTGGAGTAGATGGGAAGGTGGTGAAGAAGAGTATACACAACCATTTCTTTCTTTTCTCTTCTGCCTTGCTATTAGAAATATGTTTCTTCTCCTCTCCACAAGGAAAAAAGCTGACAAGAGAATTGCCTCCAGAGAGAAAAGATGTGTCAGTGACACAGCCTTCTCAAGTACAGTTACTGTAGCTTGAGAAGGCAGGAAAAATTTGACCTGAAGCTAGGCATTTATCACCTTCTGGTCCAACTGCATCTTTCCATTCCCTGAAGTGAGTTACTAATCAGAGAACTAGATATTCTGAATAAAATTGCAAGTATTACTTTGTAGTTCCTTTTCTCCATACTCTTTACTTGCAAGGAAATAGAAAGTTGCTACCCAGAGCTTCCTCAGGTCACAGAGATACAGCATCTTCATCTTTTATCTGTTTATCACCAAAGCAGTAGGCAAGCATTCAAGAGACGTACTGTTTGACATTATTCACTTGGGGGAATCTCCTGTTGAATGCTTTTTAATCCTTACCATTTCCTCTTCAGAGAAGATCCTTTCTTTTTCCCTATTGTTGACAAGATACAGTGCTGGCATTAATGGCCATGCTCTTTGTCCTGTGACTGTAATATCCCTTTGCTGAAATTACTTCAGAAGCTCCTTAGGTTATATAAAGGAGATGTTTATTTTTCTACTTATGCCTCTGATTTATTTCTTTTTCTTCACAGCTCTGTTCCTTCCTGTTCTTACTTGTTAAGTTGCAAACCCTTCATTCTCTCTTGATTCCCAGCTGTCTCTAAAAGTCTAATTCCTACTTCACAGACTGAAACTCATCCTTACCCCCACTCATGTTCAGGCTCTTTAGAAGAAAGTGAACTTCCTGTGGTATAAGCCACATGGAAAGGGTTAGAGCCAAACAATATTTATGTAAGCATGTTGTTGCTTTGACGGAACCATGGGGTGCAAACTGTTAGGGGCCTTTCTGTTTAAAGACTCACAGAACTTTGTGAAGGAGAACACAGGAATCTGTGGACTCACAATGCTCACAAATGTGAGGCATTTGGAGCCAAAGCTCAAGGGTGGTCTTTGGAAACCTCACCAAAAAAAGAATATTTTCTGTTTCCCCTCATTCTTTGCCCCATCTGCAGTAAGTTCCCGAGTAGCATGTTTTGATCAAATGGACAACAGCAGGGATAAGATCAGGAGTTCAGGCAGGCACGGGCCGAGGAGGGGGGATGTGTGCTCACAACATAGGCAGAAAAGGCTGACAGAAAGTTTGGCCAAGAACAAACCTCAGCAGAAAGCTAAAGCTGTGAGAACTGTAGACAAGTAAAGAACTTGGAAGGAAGTCAAATGAAACAAAGTTTAGAAAGTGAATTGGGACTTCAACACCAAAACTCTGACTCTTTTGCTGAAAAAGGGAGTTAAAATTATGAAAAAGGTAAGGAGGAAGGATGGGATGGGGAAGTCTGCCTTTATGTCTCTAATCTCTATTGGCTGCTCCACTTACGTCTTCTATATCCAGCTCAATATCCCAGAAGATATTTGCATCAGAAACATTGAAATACTTTTCAGGGAGAAGAATTAAAGCTATACTTTTTTGAGAATTGTGGATCACTGTCCTGTTTACAGAGAGGTCAGGGTGGTTTCCAGACAAGCTTTCATTCTAAGATTTATATGGTTAATTATTTTAAGAGTCCTTAAAATTTCCCTTCAATTTATTCTCTTTCTTTTTTTTTTTCCCAATCAACTCTACAGTTTTTGATCCCCAGTTTATCCCATTATCACTACCCTGCTCTAATTATCTTACTTACTGCCTAAATTAACATACATGCATTCTTTTCCCCCTCCAGGACTTAGCTTCTCATACTTTGATCTGCTAATTGGCTTTTTAATCATCTCACTTGGTTTTCTTTTCTTCTTGATACTTGAAAAGGAATTATTGACTGTAATGACCTAAAAGGTACCAGTTTGAAAACACTAGCTCCTGAGACCTTAGAGTCAGCCCCAGATGTGCTGATTCCAAGGCAGCCAGTGCAGCTGCACAGCCAAAAGACAGAATATCTCTACATCTGGGAGTGTGATTTAGGCTCCATCTCCAGGGTGTTTCTTATTTTACCCTGGAACCCTTGTAATTTGAATGTCTGTCTGCAGACATTTGGACTGAGATTGTCAGCTCACCAAACCTCTGCATACTTTTTGGTAGCTACTGCCTGGACACACTGACCCAAATAAAACAAGCTGTGGGATCACATATCAATCAAAAAATGCAGTGAAGATAAACTCTCTAGTCTTTCCAAATGTGATTCAGACTCTTTCTTCATCTTCAGATCGTTTTATTGTGGTCATGTTTCTCTCCTTCCCTCCCTCCTTCTTTCAATTTGGTTTCTTCTCCATGCCACTGCTTCCTTCGTTTCAATATTTCATGTTAAATTCCAAAAAGCTCCAGTTTTCTTGTTTTACTGACCCTTTTCACAGCCCCCTGCTTTTCCTTTTTACAGTTATGTCTACACATTGTCAAAGCATGTAGGGCCATACTAGAAGGGATTGTGGGCTAAAGATCAAACAGGTCGTTGAGTAGAGAAGTTCATGACTTTTTGGTAACATACATCCACACGTGCCATTCTGCTGTATGGGTATTTCAGACTCTAATAATCTTCACTTGACATTCCTGGATTTGTCTAGTGATGACAGTCTCTGTATATTAAGGCTAGTAAATGTCTCTATTGCAAATCACATTTATGATTTTTTTAATGTCTTGAAGACTGTCAGAGGCAGACATCTGAAGGGTGTGATTTCTTGACAGACTGTTTATGTACTAATGTGTAAAATTTCCCTAAAATCTGCTCTGCCATTTCTGTTGCCCGTAGGGTTGAGAAATTCAGTAGTGCCTTATGTTAGTGGTTGTCTATTCCTCTTGAATGCAAGTTCTTCCCATTGCACTATCATCATACCATAAAATGCTTCATTGAAGTTTGTTAGAAATAGAAAAGGAGTTTAAAAAGTAAAAATCGCTGCTGGGTTTCCCTCTGCAAAATAAAGATTAAATTTAACCAATTTCAATGTTATGTGTAAAATAAGATGTGCATTTCAGGGATTGTTCTTAAATGGGAGAAAACTTTAAATCAAAGTCTTAAAAAAAATTAAAATTAAGTCTAAAGAATCATTTAGTGAATGTAAAGGTAAAATGCTGCCTTTCCTGCACAGAAGACAGGCTGCTTGGGGAAAGAGAGGAGCAAAGCTTATCTTTGTGCTAGGTCAGAGCTTATTCATAAGGATGGTAGCACAGGGGTGGGCAGATAAGCTCATAATGGAATCCACACTATTGTTTTGTTTACTATCTCTCTAGCCAAGGTTGCTGGTGCCCTGACCTCTGTGAATCCCACCAAGCCATCTCTGAGAAGCTGATCAAACAGAGAGGAAGGTTGGGGGTGAGTAGCCTTAGTTATGCTTTAAATTCCTTGGAATAATTCTGCTCAATATTTCATTGTGTTTAAGTGCTGAAGAATTTTGACCATATCGAGGTGTTTTTGCAGGCAAGCCTTTATTTCTGGCAGGGCTGTGAAAGTATCTAGATACTAGATACTAGTCTGGTAATCAGATTTCCCACAACACATTTTTCCCTAATGTGACTCCTCAGGTTCTACAGGTCTAAGCAGTCCTACTAAGGAGGTGAAGACTTTCAAACACGGAAAGGTTCATCTCATATCATAGTGAAACAGAATGCCAAAATCTTTCATTAAATGGAAAGACCATGCAACTGTCTCTATTTCTCCAATATGGAAAACAACTCCTCTTCCCACCACCACACTTCACCTGGAAGACATAAATTGCTATTTAAGCACATCTACAGCACTTCACTTTGGGGTTATCCTAACCTTAACAGACTTTTGCACTGAAATATTGGTACAAGAAAGAAATATCACAGAAGATGATTCATGTTAAAACAAACAAACAAAAATTGCAGAAGGAACAGAGTGGCCACAGAGAGAGTTAGAGGTGAGTTGTCCTGTGAAAAATAGCTCAGTAATTCTGAGGTGTGACACAGCAAGGTCAAATGCCCAGTTATATCTGTCCAAAGGTACAGCAAGTCATAGATAAGAAAGAGATAGCATTTGCATGTGAAGGTAATTAAAAAGAAATCATGAAACAAGTAACAAGATACATTGAAGCAGAGAAAGTAGCAATCCAAATCTGTAATTGGCACATTAAAAAGGAAACTTTCAATAGTCACAAAGGATTGCATGTTTATATTAATTAGATACTGGATATTTTATCATGTTAACAACACAATGATATCAATGTATATCCATGAAAGCAAAGGAATTACAGAAGAAATATGTTTACTTAGTGTCTCAATGACTTAATATTTTTATTAATGCAAATATTTCAATTTCATTGAATATAAGGTGATAAATTCTCTTTTAAGTTAATTTTGGCATCTAAGGTTTGAAAAATCTTTATTTTGAAATACATATTTTCTATCACAAAAGAAAACAATCAAATTAAAACCTGATTATATAATTTCACAGCTATAAAATCTGAAGAGTACTTAAGATAAACACTAAAGATACCATTATCAGTATATATTTACGTAATAAGTGGAGCTGAACAACTACACCAATTAATCTTAGTTTAGTTAATTTTAATTTACACAGGGTGGTAAAGGTCTCTCAAAGTACTAGGATTTATTATTAATGTAATAGAGCAAAAAATTAAGGCTCTATTTTTTATATGCCTGAATATAATCTTTTTTCTTCCATTTTGCCTCGGAAATGCTGCTAATTAATTGTTTTGTTTTGGCTGAAGAAATAAATCAGCAAAACAAATGTAATCCCATGTCTGATGCTAAAAGCATATGTCTGGACCTCTGTACCCTAAAATGTGCTCTTATTTCAGAAACTGAAAGAGATTCAGCAGCAGAGTTTATCTCCAAAGCCAGTGGATTTAAGGAAGGAAGACATTTTCTACCATAGTATGGTAAAACATACTGTGAAGCTGAAGTCTGAAAGTTTTTTTCTGAAGAAAACTACTGTCCTCTGGTTTGAAGAAAAATGGTCTTCAGAGGCAATAGATGGCATGTTCTATCTATCAGTCAATCAGTCTTTTGCTTGATCAATGTCTTTCACTCCTTGAAGAAATGACAATACACAAGACTTAGCTGAAGTGGAACAAATGTTCACTTGCTCATCTTTAATGTAAATGTACCTTATGGATTGTTGATCTTTCCAGAGACTACTGCTGTGTTGATTAATTGCTAATGAATGCTAATGAAGGAGTGAGGTGAATATACACAGTGATGTATTTAAGTGATGATTGATTGGATTTAACACTAGCTGTCAGGAGAGTACTTACCACATGCACAACAAGTCCATAAATATGCACAGAACTGTTAGTTGTCTTCCTGCATGTCTCTCTGGTCTTTTAAGTCGATCTGTGACAGCAAAAGAACTGCCCCTCTAGACTTTCACTGCTAAAGTAAATTCATTCCTAAGGAAGGACATCACCTCTCAATGACAGGTTTTAATTAAACATTGATGATCAGTGCACAGTTACATGACAAAATGTCACTCGATGAGTTCTGTTTTAAAGGCAGAAGTAAATTTTTAGAAAATTTTAATAATAAGAAAATGCTTAGAAACTCACAAAAATAGAAAACGACTCTGCTCATGAGAGGTCCAAAATACAGAGGAGACATTAGGCTAAACAAAAGAAATGCCATTTCCAATTTAAGAAGAGCAATACTACGTTATTCCTTTATGAGATGGAGGAAAATAAATTGAAACAGCAAACTCTCTGGCAAGTGATACAGAGCTTGTTTTCAAATTTCAGTGGCTAAGAAAAAAAACAGCTACTGACCAAATAAACAAAAGTGAAAGAACTGTTTGCTTGGGTCAAGTGCAAGAGAGGAGAGAATGGGAGGGAGAGGATGCAGTAGACCAGACCCTGGAGCCAGGATGGGAGATGCTCTGTGGAGATTATTGTCAGCTCAGATAAACTGCCCTAGTGGGGAACAGCAGATATTTTTGTCATTTTGATGACAAATTCTCATTGTTCATCAATCAACACCCAAAATCTCTTGTGCTTGTGTCTTTTGAAACACCTACCATGGCCGAAGGGGAATAAGCCCCAAACTCTGGCCTCAGGTGAATTCAGCACAACTATAATAACCGTTTAAAATGACCTTTCAAAATTGAAGTTAAAATTCCTTTCTTCAAATGCAGTTCTTTCTCAATAATAAATACACCCTTCACACAGCCAAGCTAGATCTAATCAAGTTGTTTATGTTATAAAGCCCACAAGAAAATAATAGATAGAAACAGTTATTTCTAAATACTTTGGAGCACTCACATATTATCATGGTTATAATTTTCAACTGACTTTGATTTTAAAGTCCTAAAATATTTTCCAGTAGGTATGCAGACCCTCATGACGATAATTTAAACCTACCAGTCGCTAACAGCTGGCTGTTGAAGATGGTTCTATACTTGCAGGAATAAGAACTGAAATTCTAACATTGGCAGAAGCATATTCAAATATTTCTAATGATTTACAAGATTTAATTTAGAGTTAACTTTGCTCCTGCTGCTGAAATTTACATTTGTTAAGCTGAGCTGGCATCCAGGTTTAAGAAATTGGCCTGTGTTTCCACATACCAAATGGGAAGGGGAAAAATATGGTGATGGTGAATTTCCACCTGGGCATCTCTGGAGGTCACCACAATTGCTTGCTGTGGCTGTGTTTCCAGGGAGTTTGTTTCAGCAGCAGGTTTTGGCAGTGAATAGGCAGCTGTAAATGGTAGACTAAAAACTTTTTTTGCTAGCTGAAATGAAGGAGAGCATCTACTCTTGTTTTAATGCAGAACTTCTCATTTAGAAGAGGAAAATCCACTTCAGTGGTATTCCTATAGGAAAATTTGTATAATGGAGATGTTAAAAAATTTGTTTAACCTATTTAGGCCAAATGGACAGATGAGGAAGAGAAAGGCTCTGGCATCTCAAAAGAGTTGAAACAGATCATACAAAATAAAAGAATTGAAACAAAAAATTGCAAATGCAAATTGCAAACTGCTTTTAAAATATTGTCTGTTCACAATCTTTCAGTTTTAGGAAAGAACCACATGGGGAAAAAAAGAACCCCGAAACCAACCAACTTGACTTAGAGGGAATGTAAAAACCCCAATAATTAATTGAACAATAATATAAAACAGTTCAGAAAGAAAGGAGGATGTTCATAGTGATTAATGTAAATTAGAAGCTTTGACTAATAACAAAAGGATAAGGGAGACAAAAGAATATAAGCAGTTGTCTAGAGTCAGTTGATAAGATCATACAGCAGCATTTTAGATACATTAGAATTGGAAAAAATGCACAAAAGCTGTTGGAAATGGGGAAAATCCCAATATTGAAGAACAATGGATATAATTCTGTCCTGTAGTTACTAAAAGAAGTAGTCCTATAATATGCTGACAGTAAAATGACTTATGTTCCAATGAAAATGTGAAAAAAAGAGAAAGTACTAAACAGCAGTTATTAAAGGTAGATTTTTCAACAGTGACAAATGCAATTCATTTGCATACTAGCATTTAGATGAGTTGGTCTAGGAATCATCTGAATCATTCAGCATGTTTTTCAGAATATTTGAAATACAAGAAAGACACAAGCAATGGAAGAAAGTTGCTGAGCCATAAGAAAAAGAGAGAAAACAAAGAAGCAAATAGAAGCGAATATGTTTTCTTAATTTGATGTCAGTTCCAAATAAAAATGACATATGTTTCCTTATGATAGGACTTGGTTAATAAATGATATTACTAGAATAACTCAGCATAGATTAAAAACCCTGCAACCATTACTAATTCATCAGCTATTCTTAAATAAGATTACCCAACTGCTCTAAATTTATCACATGTATTCACTTTTACAGTGCATTTATCTTTTCAGTGTTACTGTACAAATTTTTAGTTAAGAACACAGACAAAACACCCAGTAGTTGCCACTCTTTAGTTGGCTTAAAAATTTCCTATCTGATATGGCTCAAAATGCAATTGGGAAGAGTAAGGAAGGAGATTAAGTGTGTTAGAAGAGGTAAATTTTCTAAGGAATCATAAAACTTTCTATCTTACTCATGTTCCAGAAAAAGTTTCTGGCATATTGCTGAAGAAATCCACATTGAGAGAAAGTAAAGTTGAATTTCTTGTTTGGTTTTTGAAAAGTTCACGTGGGTTGCACCTGCTGAATTCCCAAGAACATGTTAGCAGACCTAGCACAGTTTTTTTCTCAGTCGTGTCTGCTCATTAATTTTGCTCTGTTGCTACGCCAAGGTTCTGTAGGGATTTGTGCCACTGCCTCCTTCATTATTCAGGCAAATGCACACATAATCCAGCTTCTCTCAAATACCATGGCTACTCAAATCACAGTGTAAAAAAATCTCAGAATTACCGAAGGCTGTCATGCCTTAGAAGGAATTAAAACAAAGGATAAATTTTTTAGACCTGGTTTATACATTTTATTTCAGTTTTATTTTTTCCAGTGGCTAAACAGAAAGTATCTAAAATGGAGTCTTTTCATTGGTGACTTGCATTGAAGAGATTCGTCTAAGAGGAAATACATATTTGTCTGGATTCAGAATGTTCAGGTTATTTAATGATCTAGGATTGGAGACACAGTTTTGAAAAACTGCAAATAGCATCTGTGATTGGGGAAGGACTTTCAGGCAATCTTAGCTGTCATTGTAGCATTTTTGTGAATGGGGGAGGTTCTCAGAGGTGCTGTCTGCAGAGTTTCAAACAGGAGCTGCTTGATATCCCCTTGCTGTGAGGCCATTATTCTAAATCTGAAGCATGAGATTGCATTAATAGGCTGTCATTTTTGGACAGGAGACCACATGAATCTTTGCACTTGTACACACAAAGACTAATTGTAATAGTTCAAGAAAATAATTTTTATTTATCTTTCCCCTTGTTTTATTAGTCTTGTCTCAACCTGCATGATCCCCAGCCATCACAGACCCCTCAGGGAGCACTGTTCGTGTGTGCTGTATGAGCCATCCTGTGCAGCACTGTTTTATTTTATACCAACTGTATGAAATCAAAGATTTCTCCTGAGCATAATGTGTTTTGGATTTGTGATAGACCCATGTGTCTCACTGAGAACTGCCGGAAAGTTGCCAGGATGCTCTGTCTGGGCCCTGTGTCCATGTCTGGATCTACATGCTGTCAAGTTCTCTGGTTTTAAACATCCTTGTGATGCAGCACTCTTCTTAGCTTCTCTGGCACATCTCCAGGAGACATGCACTGTGTTTGAAGGTGGCAAGACGCAGTCCTAAATAATCCTTCAAAAGAGTGCTCAGGAACAGGAAGAATGAATCCACCCCAACCAGTGTCTTCAGAGAAGACTTTATAGGATGGAACAAATACACACCAAACAAATTTATTTCTGCAAAACAACCAAAAAAATCTCCTCTCAAAGCACAACAAAACAAAACAACATAAAAAATTTAGGATTAATTACATCAAAATCGACTGCAATTAAGTGTCAATGGAGCATAATTTGTTGTACTCCTCGGTCAGGTGAGATAGTCAGCATTACCTCTGTGCTGGGGCATAGCTGGGACTGAAGCACAACCCAAACCATGACGGGACCTTCTGTGGCTTCAGTGATGCTCTGATCTGGCAGGGTCTGAGTGCAGGCGGTCCAAAGGCAGCATGGACCTCACTAAGCCACATGGAAGTGTTTTCAACCATTGACCACCCTGCATGCGAAGCACTGCTTTATCACAGCAATCACTTTATGATGTTGCGGCGGTCATTGAGCAGTGGTAATCACAGAAATGGTGTAGCAGAGGGCTCCCATCAGCTCCCATCCTGCCCATTGCTCATCAAGGCTGCTTGGAGAGAGGATAATGGTGCATGAAAAATCTGTGTGGTGCTTCTCTTCCTGACTTGGTGTACCAGTTTCTTCCATAAAATCACTAACACAAAATTAAGTAATCACCCAAGGAAGTTTTGATAGAAGGAATGGGCAAACAAACAGAACATTTACATCCCAGAGTTGGTCATGACATTATCTAGTTTGTGTTAAAGGTACAATTATAGAATCATGAAGAGGTGGTCTTAATGGTTTTAAACTGAAAGAGTCTAGATTTAAATGAGATACTTAGAAGAAATTCTTAACTGTGAGAGTAGTAAGACATGGGCACAAGCACAGAGAAGTTGTGGATGCCCCATCCCTGGAAATGTTCAAGGCCAGGTTGGAATAGGGCTCTGAGCAACCTGGTCTAGCAAAAGATGTTGTGCTCATAGCAGGAAGGTTGGACATAGATGATCTTTAAGGTTGCTTCCAACCCAAGTAATTCTGTGATTCTAAATCTAAACCAGTTGTCCCTGATACTGCCAAATGCAGATTTTGGATTTACCTAGTCCATTTACCTAGTCATGATAATCACAACAACTAGAAAAGACACAGCATCTGATTCAGTCTTCATAGGGCCAACTAGTCTCTACACTCAACACCTAATGGAACTTTGACATTTTACAGTCCAGTCACAATGTACAGTTCTTGGTAAAAACTACTCAAAAAAGTCTATATTCACTAGTTTTTGAAGTAAGTCACTGCTTGGAAAAATGGACTAAAGCAAATGGAATGAGCTTTCTACTAAAATGCTTCTCCGACCCCCTTTTTCCCAGCACTCCCATAATAGCATGAATTTGAATGCACCCACTGAAGATTTGTTGGTTGCTAATGTCACCCAGTGCCTTCTTCCTGTTAAAACCATAGAACTGACACAGATCAATAAAGAAATGGTTTTGATGTCTGGCAAAATAAAAAGAAAAAAAAAACTGTAAAAGCTACTGGGAAATAAATCTTGCTCTTGGTCCGCATTTTTACTGCCATGAAATGGACGCAGAAAGGTTCAGACTGGTCAACACAGGTTAGTTCCTTGATGAAAATCTCTGAGGATAAATCCAGGGATTGAAATAAGCTTTTTACACAGAGAAATACTACGTATCTCTGTGTTAGATAACACATTTTGTCCGTGAACTTCAGGATGATTTTTAAAATTGGTCCTATAAATGCAGGCATTCTGATTTACTATGTATGGAAATGATTTTATCTTATCCTTCAAGTATCACACAAGAGGAAGAACAAGACTGGCTTTATGGCACCTGTGCTCCAAGCTGCTGAAGGAATCAGGAAGCTTCTCATGTAAACTAGGATATCTCTGAGGATGTTTTCTCAAATGTCCTTACATTTAGTGTGTTTATTTTGGCCCCAAACTTCCATGCCTATTTATAAAGGAGGCAAACCTTTGGATATTAAAAATTGTGTAAATCAGAAGTTAACATTACGAATTCCTTACACACAAACACACAGTCACCACCGCTGGGTTTTGCTCCTCCAGGACCTTATTCTTAAAGCTCAACTGAGTCAGTCCCTGTTAACACTAAATATTAATTCATTTGAGCAACTGCTGCTGTAACCAATGATAATTTTTAGATCTGAACATCTATCTTTCTTTTTGAAGAAAAAAAAAACCCTGGAGTTTTATTAGAAAACTTAATTTGAAAGCATAAGAGGTATGAGAAATAATATGAACTCTAAGAAATCAGAACTCTTATGTCACATTACACAACTGTATTGGTAATACTGGAAAGGAGAAATGTGCATTTCCTAATATTGATCCATATTGATCGCACAGAAGAAATTGAGCATATTTGAGGTATATTAACCCGGTATATTATATCCAACTATTAAAAAAAATATAAATTTTCCTATCCATTAAGGTTAAAAGAAACTTCATCAATTTAAATGAAAAGTTATATCTGATTTAAATTAAAGTTGCAGAGCAGCGCTGTCTTTAATATGTTCATATAATATTCAGGTTAGTGCTTTTTTGCTTAGTGTTAAAATTTGGGTTGGTTTAAATATGTTCTTCATGTGGTTGAAATGTCCCCCATCAGGTTCAGAATGCCCCCATTCTCTGAAGAAGTGTGGTTAGAATCAGCTCAGCTATTGCTGTGACGCATGAGAAGAACATTAGCTTTTCAAAAGTTGTCCCAAACCCGGACATTTTTTTCATAAATTTTCTAGTTCAGTGGGATATTGAACCGTAAGCAGGACTTGTGTAATCTTCAGCAATGCAAATTAGAGAAAAAATATTTCTTCCTGTGCAGCCCTCACACATTAGCTCAGCCTAACACACATTGGCAGACAGTGCATCCCTAGAGCCTGGCCCTTCCTTTCAAATGTATTCCCCATCCCATGGCTCCACTCACTTTATATGATTGTGAGGTTTTTTGGGATGGATTTACAGCATCCCAAAATCAGGTCTAGAGTCAAACAATTTCCCTGATTTCTAGTTGGTGTGATCTGAAAGATTTTTGAAGTGGATTTTTAGAAGTATTGGTGGATCTGATTATCTGAGTTCTGAGAAAGTTTTGGATTTGGGGCTAAGTCTCAATCTGGCAAAAATTAATCATATTATAGTCTTACAGTCCTTCCATATCTACAGATTACATTTTCCATGTTTTCTGAAGTAAGCCACTAACCCAGCACAGTTCCCACATTTCCTGTTAGAGAACAAATAACTGCTTGAAAAATTTCAGGTCTTTAGCAGAAAATAAATTCTTGAGCTCATATGCTTTTTGCAGCAATACCATTTTTTTTAATGAGCCTCACAGAGGCCTCCACCTTATTTAATATTTGGTTTAAAATAAATCATGTGATTACTTTCTTTTAATTTACTTCAACTATCCCTGCAGCTAAATTGCAGAGGCACAGAAAAGTTCACAGGATTCATTTTAGACCAAACCAAAGAAAAAAAACTGATGTATTTTAGGTTTCCTTTTCTCCCCCTGAAACTCAAAACTTGAGATTTCTATCTTGTGTCATTTGTTCCTTGATTTATTTGACATTATTTTAAAAATAAAATGTGGCAGGTGAGTCACAAGTACATGGCATAATATTCTTCAGCAGCTTATTCACCCCTGATCATGTGAGCCAAGCTTACAATGGAAATATCTGTTAAACGGTGAGAACATTTTGTCTCATCCAGAGAACAGCATGGATGAAACATGAAGACTCATTATCTGAAATCAGGGGGACAAGAGAAGTCACCAGCAACAGTACTAGCAAGTGAGTGGGGCTACTGAGACAAAAAATGTCATCAGCTCTTCATGAAAAATAATCTAAAATGTTGATGTAAGGATGGACAGGCTGTCTTTCATCATTGTGTAAGAGTGCATCGTAAAAGGAATATGTGTATTAAACAAAAATAAACCCCCTAAACATACTACATAGAAATAGCCTGGCTTTTCTGAGGTTGATAGTTTCTGTCATAAATTTTTTCCGGCTTGTTAAAGTCAATCTTTCTGACATACTTCTCAACTACTGTGCCTCTGCTTGTGTTTCAAACCTCATTGACCACAACATAAATGGCAAGCTACATTTCTTGTACTGTAGCTCCACCCCATTTTTCACTCTCAAGGTTTAAAACACATTGGCAAGACAAAGGACATTATCTGGCTTTACAGTTCCCTAAGCTGATCCAACATAATGACAGTTCAGCCAGGATAGCTGAGTGTGTCCGCTGGTACCCTGCCTTATGTTAATTTACAGCATCCATCACCTTTTACACTTATATTTCTATTATACACAGATGGTCTTCCTAGACCAATTATCAAGTCAGTTTCAATAGGGGAAACATAATTTAAACATGCTTTGGATCCCTACCATATGGAATCACTATAAATAATGCTATATGCTTAATAAAAATATCCATCCCACAACTAAAGAGATGGAGGATTCAACTTTCTCTTTTAGCAGTTACACCTAGCCTGGATCAGGTATTCAATACATTTCTGTCTCTGTTCTTTTGATCTTCATTTACTCAATCAAAGCCAACTGTTTTCTCCACAGAAGAGCACAAGAAAGAAATATTGGTTTATTAATCTTTTCTGAAACTGATGCATTCTTGAGCTGAGCACTGTCTGAACTCAGAATGGTTTACATTTTTGTTTATTCCAAAAAGGCTTTGTATTTTCTCACCACTTCCCTCCTAGCAGTCCAAAAGATTTTCAAAGTGATAAAATCTTCATCTATCAAGCAGGTGAAGTTAAACATATTCTATTTTCAAGATTAGGCTCATTCTTTTCACGGCTTTTTTTTCCCCCCCAATGAATTTGAAAATCAAAGGAAAGAACAAAGAAATAAATGAGCTGCATTACATTTATTTCGTTACTTTAATTTTTTTTGTCTTTGACACTGTACAAAAATCCATTCACTAGAAAGTACAAGACCAAAGTTTGAGGTCTTTTATCCTCATGTAACATCACTGAATGCAGAAAGCTCATATAATTTAGCAGTTCAGTACCATAAGGCATCTTGGCTTAAAATCCATACACAATATGCTAGCACGGCTTTTCTGCAGCCAGCAACATTTGATGCTTGGTAAACAAATAGCTTAATAGCTCAAGATACTGCTTTGTATACTATAAAATTAGGATATAAAAGGCACTTTCGTGTGCTGATGCTTCAGCAGTAGTCAATCTCCTGGTAAGTTTTCCAGGAACGCGGGACAGCCAGTTGCAGGCCATGCCCTCTGCACTGACTGCTGTTTGATTGCATTTGGGTGTTTGTGTTGCTGCTGTGTCCCCACGCTGCCCTGGCTCAGAATGAGCTTTGAATTGAGGGTAATCCAGATGAAGTGCAGGGAGGGCTCCATCTCTGATGCATCATTTTGCCTGTGTCCTCCTCTGAGAGCAGCATGAAGCTTTGATGTCTGCAGGACAGGGCTGGATTGCTGTGTATGAGGCCACATGAGCAAAATCAGAAGCCTGATCAGGGCACATATGCATATTGAAGGCTTACATGGAATTTTAAATAGTTCAAGAAAGTTACTTAACTAACTGAGAGTATCAGCTGCCTCTCTAGATTTTCTCCTCCTTCCCACAACTGTGCATTTGAAGGAACTTGACAAGAAGCTCTATGGCCTTACCCGGCATAGTGAATAAAGAAAGCTGACTGCCCACAACTTGCTGCCATGTCTTCTTCTCTGTCCCCTTTGGGGGAACAAAACAGAGACAGGTGAGAGATCTCTAAATCTATTGGTGTGATGCTACCTTTCTTATTTCTGTTTTCTTTCAGCCCACTGTCCAAGTCACAAGGAGCTCATTTTAAAAAAATTCTCTTTAATTTCCCAATATAAAAATGGCCTTTGCTCATCTAAATCCAGATCAGGGCAATACCAACCAGTCAGCCAATGAAGTCTCCCACCTGCACACCCACTCTGGCCCAAATGAGGAGCAAGGCGTCTCATATTGGTGCAGGACAGCCACAGCAAATAGAAGGCAGCACTTGGCAAATCCTGCTGTGCCAGGGAGGGACACAGCCACAAACACCGCTCTGAGGCCTTGGGGAGCTGGAACAGGGGCTACACACAGAGTTGAGGGGAATAAAATGGGTATTTATTGAGAGGCCTACAAAAGCCCTACAAAAGCCACACCCTAGCAGTATGAGTGCCACAGTCGTGGCCCCTGCCTGGATGGCTCCAAGATGGAAGCAAAGGAGAAGTTGGTCACAAAATCTCACACTTTTATAGGTTTTGGTTCATTTGCACGAACCCACCCTCCACGTTTCCACATTGTTTGTGCTTAGGGCCTGAAGTTCGGAGAAACTGTCCTTGAGTTCTCAACTGGAATAGGACTGTTTTGTCTTCATCACCCTAGCACATCAGAAAAGCACATCCAAGCAAAATAGGAAAACTTAAAACTTAAGGCATCACCTCCATGCCACACAACTGCAAAAGGTGAAAAAGGCCCAGGAAAGCAAGTTCCATCCTCAGCCCTGCTTTGGGAGAAGAGAGACCTGTTTTCTTTCTCCTTCCATTCTTTAGGAATATTTCTACCCATAGCTTGAGGCAAAGCAAGGTAGAGAGAAAGGAAAACCCTCCAGCAATGTGTGGCCTCTCCCTGTGAAGGAGACAATGTTCCTATAGCCAGTAAGGCCAACTGAGGTCTCACACTGATTCAGGTGGGATTTCACTTCTTCTAATGGCAAAACACACCAGTGATGGCTTAGAAACTACCCAGCAGTTTAGATTATGGTTTTTAGTATTGGGCACTAAAAAAAGGGATATATCCAGTTAATAATAGCATGAGTGGTGTTTCTATTCACTAGTAGATATTCAGGGTGCAGATTTTGGACTCAGCTCCTGAGAGAGCTACAAGTCACAGTGCAGACTTTCTCCCAAATACCTGATGGATTCATGTCCACTAACAAATAGCTTGGGAAAAGTTGTCACAATTTCCAGGACATGAAAAGCTAGGCCTGGCATAAATACACACTGCTGGCATGCTTTCTGATTAAATCAAACTTTGGGCAGCTAGGGTTGTAAAACAGGCAATAAACCTTTTATAACATATCATAAATAAGAATGCTCATGCTGACGGTTTGATTGAAATGTGCACTCTTCATATCTCACATTTTGTGATCTATTGGCTCCTGCACTCCTTTCTTTACAGCTACATCAACTGGATAACACTTAGGGAGGGAGGGAGGGAAGCTCATAGGAGGAAGCAAGTTTTTTAGAAGTAATTATATGCAAGCTACTTGAAGTCTGGAGGTTACTATTCTCAAAAGTTGTGTAAACTTCATTTATTATTCTATGCTTGTGACTTTCAGGTGGGTTTGTTATGTGGTATACTAGGAACACAGCGAAAGTTGCCAAAAACTAGTGTGATTCAAAAGCATGAATTTTCTTATTCCTTTCTCATTCTCTCAGTTTGCTTTCTTGAAATACTCGATGAATTTTTTCATTCATGGGCATGCTCTTAGATCTGTGCAGTTACTTACAGGCACATCTGTTGCACTCATCGCTGGGATTTCTGCAGCCCTGAGATGAAGGCATGCATTCATCCCTGCATTGAGCAAACAGGGAGATTAGGCACTTTGCCCTTAGCCCCAACCAACCATTCTGTGACAGATGATCCTCCAGCAGCCCCAGGCCCTACACAATTTCAGATGTGACCAGGGAGAAGGACTGGGGGATAGGATTGAGCATGGCTCTAGCCCAGGAATGGGAGAAACATGGGGTGTGGACCAGGAAGAGCCAGTTGAGAACAGTTGAGTGCTGTTGAGACCAGGTCAGCTGAGCACAAGAACGTCTCAGCCTGCTGCTGACCCCACAACATGTCTCTACCAGAGAGGTCTCTACCAGATCTCAAAGCGAGCCTAAAGAAGGCTGAGTGGGCATCAGAAATGGAAGGGACCCTCACTTCATTTCTTGCAGAGTAAAGCTGGTGATATTTCTCCTGGTAGTGGTGTGAAAGCTACAAAGCAGAGAGGAGTTTTGCTATCATCCTTGAAGTGAGGATCAGTCAAGAGAAGAGGACTGTCTCTATGAAACTTATGGTTGAACAATGTGTAAAACTTATGTTACACATTTCCTGTTCCAAACTTGTTCTGATGGGCAGATGCTTGTGTGTGTGCACATGAGTATGTACCCAAGTTATTTCAAAAGTACCAAAAACATTTTGTATTTCACTGTAAGATTTCCCCCGGCACTGACAATTTGTATGACAATTTGCAGCCTGGAGTGGCATTTAACGGCCACATTTTTTAACTGTTAAATATAAAGATTTCTACTGGAAACAGAGTGTATTGGGTTTGCATGGCCCTGTTTTGGTAGTAGGGGGGCTACCACAGGGGTGGCTTCTGGGAGGAGCTGCCAGGAGCTTCTTCCATGTCCACCAAAGCCAACGCCAGCTGGCTCCAGGACTGATGTGCTACTGGCCACAGCTAGGCCAATGAGAAATTGTGGCAACACCTCTGTGATAATATAGTTAAGAAGAAGAAAAAAAATGTAGTTGAGGCCAGATAAGAGCAGAGTGAGAACATGTGAGAGGAACAACTCTGCAGACACTGAGGTCACTAAAGAAGAAGGGGGGAGGACATGCTCCAGGCATTGGAGCTGGGATTCCCCTGCAGACCGTGGTGTAAACCATGGTGAGCTGTGCCCCTGCAGCCCCTGGAGAACTACAGGGATGCACAGACCCACCTGCAACCAAGGAGAAGACCCACAGCAGAGCAGGTGGATGCCTGAGAGGAGGCTGTGACCCTGTGGGAGGCCTGTGCTGGAGCAGGCTCCTGGCAGGGAGCTGCAGACCCATAGAGAGTGGAATCCATGCTGGACCAGATTTCCTGGTAGGATTTGAGACCCCTCAGGGGACCCACATTGGAGCACGCTATGCCTGAAGGACTGCACCCTGTGGAAGAGTGACCCATGTTGCAGCCATTTGTAGAGATCTATTGCCTGGACTCATGCTGGGGAAGTTCATGGAGAACTGTCTCCTGTGGGAGGGACCCCACAGTGGAGCAGGGGAAGGGCTCCTTTACCTGAGCATCATCAGAAACCACATGTGATGAACTGAGCATAACCCCATTCCCTGTCTCCCTGCACTGCTGGAGGGGGAGGAAATAGAGCTAGGAAGGAATGAGGGGTGGGGTGAAGGTGTTTTTAAGGTCTTATTTTACTTCTCATTATCCTGCTCTGATTTTGTTAGTAATAAATACAATGAATATCTCTAATTCCAGCCTATTTTGCCTGTGTTGGTATTTGGTGAGTGATCTCTTCCAGTCCTTATCCCAGCTCATGAACCCTTTGTTATTTTTTCTCTCTCCAGTCCAGCTGCTGAGGGGAGTGATAGAGAGGCTTTGGTGCTGTCTGGAATCCAGCCAGTGTCAACCCACTATACAGACATGGCCCAAACTCTGGCAGCACTGCCTTAATTAGCACAGCACTGTATAAATCACAGCTTTCTGCCTGTCACTACCACTCAAGGCCCCAGTGAGACTCCAGGACAGGTCAATGTGTAGGGATGATCACAGGGAGAGCAACAGTGCACATCTGAGCTCCCGCAGTTTCAATTGCAGTGATTATTAATGTGAGAAAGCCAGAATGATAGACAATGGCCCAAGTTCCACTAGAATTTATAGCCTTTAGTGCTGATGTCCCTCAGCCTTGACCAGCTGTTACACACCTGGAAGTGTAATACTGAAATATTCTCCTCATTTTATCTTTCTTATTCCTTATGAGACTAATGACAGACAGAGCAATATGTAGCATAATTATAGAGGCCCACTTGCAGACAATTAATTTCATGCAGAAATACTACACTCTGCTAAAAACACTTTCCAGTCAATACGGTATCTTAAAGCTACATTATACCAAAAGCAGTGTTTTGCTCCTACAGGAACAGCATTTTGAGTTTTCTTTTAGTTTCTTTATGTGCATATAAGTATGTCTATGTGTACACAAAAGATGACAAGCTAATGAGAATGGAAGCAATTCATACTCTAAAATTAATTCCTACCGCAAAATGGTTAAAGCATGTGTAAAAGGTCACTCAAAACATTTTCTTGAGTATAGGGTATCCTGCATCTCTATGGATTACTTAGCAGTCTCAATTTTAAGGCACTTCTCGGGATCATCCAAAACGGAGACACCCAAATTATTACATATGTGTATATAATTTGATGTCATGTAGTGTCACAGAATCATAGAATAATTTGGGTTGGAACAGACCTTTAAATGTCACCCAGTACAACCCCCCTGCAATAAGCAAGGACATCTTCAACTAGATCAGGTTGCTCAAAGCCCCATCCAAACTCAACTTGAATATTTCTATGAAGGTGGCATCTACCACTTCTTTGAGCAAACTTTGTCAGTTCCTCTTATTATTTTCCCAGAGATCACTGAAGTTTGAAACTGACTCAACAGTCAGAAAGATGCCTCTCTTAAGAACATTTTCTTGCTCTGCTACCTGTGACAAAACTCTTTGTCCTCTCATCATCATTCATTATATCCATCATCCAGGCTGGATATCTGCATTTCACAGAATCCATGCAATACATTTTTTCCTTGCACCATCTAGAGAATGTAAATTAGAAAAAGGTAGGTTTTAATAGGAAAGAATTTAGAAAGAGATTTTTGTACCATTGAAGCCAAGGAAAATCTTGCAGATTTTTTTCACTAAGTTCTGGCTACAAGTTTAGCTGAGTCATTTTGAATTTACTTGAGCATAATAGTCATCTATTGGTAACTGATGCTGGGACTGGAAAAAAGGCAAAAGAGAGGACTACTTTTTTATGTTTTAATCTGCTGTCATTATTGTAGGTAGAAGTTTCATGAAACTGTGTTGCCTGATCAACTTAGTGGCTTTTGTTGATAGATTAACTACATCACTGGCAAGGGAGGAAATACGGATGTCCTCTATATGGATGGAAATCCATATATATGGAAATATGGAAATATGGATGGACTTCTGTAGGGCTTTTGACATGATCCTCCACAACATCCTTCTCTCTGAATTGGAGAGATATGTGTTTGATGTGTGAACTGTTTGGCAGATGAAGAGTTAGTTGGACAGGCACATCCAGATGGTAGTGGTCAAGGACTCAATGTCCAGATGTCAATGATGAGTGGTATTCCACATGATTCTGTATTGGGACTGGTAGTGTTTGACATTCTCATCAATGAATTAGAGAGTGGGATCGAGGGCAGCCTCAGCAAATTTGCAGATGACATCAAGCTGGGAGGCAGGATGCCCTCCAGAGGGACCTGCACAAACTCAGGAAGTGGTCCCATGAGAATGTCATGAGGCTGAACAAGGCCAGGTGCACCTGGGTCAGGGCAACCCGCAGTATCAATACAGGCTCAGGATGCAGAGATTGAGAGCAGCACTGCCAAGAAAGACTTGGGGATGCTGGTGGACACAAAGCTGGAGAGGGTTGGAATCTCTGCCCGTGGAGAGGGTTGGAATCAGGTGCTGTTTAAGATAATTTTCAATCCAAACCATTCTATGAAGATATTATGATGAGGAAATCATGATAAACACAGAACTGTAATCACTCCCCAATATGCCTTCACTTGATATATGATGCCCCTACGTAGTAAAAGAAATAATCACACTGCACCATCTTTTTTCTTGAATGGGAATAATGCTTTCTCTTTCTTCCCTCCTCTCAGATGCCATTTAACATCTCCAAATGTGCTTACAATTACTTATCTACCTTTGGTAAAACCAGAGAATTTTAAAATCAACTTAATACAAATGCAGAAAAAAAGGGTTTTGTATGTATTTTAAACCATTGCTAGCTGTTTGTTAAAGCCTTTTCATGCCTTGTCTGAGATCTTGAAATACTATATTTAATAAAATCATGGCAATGACTCACAGCTTCTCTAATAGGGTTGTTTTCATTTATGTTGTATACAGAAACAGCTCTGTTAATAAAAACCATACATAAATAAAGTAGCTCCAGAAAGGAATGCTGATTTGTATAAGAAAAACCTGGACAATTAAGAACTAATGTCTGTAAAATATTCTGTTGCCACAAGACACACACAAACTGATTGAAGACAGACACTTCTATGAGAATTTTGTTGAGGACAGCTTTATAAATAGATGCTCAATAATAGTAGACCAGATGTTCAAAATGAATTGTCAAGCAAGAGTTCTTGTAACCGAGCTGAAGAAGGCCATCAAAGCAATTGTTTCACAACTTTAGATCACATTCTGAGCCTGTTAGCCTACTGTCAAATGATGTTCTTGAAGATGATGAAGTGCTCTCTCCTGTCAGAAAAACCAATGCCACTTTTGAAAGAGTGACTGAAATAAAAGATTGGACTGATTTGTTATTCATCTGAATTAAATGGGGAATTTTGTGCTTCCATGGTGCTTCTTTAGAAATATGGCTCTTGCAAGGGTTACTTGTGAGCTATCATATGGTATTGCATCCACCAGTTTACTCATGTGGGCACAGGTTGGGTGGTTGGAATAGCAAGAACTTCTAACCAAAAAATACATGAGACTTTTATTCTATTAATATAGACACCTGAAAGTCAAGTGTCTGGTTTAAACATCAAGTTCTCATGTAGTCACTGGAGAAAAAGTTGCCTCTAAAGGGTCATTTGGCTCCTAAGTTAGGTATGAGTTATTTCCTGATTTTTTTTTTCTCCAATGGTTATAGAAACTAAATATTTGTCAGGGATGTGACATGATCTCAAAAGCCAAAACTCAGATATCTACTAATATATTTTCCTTTAAGAAAATCTACAGAAGGACCAAAAGGAATTTGTATCTGAAAAGTGAGGATCTCTTAAGAGTATGTTTGTTCCTTGCATGCCAATTTGTTTCCTTTGGAGTTTCCCTTAATCCAGCAATTTCATGTGAGTTTCCATCTCACAACAAATTCTGGAAAATATTTTGAGTCCTTTGGAGAAGTCTCTTTCTTTCCATCACCTCTAAACTGTTTGTGTTTTAGGTCCCAGTCTGAACTCAATTTGTCTGTCCCACATTCTAGTTCAAAATTTTTCTGCTTGGGGAGTATGTGGTTGCTCTATAGTAGGGGAAAGTCTTTTCTTTGCTCAGGAGATTCCACTTAACCCAGAGTGGAGACAAGAAAGGTAAAGCAGTAGCCTTCTTCCTTGTTTTTCTATTTTACCCAGAGTTAGGTGAGAAAACAAGTTTCATTTTATTTCCATAAGCAGAATAATACTAGTTAACTTTGGATTTGTATGTGTAACTAAACAGCAAGCCTTCTGTGGGAAAACTGTATTGTGTGTGGGTATGCCTGGTATTTTCCTTCCAATATGGTAACAAATTTCACAGAAAAATTCTGCAGCATGTAGGGAGAAGTATTTAATTTACTTGCTTTAAATCTGCTGCCTGGCAATTTTATTTGATGCTCTTTGAAAAGAATAAGAATATTTCAGAAAATATTGAATAAAGATTCTTCATCACTATATTACTTGTAATTTTATGTATGTCAGTCATATACCTGTTAAGTCATCACTTTCCTAAACAAGGTCATTGTAGTTTGCAAAATCAAAGACATGAGAAGAATCACAGAATGGACAAGGTTGGAAGGGACCACTTTGGGTCATCTGGTCCAACCTCCCTGTTCATGCAGGGTCATCCTAAAGCACATGGCACAAGACTGTGTCCATTGATTGTTCTTGAATATTTCCAGTGAGGGAGACTCCACAGACTCTCTGGCCAGGCTGTTCTAGTGCACAGTTATCCACATAGTAAGTTCTTTCTCATATTCAGATGGAAATTCCTGTGCATCAGTTTCTGCCCATTGCCTCTTGAACCATCACTTCGCACCACTGAGAAGAGCCTGGCTCCAACCTTTTGACACCCTCCTTTCAGATACTTATATACACTGACAAGGGCTGAGCAGAGGGGCAGGATCATCTCCCTCTACCTGTTGGCAATGCTAAAGCACCCCAGGATACCTTTGTCTTTCTTGGCCACAGGGACACACTGCTGGCTCACAGACAGCTTGTTGTCCACCAGGACCCCCAGGTCCTTCTCCACAGAGCTGCTTTCCAGCAGGTCACCCCAGCCTGTACTGGTCCATGGGGTTGTTCCTCCCCAAGTGCAGGACCCTGCATTCACCTCTGTTGAATTTCAGATGGTTTTTCTCTGCCCATCTCTCCAGCCTGTCAGGGTCATTCTGAAGGGCTGCACAGCACTCTGAGGTATCAGCCACTCCTCCCAGCTTTGTGTTGTCAGGGAACTCACTGAGGAGGCCTCTGCCCCTTCATCCAAGTTATTGATGAAAAGTTAAACAATACTGGATCCAGTACTGAACCCTGGGGGACACCAGTAGTGACAGGCCTCCAACTAGACCCTGTGCCACTGATTACTACCCTCTGGGATCTGCTGTTCAGCCACTTCTCAAACCACCTCTCTGTCCACTCACACAGCCCACACATCCTGAGTTTGCCTGTGAGGGTGTTGTGAGGGACAGCCTTGAAAACCTCACTGAACTCGAGGTAGACAATTTCCACTGCTCTCCCCTCATCCATCCAGGCAGTTGTTTCATCATAGAAGGCAATCAGGCTGGTCAAGCATCATCTACTTTTAGTGACTCCATGTTGACTACTCCTGATCACCTTCTTGTCATCCACGTGGATAGTGATGGTCTCCAGAATGAGGTGCTCCATCACCTTTCCAGGACTGAGGTGAGGCTGACTGACCACTGTTCCCTGTGTCTTCCTCCTCACCCTTTTGGAAGCCTAGGGCAACATTTGCTTCCTTGCAGTCCTCAGGCACCTCTCCTGATGTCCGTGACCTTTCAAAGACGATTGTGAGTGGCCTCACTACAGTGTTAGCACAAGTGCTGGAATTTCCCTTATTGCTAAAAGACAATCATGAAGCAAAACAAAGACAAAATGATTACTAAATGTTACCCATAGTTATGGAAGTTTCAATATTGCTGGAGGCATTTAAAAGAAGTGTAGATGCGGTTTAGTGGTGGATTGGCAGTGTTCACTGAATGGTTGGACCCAAAGACCATAAAAATCTTTTCCAACTGAAACAATTTAATGATTATCTGACTTCATGTCTTCTCCAAGTAGCTTGGATCTTAATTTTAAAACCTTCTCCAAGGGAAAACAAGAAAAGTTTTACATATCACTCTTAGCAAAAAGTAAAGAAGTAAGTGCTATATAGTGCAGTTGACTAAATGCCATTGTTATTTTTCAGCATTATCCTGCCATATGTTTAGAGTCACTGGGACTACAGTGCTGTGAATACCAGCCATACAAGCTATCAATTAACTGCTCCTGAATGCCTCCATATTCCTGCTATACATCACTGTGGCTCCTCTAACCTTTGCAAGAGGTTTTCTTCAGTCTTTTTGAGCAGCATTTGGATGTTGTTGGTAATTTGAAGTCTAATCATTATAGTGGCACCATGGGAACATATTCATGGCCTCAAATTCCATTTTAGAAGGCTTTGCACAGATCCAGGCATGGATAAAAAATTGCTCTCAACTGCATATAATTTAAAAACTAAGACAAAATACTTCAAATCCACAAAAAAGTGGGATTCTTCTCAATAGTTCCAGATAGTGCTTCTGCAGATATTGACAAGTGAGCTAGTGATCCTCAATTTCCTTTACAACTATTGAAGGGAAACAGTCACTCTACATATCAAATCATTGAATCTGACCTGGCATTGCTTTGTTTCTTTCTATCTTCTATTGAGCAAGTTGAAAAGAGCTGTTTCACAGATACCTACATTTAGAGTTACCTGCACTGCATCTGGTCAGATAGAAATACACACATCCAGACTTAATGATCAGCAAGATGGTGATGGCTTCAATATGGTGCTAGCTGAGTAGGTTTTACAAAAAAAAAAAAAAATTCCTACCTTAAAGTGGCTCAGTAGGTGCTTTGGGGAGCCATTCATTATCATAATTCTGAGAAAGATTAGTGTTCTCATTAAGAAATAAAATCAAATAAAATCATGGGATCTATATGAAAGCCTTAGATGATGGGGTAGGTAAGAAATGTATCTTAGAGAAGTTAGAAAAGACTTCGCAAGAATAAGTTATGACATGGAGTGGGGAACTATAAATATCTCAACAGAAAATTGCATCCATTTAAGAGCAGCATAGCAATATTGTGCCAATATAAAGCAGTTGTGGAGTTTGAGGAACAAGTTTACAAAAAAGAGTGGCTAAGAGGTGTGTTTTAGCTGTGTTTATACTGGCCTGATTATTGAATTTTAAGAGACATTAAAAGGTTTTAATTTGGACATAGGGAAATAGATATGGAGTAAAGACATACTTTTTGTCACAGACACATTGGCTGGTTCACAGATGACACACAACAAAGAGTGAGAAGAATCAAATCAAAAGTATTATAAAAATAAGGCCTTACAGAGCACCACTGCTGTCCCCAGTATGGAGGAGAACAAGAAAATCTTCCAGAAGACTTCCAGAACAAACAGTTAGGTAGACAGAAAGAAAATGGGAAAAAAAAACAAAAAACAAACAAAACAACAACAAAAAACAAACAAACAAACAAAAAAAAACCAAACAAACAACCAAAAAAAAACAAAAAACAAAAAACAAAAAACCAAAAACCAAAAAAAACCAGAGAAGCCATACTTAAGCTAAAAAAAGGATAAGTTTTTCAGAAGTACGGGCTCATTTGTGTTCGAGTTCAAGGCACCAGACTGTCATGAAGGAGAAGTGAAATTCCACACAGCAGCTGGAGCTCAGAGGGGAGCAGAGAAAGGATGAAGAATGGGCAGGGGCTGGAGAGGCAGGCTGGTGTGAGCTGGACAGGAGTTAACTTGCTTGTATTATTATGGAAAAAGAGCCAGAGTATACTGAGAAGCTAAGGAGAAGGCCATGGGATAAGGTGGGAATGCTGGAACAGCTAAGGAGTAAGAAGAAAAGGCATAGAGGAACTGCCTGCATTATGAAAGAAAAAGGAAGGTAAGGTCAGGGTATATTGTATTTTGTATTTATATATTAAATATATAATTTTTCCTTGGGAGAAATGGAGAACTGTAGTGTAGGCAGAAAAAGATAAAAGCAGGAATGAAGAGGGGGTAGAAAAGTGAGTGACAAGTGGTGAAAAGACAGCTGCTATTACAGGTGTAGGCACAGCAGAAAAAGCAATTTATCTCTGAAAGTGACAAAGACAAGAGATTGTCTGAGATGAGATCTAGAACAAAGTAAGCAACAGTGCTTTACAAGCCATTTTTAAAGGTCATCTTGTAATTTTTTGTTGTGATGCTTTGAGGCAGATGAAATGCATTTATAATTTGATAATTCAAAAGGACACTAGAAGTGCAACCCTAATTTACAGTTCATTGGAGCACTAAAGGAAACATCAGCAAAGCTGTACTATCATTTTTTTAAATTGGCAAAAATATGGTCACAAAACTTCCATTAACTGAATTTTAGCTAGATTGGTGCTTTGATCTTTCTGATTATAATTTTTTAGAGAGTCAGGGCTAAAATCTAAACAGACACACCACTGTGACTGAAGAAAGTGTATTCAGTACTTTTTAAAAAACTTCTGTACTTTAATAGCATAAAATGTTGTTAAAAACATTTTTTGCTTGAAAAGTTCTTCCAGAAAAATCTTCAAATCCTGCTATTACATAAATACAGAAATTTCTGTCATTTCACTTCAGTAAAGTGTTAAAAAGCAGAGCTATACATGTCTGTTTAATGCATATCTGTAGGTATTTCACTCGATGCAATACCGGTTAGAGTGGTTAAAGCATACTGTGAATTTTTGGATGCAAATGACTTTTGTCACTAAGAAAGCCAAAGTCAAAACCAAAACTATTTTAAGAGTGCTGGTTTCAGCATAACCATCTTGGGTCCCAGCTGGCAAAAGGCTCTTTGGAAGCAGGTTGAGACACTCATTCTACGAGAAAAGCAGATTTGAGTCCCTCTTCTGTCTGATTTAGAGGGGTAATTCTGGATGACTAATGGATGCTTTGGCTGAGTACCCTCCAGCAGTTCCTGAAAGGCTTGGCTCTTTTTATTCAAGCGAGGAACATTTCTTTTCTGAATTTCAAAATCTTCAAAACAGCTTGATAGTAACTAGCAACAAACTGTTAGATCGCATACAGAAGGCTCAGGCTTATTTATTTTTTCATTTACAGGTGAGATCCTAAGGATTTGGATTTTACCTTTTAAAAATGAAATCCTTTTTAGGATGAAAATACTATTGCCTTTTCATACAAAGCTCAAGAGTCATGTAGATTCCCTAAATAGAAAGAAGTTAGAAGTGCACGTGTAATTACTTCAAATCCATCTGTAAAAACATGAAAAAGAGAAGTACAAATCTCACAATCTAAACAAAATCTTCTTCTTTTTAAAAAAAGTATGTTCACATCTTCAATAGTGGTCAGCAGCTTTAGGCAGCTGGGGCCCACAGCTAAGAAAAAATACATTTCTAGAGTTGTATAAATTAGAGCAAGAATGATTGCAATTGCCTACATTCACTGCCAAGATGTTTCTACAGAAACATCTACCTTAGAAGACTCTTTTAAAGGCTTAGCAAGCCAAATAGTTGCAATTTAGAAAAACAATAATTATTAAGTTTTGGACATTGCATGGGAAAACAGTTTTTTTTAAATTATATTTTTCTTTTTTTTAAGTAAAACATGATTTCGCATGTCAGGCACACAGAAGCTATCAATTATCTGTTGTGGGAAAAACGTAATTTAAGGATAATCTCTAAGCAACATCTGATTGCACATATCTGTAAGTTACCTAAACAGCTAAGAATCTAAAGGTTGACATGATTTATGTTAGTTACTGACGAGTCTTTAAAAATGTTTCTTTCTCACTTAGCATGATTTATTCAGAGGTCTGAGAGTGCTACATGGAGAAGGAAGGGCATAATTATTTCTATTTTGCAGCTGAGGAAGAAGAAAGCAGAAGCACTGTGATATATCCACTTTCCTGGAAAAGGTTTGGGGTGAGGCAGGGTAGAGAAAAATCCTGCTTTTGCATGCGCAGCTGAGTTCATCCCCAGAACAGTTGGATTTTACTTGGGTTGAATAACTGCTGACTAGAGCATTCACAACTGTGCACAAAAAATGCTAGTTCCTGATTTGATTCAGCTGCATTCCTGCCCTTTTTTGTTAGTCTTGTTTCAATCTATTTTCTCTGCATATGAATGTTGGTGAAGGCAACTGATATAGAGGGGTACACATATTCATGGAGGAATAGGAGTTTCAAAAAGTCTACTCATCTTCTGTTTATTATTCATGATTCACTATTCATCATTCACTTTTTTCTCTATTCATAAAGTTTCAGGCATCCAATCAGGAGTGGAGACTGGGATGAATAATGGAAATACGCAGTTCACAGATAATACTCAGGCTGTAATTTGTACAGGCAAATGATCTGATGAACATTTATAAATAACTGTAACAGTACTTTGGTGGCACAAAAGAAAATCTGCCCTCAAGTAAGAGGCAGAGAAATGAATTTGATTATGTCTAGAAGCATTAAGCAAGTAACCAGAATAGATAGCGAACTCCTGTAATATAACCAAACTTTTTCCAGGAAGATAGAAGGTCATTAGGCTATGAAAAACACTCTGTCTTATGATGATGCGGGATTATCATTTTAACAATCATCACTGGGGAAAGATGGACAAGTACCCACAATTGGATTGAGAGTAATCAGGTCACAGATCTAATAAACCCAGTGAAAACTTCTGGTGTGCTAAGAGATTCCTGCCAGATTGCCATTCTAGGGACAGGAGCATTATATCACACCCTGCTGTCCTGAAGAAGGGAATTTCTTTCTGGGGTGTGTACTCCACTCCAGCCTCCTTCCACTGAGGAGTGGAAGGGCCACTCCTCAGCTTCTGAACTGCTGTGTTTGCTCTGAGATGTTGAACACTGCACCAGTTATTCAAAGGCTCATAATTTCTGGGGAATAGTGGTTACATAAATCTTTCCCTCACATTCCAGGTTAAGGGGCATGGTAGAAAGATTGAGGAATCCCTCCCCAAAAGGCAGAAATGCACAATATCCTGAGCTGGTTAAAGCAGGAATGTGACTCCTTCAATCAAGAACAAATCACAGTGAGGATGAGGAGTCACTGTCACTGCCTGAAATCTCTTTTGTAGTGCTGTGGACATGGTCCAGCTCCCTCCCAGACTGACAGCTTTCTTATCATATCCTATTATTACCATCCACAACTTTAACTGTTACACAGCCCCTAGCTGTTTCTTACTCCTGCAGCAGTGTTTGGGTCAGATACAAACACTTTAAGCAAACCTACCAGCTTTTTGACCCTCTTTAAGATCTAGGTATCCCGAAGGGAGTACATAAGCATTGTGGGGCAGCGCAATTTACAGTCCAAGACATCACTTTCAACCACAGCTAATTTGACAGCAATTATGCCAGGCTACGTTAAACAACAAAAATCTACTTTCCTAAACTAAATGTTATACCTTTACTCTATCCTTTCCTAAAAGAGAGAAAATTAGAGCAACAGAGAGATGAAAAGGTCCTGGTCAGTGAAAAATCCCTCTAATCATCACAAGCAAGCCATGCCATGTAACTGTCTTCATGAACTGATCAACTCAAGCACACTCAAAGCCAAATTGTGAGCAGCATTCAAGCTCACAAAGAAAAACTTCACATGTCCCTCAATTTTTCAACACTTTTGCCTTATGTACCCGGTAATCTCCCTTTTCTATGCCTCGTTATACAGAGAGCAAGCAGAAGAACAACCAGTCCATTTATGGCTGTACTTATTCTTTAGGTATTTGACCCCCTTTCCTTTGCATGAGAGAGAAATGATCCCAAAGTTGCAAGAAGGAAGGAGTGAGGAAGACTGGAAAAAACCTGGATAGGGAAAAAAGAGAATCAAACCTCAGCATGAGGTCAGCAATACGAGCTAGGGAGAAAGAGGCATCCTCCAAGTGTGTCCCACAGAGCTGTGCCACAGCTGGTCATGCTGCGACTGGGACAGCATGCAGGGAGCTGATGGGATTGCAGCAAGGTGAGAGCAGTGACAAACTGATGTGCCTGCAGCCCTTTAATCAGTGCTGAGACCTGCCCACAGGAGCAGCAAGGAGGAAGAAAGGCATGCAGAGGAAGAAAAGCAGATGGAGATGGGGTAGGAGACAGGACGTTGAACTTTGGTTTGTGGCTGGTGGAAATGAGAAGGCATCAGGAGAAAACATCAGGAGAAAGGGAAGTAAACTCAAATCCAGTGAGAAAAAAGTGGAGGTATTTAGAAGCTTTTAGGACATGAGAGGGCCCAGAGAGTAAAATTGTCAGATGGGATAGTGTATACTGGTTTACCACTTAATGCAAGAAACTTGTTTGGCCTCACATGTTGGTTTCAGCAAATCTGTGGAAGGGTTTCAAGACTGTCATGGTTTAATCCCAGCAGGCAGCTAAGCACCATAGGTCCACTGGTTCACTCTCCTTTTGGAGAAGAGAATCAAAAGGGTTTACAGTCTAAAAATAAATGATGCAGAAGAAAACCAATTGCTCACCACCAAATAACCGATGCCCAGTCAATCACTGAGCAGTGGCAGCCCTGGCCAATCTTCATTCCCCGGCCCATTTTAACACTGAGCAGAATTCCACATGGTATGGAATGGTCAATTAGGGTCAGCTGTCCCAGCTGTGTCCCCTCCCAACTCCTCATGCACCCCTAGCCTCCTCATGGTAGGGCATCATGAGAAGCAGAAAGGTCCTTTAACTATGCAAGCCTTGCTCAGCAATAGCCAGAACACCTCTTTGGTATCCACAGTTTTCATCGGGAATTCAAAAGAATATCCCAGGTTGCTGCTTTGTATATATGTTTTTTTAGGAGCTTGGTGAGTCAAATTTTGGTCCACATTCACAGCTTCTTATGCTTGGGAGATCTTCATTATTTCTACCCAAGGAAACCAATAATGACTTAATCACATCAGGAAACTTCCCAGTGAGAAAGGCTGGGAGTGAGGAGGGAGCAGTGTTAGAAGCAGATGCAGGAATGAGGTTATTGCACAGCAGCCAGAGCTATTTTTTTTCACTCTATCTGGTGAAGTTAATTCAAGAATCATGCTCAAAACTACAGCCTGGCATATTTTTTATCATCCTTCTTTTTAAATTTTTTTTTTAATTTTTTTTGGTTGTTTGGGGTTGGCCAGCAAATTAGCTGGCAATCTTCTCTAAAAGGTTAATTAGAGGAGATGACTCAGGAACACTACCCAGGCACACGCACATGCTGCCTGTTGAGAAGCTAACAGATGTACAAGAAGCTCAGAAACCTCTATTTTTCTAGCTGGGGAATCTTTTTCTCCACAGGACCCAAGTTCAGGCAGAGGTCGGATCCTTGTTTCCTCCCAGTAAGGATCAAAGTCTGTTCAAACTGAGTAATGCTTACAGTGGGAATCAGAGCCTCAGCTTATGGCAAAAGAAACTGAAGAGACTTTCCAGCTCTCCTCAGTGCATGGTATTGATTTCCAGAGTAAGAAATTGCTGCTCCTATGGTTTCAACTGTATTCTGTTCTCTGATGTTAGAAATTGGTTTGTCTTTTAAAAGCTGTGCTAACACTGATGTGTAATAAATGTTGATTTTTTTGTCTTTAAGTCAGGACATTCAGTCAGGAATGTGAATTTGAAGCACAAAGCTATAGAATTACTTCTCAGTCATTGCCTTTATTTTGACTGTGTCCAGTATGGAAATGGCTTCAAATCCAACTTAGTCATTTGCTATAAAAGAAAAGAGCTAGGCAGTCTTCTGCCTGAAAGTTTGGGTGGGCTTTGGAGTAGGCTCACTCAGGGAACTCCAAACAATAGTGTGAAATATGATTTACCTGCTCAGTCACAAACTGATAACAGTGAGTAGAGGCCTAAATACACACCGTACTTGACACTAGTTCCTTCTGCTCTCCTTTCCTCTCTCCTCCCATAGTCAGATAATGGCATTAGTATAACAGAAACCCTGTTTTGGGAATAGGAGCATTGTTCTGACACTCATTCATTTGCCTCAACAGACTTTGCTGAGTCCCTAAAACAAAGTTCATGGAGGTCCTGGTACTAACTTCCCTATGGTGTTTCTATGAAAACAGGAGAGAGGGGGAAGGAGCAGGCTTCAAGGAACAGGAGGTCTAATGAATTTGCAGTAACTGCAATGCCAGTTCAGGTAACCACTGAAACCTGGTGCTAGCTCCAGGGAAGTCTGTCTCCTACTTTCTCCTGCCCACTGACAACACAGGCATGAGCAGGGAAACTTGGACCTCTATGCTTAACAGCCAAATCAATCTGCATAACTAAGAAACAAATAATGAGAGAAACTCCCAAGGTAATGCAGGAACCTTCTATACATCTAATTCTGAGATGATCAAGATTGCATTGATTTATTTACTTACATTCACTAGTGACTCAACTTAATAAAAGGAGATCTCCTGCAAATTCCCCATGAGATACATCAGGAGCTCATGGTACTACATGCTATTTCTACAGGAAATAATAAATTGTAGATGCTGTAATTCCCCACAATATACATCTTTACCGCAGTCAGGTTAGCCCCTGATACTCATGGCATTGAAGTCCATTATGATGCTTCTGATTTTTTTGTCTCCATGTAACTCTTTTAATATTTTTGTTTCTTATTAAAAAGAGAATCTAAGTGAAAACTTGACTATATTTAAGGAACTGCGTTTGAATTTACCCCACAACTTTTCCTTTCTTCTCTTTGCAGGACCAACTAAAGATAACACAGAATCACACCTGTGCTCAGTTTTGCTTCCCCAGCTCCATCAGGTCCTCTTGAAGAAACTGGCTGTAGATTCCTCTAAGTACCCCCACAAGTGGTTGCTGAGAACAGTGGTTCTCTTTCCTGTAGAGTCACAAAGTGTCTACTGAGTTTTTGTAGGAGGTGAGGTGACAACCTCATCAAAGACTTGAACCCAACAAAAGCCTTCATCAGCGCATCCAATTTTCATTCACAGAGTTTGGTGAATGAATGGTGCATGGAGGAATTACTGTTTATTTTAGGCACAGTTTCATGCATTTCTTACAGCAAGCAGAAGCCACCAACTGGAGTGATGTGGGAATTATTACATAGCTGAATACTGAGTGGAAATCTGTGACACCAGCAACCCGAACTGATATTTTGTCCTAAAATCCCACCCCATGAAAGCTCTCAGATGGACATGAAAGTGAAATAAGAGATGATTAATTTATTTACCCAAGAGCATACTGGTTATAATGCTCATCTGAGAACAGACTTTGTGATCTCTGGTGGATCCAAACTGAGAGCAAGTGAAAGCATAAGCACAGATTGGGCAGGCAGGTAATGTGGCTTCAGGCTCCCTCCAACAGAAAGATCATTTCAAAATGGTTTTCCCTGGTGCCAGGTAAAAGCACAAACCCCAGGGTCTCAAGTAAAAAGTGTGAAGTGGGAGGAATCCTCTTGCTGCTCTGTGAGCAGACATAGTGCTTACCCTCCTCATGGGCTCTTCTTCCTCTCCTGCAGCTACTTACCTGGAAGAACTGTGCAGTGTAATTTTATTCCAGCTCAACCTCTGCTCGGCTCATCAGTTTAAGACACTTTGTAAAAAAAAAATATTTTGAAAAATTCTCTTTATAAAGTATCTTCTGAGGAAGCTTCTAGAACCATATTGTAATTTTTCTAACCTTCTTGATTCCTAATTAATGTACCTTGTAATTGTTCCCTTCTTCAGCTGATGCATGCTAGCAACATGTTTCATGATAGCCACGCTGGGCTGGCTAGTGAATCACTAAAAAACATGAAGTCAGCATAAGCATATTCCTCCTTTTTTTTTTTTACCCTTTCTTTCTGACTTCACCCTAACTTCCTAGATTAGTGGTTTTGGGTGCATGGTGTTGTCTCAGGCAAGCAAAAAGAATTATAAATGACAAATAAAGTCAGGAAGACATTTGTTTTCTCCGTTGCTCACAAGAGTTATTAAAAAAAGTCCTTTGCCTTTGTGTAGACAGATCCTGCTAAATCTCATATAATATCTGAATTTTGTAAAGGAATCTGAAACCAGGCAAATGTTACTAATCTCTGCCAATATTTTATCAGTTTATGCTATAAAATTGTTACACACCAATTTTTTCCCTGCTATACCCCCTTTATATAGCTCTATTTTGCAAAGTACAAAATCTCTAGTGCACTGTATCACAGCTGCCTTCACTTTGGGTGTGCTACTTTATAAAGAGAGTTTTGCTACTAGTGAACAACAAGAGCCTGTACATTTAGAGTTGCTCTGAGACTGGTGGGATTACTCTATATTCATTCAAAAAACATTATTTTGTGTCATAATTTTAGCAGTCCCTTGCAAACGGTATTGCAAGTTATAAAAATTTGGGTGTTATCTAGTTCTTTGACCTGGGCTCTTATACCTTTTACTTCCTGTGATAAGATATTTCACTGGTGAGAGTAAAGACTGTTCCCTGCTGGGCTGCTGGATGAACATTAACACATAACCAATATTGAGGGAAAAGAAACCATGAAAACTGTAAATAAAGGATGGTGGAAAAGCCCAGCTCACTCATTTTTTCTGCTCTGTATCTGTGGCTACAGTTATTTCCCCTGGGACCAAGACAGTGAAGGAATGCAAGGTTCATAATTTCTCTGCTATCCAGGGAGACCATATGAGAATGGGAAGAGCAGATGACCGTCTTCGTAAGTCAGAAATAAGACCTGTGGTATTCAAGGGGGAGTAGGAAAGAAAAGGAACAGGAAGAAATACAGGACAAATGGATTCTTTTAAAAGCTCTCTTAGACAAAGGAGACAAACTATTTCAAATGCTGAGTTTTACTTAAAAGTAGTTCCCCTTAGTTTACATGGTAACCAGTGAATGTACAAGAAAAGGAGATACGTATGCTCTCTATTTTGCCTTACATCATTCCTCTGAGATCTGAAACGAGATTTATAAATTACTTTTACTTTCTGGCTTCATAAACTCCATCATTTGGCACACAGAGATTATGGAGTTCTGCACATTTGCACAAAACATGATGAGAAATATCAGTCACCTGGACCTGTACAAGGACATTCAGAGCCATGCAGGGAACATGAGTATTGTAAGGCTGAGACATAGACTTCAACTTCCCAAACAGGCCTTGGGAAAGTGGGAGTCAACTCTCTTTATTCTGGAGAAGCAAGGAAATATAGTCTTTCCTTTTAGGCCCGCAAGGCGTACCTCATCACACTGAGTGTCCTTTAACCAATCTCTACCAGAAAGCTGCATATCAAAGAGTGAGATTGAACTTGGATTCTCTGAATCAAAGAAAGAACTTGAACCTGAAGAAAGAAAATGACACTTCACTTTCCCTACCCACTGTGAAGGAATCACTTACTGGGTTCTGACATGACCATCAATCTGTCCTCATTCACCCACCTCCAAAGAAAACAGAAGCTATGACTTTGTTTTGTGAAGAATCCAGTAAGTCTTGTGCACACAGGTGCATTTGTATGCATATGTGTGCACATATGTGACACTGAGAAATACTACTGAATCCAGTCCTTCAGAGAGATTCATCAAAAGGAATTTGTTGCTAACAGATACTTTTAGCCTCGAGCAGAGTGGTGGTATCAGCATATGGTAGAAACATGAGTCACAGTATAGAACATTTCAAAATTATTAGATGCTGGTAATATCATGAACTGTGATGCCAGTGCCCACTCTGTGCTGTGCCTGCCTTAGCCCCAACCTGCACTTGTTGGCCCCATTGTGCACCCTTGTGTCCGTGATCCCCAGGGAATTCTCTTGTTCTTTCCACCAACTAGGGTCAAACAATGTTTCAGCTGCTCCTGCACCCTCTATCTCCTGCAGCACTTGTACTGAGACACTGGGAGATATTCTGAATAGTGGGTCTGTGAGGGACACCAAGGAAGAGTCTTATTTGAGGACTTATTTTGGAACTTCACATGCACTCCGGGAAATGGAGCCTCTTCATGTCAGGTCAGATTATCTGTATAAAAAGAACTGAGCAAGGAGAGGTAGATCTTTCTTTCCAGCCAAAATGGATCCTGCTAAACCCTTCATTGTTAAAACTGGATTTCTCAATATCTTTGGCATTACAAAAGATTGAACTGTTTGTGTCTGCTTCCGTGCAGACAGGAGACAAGTCCTGAGCTGTGCTGCTTCTTGAGCCACTCTGGTTAAGCACAGAGCAGATCTTCAGCTTCACTGGGGTTTGTACAGCCCCAAAGTCGTGTGTAATGAGTTCTCAGGATCTCAGCACCAGAGTCTGCTGCCCGAATTGCACCAGTGTCCTAACCTAAATCATAAATCTGTTTTGATTTTGGTCTTAAGAGAAGTCACATGTTTTAGTCTCTTGCTTGACTAGTAACTCCCATTTGGTGTACACTTTCTATATGGGGTCCAAATGCTTTGAATAGAACAACAAAATCATTTTTATCCTCACCTGACTGTATTAAAGTCAGGTAAAGAGTCTATTTTCATCACAGGTAGTTCTTGTCTTCCCTCACTTCTCTTATCTAAGCTGTGCAATGTATATTTTTACCTTGCATGAGTATCTCACCAGACACAAGCTAAATTCTGGTCAAGGCATATATTTGATTTCTTCTTGCTTTATTCTTTCCTCTCCAGAGCTGTGGATTTTTTGGTTTTGTTTGTTTGTTGGGGGGTTTCTTTTTTTGTTTTGTTTTTTGTTTGTTTGCTTGTTTGTTTGCTTGTTTGTTTGTTTGGGGTTTTTTGTTTGTTTTGTGGGTGTTTAATTTTTTTGTGGGTTTTTTGTGGTTTTGTTTTGTTTTGTTTTGTTTTGCTTTTTTGGGTTTTTTTTTTGGGTGGGAGACATAGTATCAAAGAGTACCTCAAATAACTCAATTTGTATCCCTCAGACTCAGGTGAGATTTGATGCTCAAAGAGATGAACTGATGTGCTCAGACCCCATAAGAAAAGTCTGTGGTAGAAACAGTTGTCAGATCCCCTGTAAAGCTGAGCAAGCAGGGGCTTAAAAACAAAACCATCCTCTCTCACAGGGTACGAGATTTATCTTCCCTAAGAGCTCTTCATTCATTCACTCTCCCTTGTTCAGAATCCAGATAATATTGTCTGGCAGAAGTTCAGTATGTGCTATCCTACTGTCACTTGTAATTTTCTGGTTACAGCATAATCTTCCCTAGTTCCACAGCTGCCCATTCAGTAGTTTCTTAAATCTTCCCTTGAAACCAGCTGATGTTAGGAACAGACTACTGGACTATCTTTTCAGGTAGAATATGAAAATTCTACCCCTATTTTTAACAGCATATCCACTTACTGATGCTCTCTCCAAAGAGATTTGGATTCATGTTAAATCCAAAATTCCTAACATTTGGCAATTGGATTCATCTGGTAAGCTGGATTTTGCAAAAGTAGCCTGGGTCTGACATTAACCAGTTTTTTTTTATGAAGTTAACCAGTATTTTTGATTAAGAATTAAATGGTGATATGATGAGTTCATATAGAAAAGTCTGCAAACTCCAAATGGCTTTGATAAATAATAATAAAAAAAACACCTTTCCCTAGAATAAACAGGATGCAGTTTAATAGAGTGAGTGAAACACATGTAGGCATAATGAGATATGTGCTCACAAAACAATGTGAGCTGGACTGCAGGTCTACAGAAAAAGAATGTAAATCCCAACCAGAGCAAATGTAAACACACAAAAAGGTATTTTAGCATGTAAAGTAAATTTTCATCATTCTTCCTACTTTTGATGACTCATCTTCAGTATTGTGTCGTGTTTTTCATGCTGCATCTTAGAAAAGGTATGGACTACCTAAAGAGAGCCTTCAGGAAACGAACCTGTAACTGGGGGAATACAGCCTGTGTGAGAAAAATGAGCACACCTGGGATGTGTTCAAGAGGAATCAACATTCCCAAGGTCCACCAGACCAGTCCTTTCTCTAACTCTTACTATTTTACTCCCCTTAATTAACTCAGGCTTAAACATTGACTTCAAGACAATGCTCCCTGAATTCAATGCCTTTATCCAGGTTAAGGGGAAATCTTGTGTATTTTCTCTGGAAAGTATTTCAGAATCCTTGGAACATTAAATTAACCGGAGGAAAGACTTTAACCTTCTTTACAAAATTATGTCCATCAGAATCCCCTTTCCCAGCAAATTTCAAGGGTTTTGCAGGAGTGAAACTTCTCTTCTGGCATTTGTCCATCTCTAGTCATCAAAATGGCCTTTGAATAGCTTAATTAACAAATAATGACACAGGATAGCTTTCCCTTATTTGCCCTCAGTACATTTTCTTTTTATTTTTGGAAATTTTGTGGTATTAATTTTTGGTTTCCAAATGCAATAAATCCAGGGATATGAGCATTAGCATAAGTTTATGAGGCCTAATATTTTATTACTCACACAAAGCTTTTCTGGACAGGATTTGTAAAACAAATTCTGTTTTCCCCTAAGTTAAAGGGCTGGTAGCACATTGAGTGAGGCTGGAGATACCTGAGATATTGCTCCAATTTCTATAGCCTTGGAAACATTTCCTCCCCTACCCCCTATGGAAAAGTGTGATTTAAAAAAAAGAGACTTTGGCTGAGCTCAAAACAATCTCTGAAAACCTATAAATCTTTATTAAATTCTGTGTTAAAACTCAGCTGAGGAGGAGTGGAGACACTTTGTTCTGGGGATGCTTTGCTAGAAAGTACTCGGGGGCCTATAATAAGCACAGAGCTCATCTATAACTAATGATTTGGAGGAAGGACTCTCCCACACTGTGGGGTGGTATTAAGGGCACTGAGCTACAGCAGTAGCATTATACTTCATCTGCAGCTTAGCCAAGGCTTGACATTTGATATGTGTGTAAAACACCACTTGCATATGGTGCTGTAGCTGAGGGCTCCTGGGCTGCATGGAGCCCACAGGATGCATCCATCTGGCCTGCAGCCTCGGCACTGAGGAATCACATCCATGTGGAGCAGCAGCTGGGGCTCCAGGAAAGCTACCAGGCGCTTTTGGAGGGTCAGACACTGAAGACCTTGGGAAACTGCTGCCACCCTCATTTGCCCCATGGCTAGGGTCAAACCTGCAGTCCCCACCGGCTGTCAGGAGGCAGGGTCCAGCCTGTGTTTGGTGATGGAGGAGATGCAGAAGGTGGCTGGGGAAGGGCACTGTGGACCTCTCCCTCCCTCTAGTGGCTCCCTTACAGATAGGAGCTGCTCTACATCTGCTGCCTCTGTGCTCAGGCACTTGACCAGCTGGCTCAAGTACTTCCAGGTTCAACTTTGCATTTTTAAAATACAGGTCTAGGCTTAAATACTCAAAGAGAAGTCATCACAGTGTGGAGCTGTGCAACTCTGGCCCTCCAGGGACATGGGATGTCCTGGGCAGCCTTAGCGTGAATCCCATACTAATACAGTGCATCCTCTTAATCCTCCCTACTGACAAAAGAGCACCAGAGATTGCTAATGGTTAGAGGTTCTTGGGCTTTTGGTTGCTGTGCCTGGTTTTATAAGATCAAGGGATCTGTGCCATAAATCCTTGCTGACATATAACAGGGTTGTTAAAAATACTACCAAAATCCATAAATCACACCATTTCTATGATATATTTATTATAGAGTCTAAGGTAGTTATGTTCTCAAGAGTTTCAGTCTTCACAAAAGAATGATGCAATCAAAGAAAAATAATACTGGGTAGAAACCCAGAGGGAGGGAGACAGAGGGCTTCTAATGGGAGACTTTACAGGTTTGATTGACTCCACAGCTTGGTTTGTACCCTGCATCTGTCAAAGCATTTGCACTTGGCAAGCGAATTGTTCTTTCCTAGGTTTTTGTTTGTTTGTTTGATTGTTTGTTTGTTTGTTTTTGTTTTCAAGGTCAATGAATTCAATGAATTCTGGGTTTGGAAATATTAGAGAGAGAAGAAAGTATGTGAAGAGTTAAAAAGAAAGGAGAAGGAAAAGATGGGGAAGGATGGAAATGAGCTGAAATACCAGTTTCAAAAAATTTCAAACACTGCGCATCTCCATTCCTTTTCATCTGAGCAAGCCTGGTGAGTGTGGGCACATACAGGAGACAGCCAGAGGCAGTACTCAAGTCACCACATGAACAATGGGATGGTGTCACAGGAGAGCAGACACCTGCAGGACCTCCTCTTCCCATTAACAGGTGAATGTTGTATTCTTGAGGATGAAATTCTCCTGCAGCAGAAGTCAACAAGACCTTGCTGAGTATTTTAGTGTACCATATATGCATTCTGCTGTTTAACCTCATGTTGTGCTGCACTGATAAATAAGTGTTCCCTCTCCCAAACCACGTGGCTGTGGGAAAAGAGGCTGCTCAAGGAGGCTTTGGCTGGTCTCATGCCCCCAGCCAGCTGCACCTGTGATGCTTTCTGAAAGCAAAACTGGAACCTGCCACCTCCTACTCTACCAGCTTCAACAGGGACCATTTATTCATTACAAAGCAACATATATAAAAATATGGCCACTGCTGCAGTGGTGACTGCAATGCTTCACCTGAATTGTTAGCTCGCTCTGGGGGGAATGCGACAGATTCTGTGAGTCAAGCCCTCTAGACAAACACTAAAAGCACCACTTTAAAAGTTATGTTCAATTCTAAATCTCTTTGAACATAAACTGAACCAATGAAGAAATGTAGCACTACAAAGGAAACAAAGCGCTGCAGTGTTTCAAGTACACGAAAGTAAAAGCAGACAAACAGCTTGATTAAATCTGATAGATACCATTACTTTTGTTCCAGCAGCAAAAAGTACATTTCAGACGGTGCTTTCATCTCTCTTTTACCTCCAAGTAAAGGTCCAAAATAACCCCAAAGAGTGAGAAGCACAATGTGTTTTTTCTTCCTGCTTGGCTGGCTAGGCTGAATCACAGACCTACAGGACCGTCTTCCTTTGAGATGAAGAGTGATACTATTAGCCTTGCAGTACAGAAGAGAAATTGAGGCACACAGGAGGTCACTGGATTGCTCCAACATTGCCACAAATGCCTGGGGTGAAGCTCAAAAGCTGAATCTTTTTTGTTCCAGGCTCATACCTCAGATACTTCGCTCTCCTGCCAGCTTGACTGAATTATATGTGCTACTGCCCATGCATCATGGGGACATGTTTTCAAGAAGCAAATATTTGTTTGTTCTACCTAAAGCATGAAATGTGCTCATTGTTACCATATATTAACTAACAGACAGATGTGAATGGAAACTCAAGTTCCAACCTAGACAACTTCTTTGTTTTTTAAATTTTAGGAACACATTTCCCACTCCAAGTTAGATGAAAAGATCTTAACCCTGATTTTTCACTGTATGTGGCAGCTGCAATCAGATAGTTGGAGAAAATAAGGAAAAAATATAGACTGATTCTCTCATTTTTCAGCATAAATGCTTAGTAATTTTAAAATTCCTTGGTAAAATAAAAACATATCGCTTTCATGATATTGAAATGGATATCAGGTCAGTAATATTTGCATTTCTTTTCTTGTACTAATTGGCTGACAATAGACATTCGATTGTTTTCCCCATCTCTAAAATGTCACATAATATTAAAAAGCAATATTTGGTAATTATTGAAAATATTTCACAATTAGTACTTGCCTGCTGCTTTTATTTTGCTCTTCATTTCCCTTTGTAATATAGAATTTAAAGTTGCTTTGTACTTCAATATAAATTCAAGAATTCAGGGTTCATCCTAAAGCAGAAATGCCAGGGATCAAAAAAGTTGATGTTTCCTGTCATATTCAGGTACTTAAATTGTTCACTGTTCTGTTTCTGGAAGCATTAAAGCCTTGTATTTATCCATAGGTCAGGCAGCTGCAAATCTGAACTGTGCCCATACTTAAATGTCTCTTTTTAAAGTAGAAGATGATTCAGACTAATTTGTTCTTGGCCTCTTATGAGCTTAGACTACCACTTGAGTCCAATTATATGCTATGTCTTTGTGCTACTGACCTACAGTCTACAGGGAGCTGAACTGAGGGCATCTTGCCTGCCTCCCAAAAGGATTTTAGGATAAAGATTTTGATTGTTTAGTGTGACATGAAGCCAATGATTTAATCTTTGGTATATTTGATTTAAGGGCAATATTAGGCAGGAATGGAGAGAGAATCCTGTTGTAAAGGTATTTTAAGTATGAGGGGTTTTAAGCCTTTAGCAGTGATTAGGATGTGCATCACAAAGTAGGTAGTGTGTGCATCTAACATTGCCCATGTAGTTCAACATCTTTTTTGGCTGGGAGGTTAATTATTCAACTTACTTATATAGGATTTATTAATGGAGATTATTATGCTTCAATAATCAAAGATTCAATATAAATGTTAATGTAAGTTTAGAAGTTGTCAAAACAAGGTGCCTTTTAACACAGAAACCTTGGCAACAGACATGAAACTAGGCAAAAGGAAAAGAAAACACGGGCAAAGCAGAAAAGATATGCTCTGCTGAATGAATCATGCTTTGTTGGAGTCTTCCCCAGAGATAGTCATGAACTCCTTGGCTACATGCAGAAGAAACTTCCATAGGTGGCATGATCAGAGCCTTTCCTTTGACTTCTTTCTGTGGGTCTGTTGCAATTTGTGTAGTCTTTCCCAGTGTAGGGAGGTGAGAACAGCAAGCAGGAACAGCCCAGGTTACACAAATTTTTGCCAGTTCCAGCAGCCAGCATAGCCTGAGGGCAGGCAGGGAGTGCACCTTGGCCTGTTACAGCCCTCCCTTAGCAGACTTGATTGTAATCAATCTTCTTGCTGCTAAGTCTCCCTGCTGGCAGTCTAGTCCCATCAGCTTCCTAAAATCTGTTTTGGCAATTTTACAAATCCTGGAGGCATGCAAAGTCACACTGTTACCAATGTCAACCTGAAGTGACTTAACATTTTGACTTTTTTAAAAAAGAAATAAAGTATTTCCTCTTTGTCTTGCTCAGCTTTCATATGTGATGTTGATGTCTGGAAAGGGAATGAAACATAAATGGTGCAAATATAGATTTCATTATTAAACTCATGAAAATGTTGAGCATGTGTTAGTTCAATAACTTATTTAAATTTATTTGAAACAGTTCATCTTAGAATACTCTCTGAGTGGAAAAAAATGGGGAAAACTGCTCCTCTTTAGTCCTCTTCAAGGTTAGTTAGTAAGGTGAAATGCACACGATATGAAACAATCAGTGCTGCAGCACCGTCACAGTTATTAATGGGAAATAAATATGGATTACAGATGTGCTGTCTCGTTGCAAAAGAAAGTGGGTGATTTATAAATTGCCAGTTATCAGTTTGAAATACCAGTCCTCACAGAGCATCTGAACTGGATTTATTTTGGAGGAATGATCTGGAGCAGAAGGTTTTACAGCTCGCTATTGTTCTCCTTGAAAGCATCGAGACAAAACAGTGTATGCAATAAATCACATGCTGTATACCAAACATTGTTTACATGTTTTCAAGTGAGTTGCTAACTAGAACAAAAGAGACTAAATTCCCAATGGTTCTTGATAGAGATCCTTCAGGAATTATAATCTAGTTTCTCTGAGGGGAATATATTCATAAAGCAATTTGTGGTTTAATCCCTACAGAGAATGTATTTCTTCTAAAAACCTTGCCTATGTCTTTGCGTTTGAAGACAAATGTAATTGATTTTACAAGACTGATCTTTTGATCAGATTAGTTTATTGGATTAGGCTTTTATCATCAGCAGGATTTATTTGTTTTCCATGCTGTATTTATTTAGAAATTTTATCAAGGGTTTTTCCACACTGTGTGATTGTGTCTCAAAAGATTAGAACTTCCAATCAGTTTTCTGGAAGGAAAATTTGCCTACATCACATGAAAAGTTGATTAAGATTCACTGAGAGTCAAATTCCATCATGCCTCTCATGAGAGGGCTGGAAGGGAGCAGTCTGTTCGAACTTCCAAGGAAAAACCTGCATGGGAAGCCTGACATATGTGGCAATACTGAGGAGCCCTGGAAAGGTGATTTAGAGCTGGTGGCTTCACCCAAGGTGCTCCTCTCCAATAGCTGCAAGATGACACTGTAGGCACAATGGAGGCCAAAATCAATGGTGTGCACTGAGGCACTTTTAGCACCTCAGCTGGCTGTAGTAAGAAATAACTTTAATTTCAACTTCATGTATACATATTGTGTGCTTTTTTTATTTTCTTCTGCCCATAACTTGTATAAACATTTGTACTCACAGTCAGCTTTGGATGTTGTGAATTTATACTTTCATTTGGGTTTTACCTTAACCTGATTTGTAGTAAGGGTGGTTTGAAGATAACTGGCTTACATAAAATCATTTTTCTTTGAAAGATTGGCAACTCAGAAGAGTAGGGAACTAACATGAGCTGTATCCCCACCCTATTGTGTTGTGCCTTAGCAGACATGTACTGACTGTTTAAGAGTTGGTGTTTCAGGGGTTGTAAAGGCAAACAACTTTTGGTGACCAGCAACAACCAGGAGGACTTGTCAGCATGCAGCAAGTAAGTGGAAAGCTCCTAGAGGCCTTCTCCAGGCTTTGTAGCAATTCTATAAGTAATTCTCACTGCTGCTCATGTGCCTATCTGTATGAAGAGAGCTGGCACTGGGAGCAATTAGCAGCACTACAGATCAGGGTACTACCTATAGCAAGGTGCTTAGCACAACAGATACCTGCTGACACATGCTCTGGAAACATTTAGTACGAGGTTCTGCCTGACTTTCTAGATTTATGTTCAGCTTGCTGCACAGAGCTTTTAATTATTGCTCAAGGAATTGGATGTTACGACATCTGACCCAGTGCACATGGTAACAACACAGCATCCATTTCAGTATTTTCTTGACATATTGTCTACTTGCACATCGATGGGTTATGCTAGCCACTGCTCCTTGTGTTGTATTACTAAATCAAATAGTTGGCCATGAAACTCAATATCCTGTCAGCTTGTGAAATTCTCATTTAGAAACAAGAGTGGCTAACTCCATGGTAATGCAAAGAATATTACATTTATCTTTGTTTCTGTTTAAATGCAGATGAATCGGCAGTGATGAGCTAGAAAACACCATTACCTCTACCCCCACCACTTCTTAGGCAAGTGAAAGAGTCACTAAGTACTTAGTTTTTGTGAAAGCAGAATGTGAAAATTATTTCCATTTTGGAAACAAAAATACTTTTATTGGTATCATCTAAATTATCCCAATCATTTACAACCAGCCCCATGAGACACAGACCACATCCTCTGCTCATAACATCACTTCTTGGTTTGACATGCCATTTGCAACTTCAAGGAGTCTAAACAAAAATATACCCTTTGGTTTACAAAGAAATACTGGGTGCTGACCCTTGTATTGAGGTTGCTCTCTTGTTATTTCCAACAGCTGTGTTATAGGAAACTTCAGAAACGGAAGGAGTTCCAGAAATGGAACTTTTCCTGATGTTGAACCTAAACCTCCCCTCATTCAGCTTCATGGTATTTCCTTGAGTCCTGTCTTTGGTCATGAGAGTGAAGAGATCAGTACCTATCCCTACACTTCCCCTTGTGAGGATGTTGAGGACTGCAATGAAGTCTACCCTCAGTCTCCTCCAGGCTGAACAAACCAATTAACTTCAGCTTCTCCTTACACACCTTCTTCTCAAGGCCCCTCATCATCCTCATGTTCCTTCTTTAGATGCTCTCCAGTAGCTTAATATCTCTTTTATATTGTAGTCCCCAAAACCACTCCCAGCAGTCAAGGTGAGGCTGCCCCAGTGCAGAGCAGAGCAGGACAATCCCCTCCATTGCCCAGCTGGCCATGCTGTGCCTGATGCCCCCCAGGGCAGGGTTGGCCCTCCTGGCTGCCAGGGCACTGCTGGCTCACATTCAACTTTCCACTGACCAGGACCCCCAGGTCCCTTTCTGTGGCTCTGCTCTCCAGCCTCTCGTTCCCCAGGCTGTCTGTACATCCAGGATTGCCCCATCCCAGGTCCCTTCTTAAGCTTCCCACAGTTGGTAATTGACCATCTCTCTAATTTGTTAAGGTCTTGCTGCACAGCCTCTGCCCTCGAGGCCGTAGACAGAGTTTAATAGATTTTGACCAGAAAAGAAAAGACCATTTTGGTCAAGAATTCTTATTTTGTACACAGGAATTATATGATGTTATTTTGTGTTTCTCACATTAGGTTTCTGCTTCCTGGCTGGTCCAGAGCATGCCTTCTAAAATTGTAATTTTAAGACCTGAAGTGATGGACAAATAGGTGGCTGCAGTTATATCAACATCTATACAAGATGAAATATGCAGCTAAAATAAAGATCCTCACACTGAAAAAGCCCATAAAACCAGAATATGTTACCTATGGGTATAACAAACTGAGATCTTTGTCCAAGTCATCCCACTGAAATTATTGTGATTCAAAGGGGAAAATAGGATGGTTCAGAAGGAATAAAAACACCAGTGTCTAGCCCAGTGGGAATCATGAACCTGCTTGTGTTCATACTTAACTATAGTCTCATAGACCATATAGTGTCTGAATATATAGTCTCTATAGTCTAATACATAGACTCTCTATATTGTGTACACATACAGACTATATATATAGATTATACATATAGGCTATAGTAAAAATATATATAGTCTATAGACTATATAGCCTCTGAATAGACTCAGAGAAAATAAAACACCAGCAGCAAAGAAAGCAGAAAACTCTTCAGGCAGACTCCAAGCACCAACATGTTAATATGATTACTTGTATCAGGAGAAACCACATTGTCCTCAGAAATGTTTCATGAAAACATTTTTTGACTAAACGGTTCTCTAGGAGGACCAAAACCCCAAAACCTCAAATGTGACAATATTCCTTTTGCTATTCTTTAAAGAAAAGCATGTATTTTTTTGTTATGTTTAAGCGTAAATTTATTGCTAAACATGATAAATTATTTGAAGCTATTCTAACAACTCAGGTTATTTTTATTTTATTTTTCCTCACTGTTGTTGTTAGGCAAGTATGTTCATTTATATGAGAGAGTTGCTATGTTCACCTTTGATTTAGAAAATCAAAAATCTCAGAATACAAGAGGCTGATCAGGTGGAATCAGGTGGGATTTAGCCACGTAAACCTTCATCTTTCAAAAGTGGAATTCTTTCTTCCGTTATCAGCACCCATTAGAGAATGTATAACCATTCTTTCTCCAACCTAATTGCTGCTTTACTAGAAGACTTTTTCCTAATAGTCACCAGGTAGATGTTTCTCTCAGTAATTTGGGAAATATAAAGCAGAAATCAAACAATTGAAAGTTCAAAGAGTTTTTACAAGAAGGAGAAAGAGATGCATCGATTAATTCTTTCTTTAACATTTCCATTATTTAACTTCCATTTGAAGCTAAAAAGGGAGAAAAGTATAAATGAAAGAAAAAAAGAAATCTATAAACTCTTTGTTTCCCTCGAAAGATACATCTCTTTCAAATATTTCACATGCCATGTTTGAAGCAGGTTGCAAACATCAAATCATGTTAAGCTCGACTTCCTCTAATGCAACATGAAAGATACAGCCTGAAGTTATGCATTACAACGTGACTTGTCACATGTGGGAATTTTTAAAAGAAAGCAAGTTGCTGATAAAGACAACACAATTAAACAATGGCTGATTTGAATAAAAATGCAGTATTTTCATTATGTGTCTCAGTTTATGATTATAAGAGACATTTTGGTCTGAGAAAAGGATTGGTTTCCTGTCTGCTGGGAAATGAGTAAGGTAAGAAAAGATGTGTTTGGCAGAGCAGCTGTCCTTTGCAAAGGCAGTGGTTTGAGGCAGGCATTGCACTTGAAGAAATACTTCCACCACTGCAGCAGTCAACACTAGAAGAGCAATGTTTGGGAAGGGTGCATGGAGGTACACCATATACCTCTGCCACTTGTCATCATCAGAGATCTTGAGGCTCTTTATTCAAGAGTCACAGCGCTGTGCTGTAAGGTATGTCAGGCAGGGATTGTTCTTGTAATGATTTTGGTTATCTGAAGTTATTTTCCTTGCTGGATGCTCTTGCCTTTCCTGTTGCAGGCATTTCTCTGTGGCGACAGCAGTGGATATGACTTGGGAATCCTCACAAAACCACACACGTGGTCAGCTGCACATGGGGTGTGCTCCCTTTAACATGGTTTTCATTCCTCACTCATTCTGGTACTTTTCAAAAATCTCTTTCTTTGAAGGAAGGTGCTACTGTTCCCCAGTTGCATACAGCAGGAGGTCTCTCCGAGCTAAGGCTGCTCACACAAACAAGGTGTTGGTGACCATGGAAGTTTAGGTTTGTTGAAGTAAAACTTTATGTATTGCTCTTCCTGGCAGTGCCAGCTGGTGACTCCAGCCTGCGCTGCTGTCACTTGCACCTAGAGTAAATAAAGAAGGCATGGAGTAAAGCTGAGTGGGGTGTGCAGCTGCACAAATGCCATGTCATTTAATACAGGAGTTTAATACAAACTGTTGAGAAAACCTGGTACAAGGGAAACACAAGCTGTACAAGAGGAGAAGAAAGCGCAAAGGCAAAGAGGACTGCATGGGAATGGAAGAGGAGCAGAAGCAGTGTTTATAGTAGGAAAAGAGACAGGGAGGGCAAGAGTTCAAGCAGCAAGTACAAACACCATTAAAATAAAGGGTAAAATCCTGTTTGCTTCCCCAGATGATAAAGGCGATGATAAAATGGTTCACAGCCTGGTATTGCTGGGAGCCCAAGAAAGGCTCTCTTTGTGCAAGGAGCAAGGGGCTCACATCACCTCTCTGAGGCATCAGGGCTTCAAGTCCAGGCACTGTGAGGTTGTGTTCCCAGAACACCACTGCAAAATACTAGGAAGCTGTTTAAACTGGAAGGATTCCTCTTCTGCATTCTGAATTTAAGAAATCACAATGGAAAATTAAAGCATATGTTTTCAGCAAAGCAAACCAATGTTTTTTTGTATAAAATCCACTAAACCATCACACATCTAGAAAGTCCTAACATGATTGACAGTGTACTTAAGAGAAGACAAGCTGGGAATAGAAAAGGTGAGGCTTTAAGGGCAATTTAACAAGCAGCAAAAAGACATTTGCATATTTAGTGTCTGAAACAGGAGCACAGAAGTGGAAGACAAGGCAAGTCTGGCCATGGTCACTGACAAGCAGGTCGCAACATTTGGTTTCTTCTTTTTACAGCCCACAAAACATTTCTGTGTGCCCTATTACCAGCTAATGGGCTGCAATGAGAGAGAAAATGCCACAAGCATACTACAGAATGAGAGCAGAAGATGGATAAAAATCATGAGTAGTCTTGCCATAGCAGTTCAAATCTGCTGTTCTTAAGGCACAAGCTTTGATTGCACTGGACATTGAGATATTTGTCTCTGAGCCTCAATCCTCTCTCTGTCTTTGTGCCTGCATAAAAGGAGAGAGAGTCAGCTGTCATTTCAATGTTAAAATCCTTGGGATGACAATGAGATGGAAAGAGTCATGTGTATATTTGTCTCCAAAGGTTATGTCCTTGAATCATCATTTCATGGTGATGGCTAGGGGTTAGAGAAAGTGTATATGTGCATGTGATCCAGTAACAGATTTTTTTATTCTTAAAAATATATGATGTGTGGATAAAATTCATCTCTTATGTAAAACTGCATCACTTTAGTGATGTATTTTCAGAGATTAATTTGCATCTACTCATTTAAATCAGATGAGTAATTTTAAATAAAAAGATAAAAACTGGTAAATAAAATCATCTGGTAGATGATTAAGTTCTATATATTGAGCTTTTATTAGGAATAGCTGATATAACTTTAAGAGAGATCTTGCATGTAAGAATTATTCATTTATATATGGCTCCTGATCAAGAGTGGTAAAGAAACATGGAGGAACAGCAAAGCCACTGTGAGACTTCTTTAACAGTGAGGTTGAAATGTACTGCTTCTTCATTTATTCCTCTTCTTTTGACTGCAATGTCATTGCAACTATCAGGAAAAAAATTACAGTCAATTCCCTCTGTATTTTTATATTTGGTGCATTTAAATTAGACGTCTATACTGTCTGTGTGTAAGTGTGCTGGTAGGGATAGTGGAGGAAAGATTTCAGACCATCCGGTTTTCATCAGTAGATCCCTGGGAAGATTTGGACACCTCTGACCTGCCACATGCTGAAGGCACTTCATCTGTGGGATGTGTCAACTTGAGAAGCAAAGTTGTTCCCAATTAGAAATGACTGTGAGTATGACAGCTTGCACACAAGAGGTACTCTCCCAATAAAAACACTACCATGAACAGTTTGGTTCCATCAAAAGCATAAAAAAAAATTCCAGCTGACCAGCAAACTCAGCAAGAGACCCAAGAGAACCTTTGTTACTCCTTTAATGTGAAGAAAGACCCTGGACTACACCCAAAGGTGTGTTAAACTGCCAACACACTCAGTACGTCTGTGTTAATTTATACAACCTTACCTTAAAATACACTCCTGACATTCCTAATTATGGGAATCATAATCTGTACAAACATGACTTATGTTACTAATGTTCTGCACACCATCAGAAAGTGGAAGGCAACAGCCCTGGTGAAATGCAAGAGAGCTGATGGTCCAGGTCTGCTGGGTGAGCTGGCTGTGTGCCATTTCTGCCAGCAAGAGCCAGGGAAGGGCTTTGTGTGCCTGTGCTGTGCGTGCATGAGGTTGAGAAAAGTTCAATTCAACAGCATCACAAGAATTTTTATGGTCCCAGGCCTCCAGAAATGTCTGTCAGCAAGGTCTGACATCCTATGTGCCCCTCCCTTCTCCTTCTGCTCTAGACAAGGGCACGAGGCATAAGAACGTGCTGTGGTTGCTTCTCCTGAGCTGCAGCCACACTACAGCACAGCAAAGATGCACTGGTGACATGGTTGCTGAAGCCATGAAAACACAGATGTCCACACAGATTATACAAAAGCTGAAGCAAGCATCACCCTACTGCACTAGGAACCTTCTTTGGAAACATTTCTGGAGTGACATCTTATTTTCATCAAAAGCGGATGCAACTTCATTTCAGTAGGGCAGTCTAAGCCAGGGCAAAATAAATGTTTTATACGATTTTTCTCCATTGTCTTTGTCTGGCAATGCTATCCCAAAGTAACAGCTTCACTTGCTTTGCACTTTCTCAAATGGGAGCCTGAAAAGCTTTTAGCTGTGCATGTTGTTGATTATTTTTATTTTAAGGCTTCTATCCTCCAAAACCTTGTTTATGACAATAGTGACATTAATTATAACAGGTCCGCCTTACTTGCGTGATTAAGAACTACTCAAAGCTTTATCAGATTGTGTCCAAGATCCAAAGTAGAAAAGACTGTGTAAGCCAAGAGTTTGTGGACTTTAACACTGTCCTCACTTTTAAGCAACTAAATCACACCATAAATAAAATAGACTAACAGGAAAATTAAACAGCCTGAGTGTAGCAAGGGGGAATATTTCAATAACAAATATTGCTACCCATATACCTCAACAGAATGTGCTAAAGTAAACAAAATGATAGCATAATTATAGTCATTCCAGTTATGTTAATTAGGCTATATACACGCTTCATTGATAAGCAACTGTGGTGCAAAGTGCTGTAAGCCTGATATTTCCTTGGTTAGCAGCTTTGTTGTGCATATGCTGCTGTTATCATCTTAGTTGCATTAATGCAGAGCAAAAAAACCCCACAACTCAGTCCTAAAATAATAGTAATAATAACGGTATTTGTCAGGGCAGGCTTAGTGCAAGGTTCAAACTGAACAGCCCAGTGTGATGTTTCTCTCACTCTGAATTCAGGTTCCCAGAGAAGATTGCCAGCAAGACAGCCCAAGACAACATCCCAATAAATGCAAATACACAGCAAACATTGCAGTTAGTTGTGCTCCACAGAGGGAGCCTTTACACCTGTGTTTTGCTGACTCTGTAGCTATAATTTCTCAACACTCTGCAAGGTGTTTTGGATTGCAGCTGCTCAGAATTTAACATCATATCCTTTTTTATGGAAGTATCACTTCTTTTTTGTGTGTGAGGATTGGGTTTTTTTCTCCCTGAAGTGTAATTATTTTACAAAACTGCTGTCAATTTCTTAAAATAATTAACTTCTGTGTGAAAAAAAATCTTTTTATGGGAAGAAATATGGCTTTGCTCATTTTTGACGATTTTTTATGGAGAACATAAAATGAAAAAAAAAATTGAAAATTTTCAGAAGCTCAACAGAGAAGAAAACAACTTAAAAATAGGGCCAACAACTTTGACAAAAGTTTTATAGCAGATAAAGGGCTCAGTTTTTAAAACAAACAAAGAAATATTTAAGCATTTGCCTCTTAAAATACCCTAAGTTCTCTGTTTCAATCTTAAACATGACCTATGACACTTTAAGTCATTCTTTCTATTGATTCAATACTTCTAATTTTGAACACTTCTGATTGTTGAAAAAAACCCACGAACTTTGGTATCTTTACCAGTTTTCCTCTGTCACTAAGCTTTTGCTACTGATTGTTTGGGCTGCTACTACTGTAGTTTAGGTATATCTCTACTACTTGGTGGAAAGATCCCTGAAATAGCCCCATCCACACTGTGCCAATATTATGGCATCCCCAACGCTGTCAACAATCTTGACAACACGTTGCAGTGCTGTGCAATGGAGATACTCCTGCTTCTCAGAGCTTTCTCCTGCAGTGCCACTTTGCACTGTCCAGGCACAACTTTAGTGGAGAATTAGGCCCAAAATTAGAAATATCAGTGAAATAGATAAGATCAGTGTGGGATCACATTGGAATACAAGTACTTTGATGAGGTTGGAGAAATCAAAAGACTCATTTTGAGTTGCAGTTTGAGCAAACAAGGTTATATTTTTACCTACATCAGGCAGTGTCTCTCTCTATATATTCTGCTGCTAGGAGTCGTGACCTCTGTGTCTTGGCCTCTTGACTACTTTGGAGAGGATACTGCTGCTTGCCTCATTTCTAGTCTCACCACCAACATTCAAAAACATATCTCAAACTTTTAAAAATTTATGAGACTAGTTAAAAAAATCAAAAATACACATACAAAAGTAATTATTCATGGTCCAGTTTTATTTTCTTCAGGTACTGATGTGGCTATTACATTTCAGAGTAACTGGTGTTTCATCAAGGAACAGCGTACCCCAAGTAAATGTCCTGGCTCACTCAGTTCTGAGTTTTCTAAGCTTTAGACTCAGTGTTGCACAGAAAAGTTTGTGGCACAGAAGACCAACATGACAAACCATCCCCAAAGGAAGGTAGTCAAAACAACCTTCAGAAACATTTGCCATGGTGTTTCAAGCATTAAAGAAAAAGTTACAAGCCCAAAACAAAACATACTTTTGAAATCTCATTTTCCCTCCACCCCTGCAGATTTACACTCCTCTTAGTGGACTGAAATAGTCAAGAATTAAAGTTTCCTGTTTAAGCATTTGATCTGAAATACCATATACAGATCACACCAAACTCCTACGTCAGTTTCTTTCACTTTGAGAAATATTAAAAAAAAATCCTGATCTAAACAATACTTCCAGACATAACGAAAGACCTTCTCCAAATTCTACAAATAGTGACATTTGGTCCTGCAAGACCTTCAGCTTCACCTAAGATTTGCTGAATACAAAGAACAGCTTTCAAGAGAAACTCAGTAATGCCTTTCCATGGTTGCAAGACTGGAACTTAAACGTGCATGTGGAATTTTTCACAATATGTTGTGTTTGTGGTTTTAATTATCATCATAAGCACCACAGTTAATCTGTAGTTCAACATGTGAAAATGTTTATATAGTTTTACATGCTGGCTTGGTAACACATACAAACATTTAGGTTTAAAGGAACATTGCGGGTTGAGTCCTCGTCACTTTATGAACCCTTACGTCAGCCATCTGGAGTTCCTCCCCAGCTCTTTTGCCACCTGTGACTCGGCCACCCAAGCTCTTTCTCCTTCTGACTTCACCTCCTGCAGCCAGCAAGAGCAAGAAACTCTTCTCTGTCCAAACGCAGAGGAGAAGCAAAGGTGAGAGACTCAGAACAGAGGATTTCTATGGTGCTGAATCCACCAGAAATCAATGTATAAGGAGCGATTCTGAAATGACCATGCTCTTCATTAACGGTTAATGCTAGAGATGGATTTTCCCCAGCACACAAACAGGACTTTGCTGGAAGGGGATCTTCCTCTTCCCACCTGCTTATTCCAGCATATGCATGATGCCTGGCAGAGGGGCAGAAAAAGCATGGCAGAGAAGGGTGCAGAAGGGTAGGATAGGTCAGCAAGCACAGGCACTTCTTCACCAACCCAAAATCACATGTTGCACTGTGGTGCCAAGTTCAGGACAACCTGGTCACCATCCAATGGGAATGCCCAGATGTCACATTCTTTACCCCCAGCCAAAGGATGCTGGCTCTGCCAGAGCATTCAGCTGATTATAACTGAACATCTGAAAGCACAGATTATTACTTTACAAAGGGATCACACTGAAGAAATACAAATTCCAGTACTCTGAGTGATGGTGCTGCAATAGAGATGATACAGAGGCACATCAGCATCTGTGCACTCAGAAGAGAGTGGGCCCCTATGGATCCAGAAGCAATGCTGTGAGATTGTGACACCTCTGTGCTTTTTCCTCTGGGACTACTCCACAGATTAACCTGCAGGACCAGATCTGACTTTCCTCTTCACCCATCTTTTCAAGGAGGAAAATCCAGCTGCTCATCCTGAACCCAAGAGGTCCATTCACTGTCTGATGGAGGGCAGTTATGAAGTATGACCTTTTCATAACTTCCCACAGACCAGAAACCAGAAATATTAATAAAGGAAAAATCTTTATAAAGTCTGTCAGGTAGCTCTCAGCAAAGCTACTGTGCACAGAGCTTCTCATGTTGGAGCCTTATGAGGAGAAAACACTGGTACTGACTTTCACCTTTTTTCTCAAATGCTTCTTTCCTGCTGACAACAGACGTGGTAGAACTACACAGGAACTTAAATTATTTGTGCTGCCCATTGCCAGTGGTCTTCTACATAAACTGAAAATAAACTGTAAAAAAAAAATTGTTACAGAAAAGAGCATAAAGAAGTAATACAGCTAAAGAATACAACAAATGAAGTGGTAGCTTTTTTGTTTGCAAGGAGTCATAAAAAGCTTTGGAACAATCAGCTACTTGTGCATGGTCAACTCAACTTCAGTATAGAGTTTAAGCACATTTTTTTATACAGCTGGCTTGATGAAATCCTCATCCTTTCTTAAAATTCTTCTGTGCAAACCATGTGAGAAGTATGCTGTGAATGGGATAGTCAGTAGTAAACTATGACACATCAACAGAACTTAAAAAGCAACCTCAGAATTTAAATGCTCTGTTTTATCACAAAAGCATTACCAAACTGCTTAATACCTCCATGTCCATTCCAGCATCTCTCTAAGGCTCAGATCATACATGACACTTCAAAATGAGATTGTTCCCACTCAAAGGAGTTCTCCTAAAGCACAATTCATGCAGAGCCGCCAAGGCCAAACCACTTCCCTGAGTATCACAAACCCTCCTAATAGTACTGATGTGATGAGAAAGGCAACATAAATCTAAATATTCATGGAAGCTTGTAAAGGGCACAGTTTAAACAGCTGTGAAGAAGCTTAGTCTGTATACGCATCAAATCAATACCAGTCTTTGGCATGTGAAAACAGGAACATCTTCATTCAAATCCAAACTACTTAACACATCAAATTCATTCTGCTTCCAGATAAATCATATATTTCTAGATCTGTCTCTCATAACATTTTAGAAATACTCCTTGGTGAGAATGCAATAAATAAAGATTGTGCGCTATTGTGCATGTGCGTGCTCAAAGCAACTGTATATTATTTCCAGGAAAAGATTTGACTCTCCTTATGCATCCCTCCTGATTCCTTCATAGTTGATATGGACATATCAATGCTATTTCTTGGAACAGTTTATTCTAAGCTCCTCTTTCATTTCAGACAATAGGCTATTTATTGAGTAACTCACTGTAACAACAATATTTATTATGAGTCTAAGGTGATCCTGCACACACCTTTTAATGTATTTTTTTTCTTTTGCTAACAGATAGATGAAATAATAATAATACAACAGAAATTAATGTTATTTTTACCACAGAAGACATTCCTTTCATTCAGCAGTTTCACTTGGACAAGTAATACATGGAAACTAATGAGGGCAGAACAATGCAAAGATTGACAAAAAACCTACGGGGAATTTTCTGGGGACATTTTAAAGCTTCTAGATGCTCAGAGTCACCTGCCAGCAGTTATCACCCCACAGAAGAGCTGGCAGAAGTGAGTGCTATTGAAGACCCCCAAGCACCACCCTCAGCCACAGCACAGTCACATTTTCTGGGCATTTCAGAGTGCGAACTGCAGGAACAGCAGCCCTGAGGCTCAGGCGTGTGCTCACTCCCACTGTATCACAGCAGTCCTGGCAGAAAAAAACTGGCATGGGGGAACAGAGGAGATTTTTAAATCAGCACAGCAGCCTTCTGCTCATGTGGACCAGCATATATTCTTCCTTGCATCCAGGGGACAGGGGCAGCTGGAGGAACAGAAACTCAGCAATGGGGCAGGTAAAACTAATTACCCTGTAGGCTTCCCGGCAAAATTCAGCAAAAGACCTGTATGATAACCCTTGGAGACATTTGATACAATGTCTGTGACTGTTTTCTTAGGGATCAGCTTTGGACCCCAAATACTATGTGGCTCTAAGGAAGACCAAAATTACTATGTATAGAGCTGAGAGACTTGTTCACATCCAGATATGGCTGGCAAATACACAGCCATTCTGGCCTTTCCTTTCAAATTATTACAAGTGTGGGGTGTTTCACATATTAAAGTCAGGTGCCAGCTTCCATGATATGCACAGGTCTGGCTGCACTGTTGGGTCTGGATATGCCATCATCAGGGATCTCACATTATGTCTTCATTAGCACTTTCTATGTCAGACAATTACTTGGAATATAACTTAATACAACCACAATATCTTATAAAGAATCTCCCGGTAGGTAAGATTGCCCAGCCACTGGAGGTACTGAAGGAGAGACAATGAGAGGATGCAGCTCATCCTGACACAGTGTCATCCTGACACTTTGAAAACAAATAGCACACTGTTGTAAATGTGTTGGGGAACAACAGAGTGAATGATTCATGGTGAGTCATTTCTTGTTGCCTCTTTAGGAGAGGATGGCAAAGCGTTTTCTTGTTTGCTGAGACAAGCTAGAATAAACAGGTCAGTTATGGCAGCACCATCTTGGGGTTCCCAGTTAATATGGCCTGACCCAGGGCAGCCATTAGTTGACAATTTATATTTGTACACTAGAAGTTACAATACCATTTAACTGGCGTTCTTTCCAATTTGTTAGATTTCAGGTCATTTTCAAAATAAATCAATCTGGAGAATGCAAACTCTGCAAACTCAGGAGGTATTGCTTCAAGACAGAGTGAAATATGGAGAATCTCATTTTTGGTCAGAAATTTAAATGTCTTCTAAGGTGGTTTGATTTATTGCCTGCTGTGCAACTGTTACAGAGAATTTTACTCTGAGTAAAGAGAAATTAAAGGACATTAGCGCTATCAGAAGACAGAGGATGAGAATAGATGGCAAGCTTCTACACGGGCTGACAAAGACCTGGATTTCCTCTACTTTTCAGCAGAGATAGGGGCAAAACATGATCACCATTCCAGTTAAAAGTCCTGAATGTGTGAAGGGCTGTTTAATATACCTTTGCCCTTGTGAGTATTTATAATATTTCTGATGCTCAATTAACATATGTTTTCACCAGCCACTGCCAAATAGATTTAAATTTCAGAGCATGAAAAAATACTTATTATAAAAGTAAACTTCTAACTGCATGCTGCAGAAAAAGCAGAAAAATGTTTCTGCTATCAAAGCTCATGTAAGAACTCTTCATGAGAAAGCTTACAAGGAGTATAGCATCTCTTGAAACAACCTGAAACAGATGCTGAACTACTTGAGGCTTAGTTCCTCGAGGCAATTTTTGTACTGTAAAGTAGCACAACCAGATGTTGCTACCTGGAAGGCCTTCAACATCCATCGTTCTTAACATAATGTGAAGATGACCAAACATTATTCAGAGCTGAAGACTAAATGCAGCAGAAAACATAATTTGCTCTTAGTTCAGTACAGTCTTCTCTGCAGAATCAGTGATATTTGGAAGCTGACCTTTAAGACATATTTGACTGATAGGGCTGAAAAGTAAAGTGTGGCTTCACAATGCTCCATAATCAGAAAGGAAAATACTGGAACAGAAGACTTCACTGGAAAAAGTGTTAAGCCTAAGTGCTGGAGAATTCTGAGCTCCAAAGTTACTCCTCCTACACTGATAACATAGTGTCATTGTCCAATAACACTTTCACTCCCTCCTAGGAAGAGGATGCAAGATCCTCTTGTGCGTTCCGTGTTCCAAATAGGGCTATTTAAACATCTATACATGCTGCTTTCACAGTACCTCTTGGATTTCTTTCAGTTGCATTGTCCAATAATTGATGTGGAAGAAGGTCTTTTCACCCCAGTCCCGCTTAGAGTCTGATGCAACCTCACAACAGCATGCTTCTTTCACAGATCAAACTTTAGTATTTAAAGGAACTGCAGAAAAGTGAGATTTCTCGTGAAAAATTCTCCTTTTGGAATTTCATCTCCGATCTAATTCTTATTTTAAGTAATAGCAAATTGTGAAAGAAATAGTTTCATTGTAAAAAGCACTCACTTGAAATTATTCCAAAAGCAGCCTTAGATGCTCTTCTATCATCTTGAAACAAATCAGAAAAAACAGTGGAAGAGGCACAAAAGGAAGCTTCAATATTCTAAAATATTAAAGAAAATAGAAGGTCTATTTATTTTTCTCCTTGCTGATTGAAGTTCAGGGGTTATCTATATTCATATACTATCTATTCAAACTGATTTTATTTTAGTTTAAAGAAAAATTGAAAACATTTATTTTTTTAAAGCCAACCACATCAGGAGAGTTTGTCAGCCTTTCCAAGAAGTATCTGCAAAACCCAAGCACGATTCAAGATTTCAGGACCTCAGAAGAAACCCACTGATAATGAGTTGCCTATTGTAAGGACACCAGGGTTATTTTGTTTGTCAGAACACTGGCTTGAAGTATAACCTCATTCCCACACAAAACACTAGAAGGCATGGAGTTGTACCTCCTGCATGCCACAGCAAGTCTCTGCATTGGTCATTTCCTCAGAACTTACTTTTTCTAAGCTATAAAAAGTGCTCCCAAAGGAAACCCATGCCAAAGGTTCAGAACTGAGATGCAGTAAGACACGCAACAGAAATCAGGGTCAATGCTAGAGGAGAATACACCACCTTAACTGCAGCAGTGTTTAATAAATGACGCTTCTAAAATACAGCAACTGAATTCTACCGATGTTATTAGTAAGCTGTCTCCTGTACTGAAGGAATGAACAAGGACAATATTGTTACTTATAATTCAGAGCTAGCTTGTATGAAAAAGACATGTGGCATCAGGAAAATGTAATTAATTTGGTGGTGTAAGCCTTCATAAATTATCAAGTATTCCCAATAGCAGTCCTGCAAAACTTACAGAGAACATGAGCTGCCTTTAAATTACTTAGTTTGCTTGCTCCTAGAATTCTTTTAAGGTGGTTAGATACTGGCACAGTATTAAAAATGCTCAAACTATTGCAATGGCTGACATATTGAGCCACCTTTAATTAAGACCATAATGTTCCTTTGGGCCATACCTTAGACAGTAATCTGTGTCCAGAGGCTGTCACTCTCTTCTCTAATGGACTACAGCATACAAAAATTAATTATAGGGGAAAGGTTGCTGCTCCAACTGGGACTGGAGATTCGAAGGCAAACATTTTGCTGTTGATCAAAATGAGTAGCTCCTTTTGCAACAGCTAATGCAGTTTCTGTCACATAGCACTTAACCCTCTCTTTCAGCATTAATATGAGCAAATTTGTTGCCCAAGGGGAAATTTTTACATTTTTATGTATTCATTCATTTGTTCATTATGATGCCATCACAATTTCGCCTCTACAAAAATCAGGAACAAAACTTAATTTGAAAAATTCAGAAGGAAACATCAGAGATCTCAGCCACAAGATTCTTCTAAGCCTATGTCAATAGAAAGAGACTACAGCTAAACAAAGACCTTCAAAATATTTTTAAACATAATTATTTAGAACCTGATGATGCTTTTTGTGTTAGCTTACAGCAAATATTCAATGCTAAACAATTTTATAGGAGGAGTTGCATGCAGATGCAGTAGATTTTAAGCAAACAATATAAAATATTAGTTAAAAGAGAATTTCAAATAATGGATAGCACTGCCCATTGCCCAAGGCTGTTAATTTTTTGATTCTCTGAACCAGAGAAAGCAAAGCTGCAGGAAACAGAAAGAAAAACATTCCCTGACAAAGATACCTTCATGGTAAACTACAGTTACTTGTGTTTATTAAAGAATCCTCTTGTGTTGTGAGCTAACCACGAAGATTTCATAATGCAACATCAAACTTACCAAAATATTCTGCTGGGTTAAAACACATCTGCACAGTGTTGACACTGTGTTTGTTCCTGCAAGAGGAACGAGGGAGAGGGAAATGTGAGTTATTGCAAATATTTAAGCTGAAGCAAGGGGTTAGGGATGGAGAGGAAAAAGGCATAACCTAAGTAGTAAGCTTGAAGACAAATTGCTGACTAAAAGGAGGAGACAGCAATGATTGTCTTGACACAGAATGGCCCAAGCAATTTTTCAACAAACAATCATCAAAATTCAGAGCAGCAACTGCCAGAACATATCTGCAGACCCCCTCCTCCAGCCTCAGGATACAGGCAGCTCCCATGAACCTCAGGGGAAATCTTTCAAGCACCAGTGTTCCCTATTTCAGTAACACCTGAGATGATTAAATGAACAATGAAACTCAGCTGTAAATTTGCAGCAAGGTTGCAGTCTGCAATCTGAATAGTATTAAGAGGATTGAAATAAAAATTAAATCAATGCTCACAGGATAATGTAAATCAGATGCAAATAAGATTCCATTTTATTTGCCTTTTCTTTGTTTCTTTCTAATAGTGGCATATTTAGCTTATGAAGTGCTCAACCTTTCTTTTAAAACCCAGTGACTATTATTTCAGAAGATTTCTTGGGGGATAAGGACATAGAAAGTTCTCATTTCCATGAATAAAATGAACCCATATCTTTGCCTGTGAATAAGTTCAAAATGCAAGTCAGAATCAAATATATGAGTAGAAAATGACAAAAATACAATTTTCATTGCCAAAAAATCACAGTAGCAGGCATTTATCTCTCAGGGTCTTCTTCACAAAAGCAATCCCAGCGTGGTCAGCATGGTAGAGTGCTGTAACACCCTTTTTTACAAGCTCTTTGCCTGTTATTTCCAGCTCACGCAAACACATATGTGTCATATATGTATCAGTGATACATATGCCATGTATCCTCATTTTCTCTGATCAAAGTGCCCGCAAAGGTATCCTACTCATTATCCTTTAAAGAACAAGCTAAATGTGCAGCATGTGTCCCTAGATTAATAAGGATGTGGGTTTCAGGTTTGGTTCTGACATCAAACTATGGTAGTGATTTGGTCTGATTTCTCAAGGCCAATAAACCAGCTTCCTAATCTGCTATATGGAAATATTTCACTATTCTTTTTTTTTTTTCTTTTCTCAGCTGCAGTATAATTTGCCTCTCTAACACAAGTACAGCCCTTATGAAAGCTACCTATTCATCCGCCCAGATATCTGACCTGTAACCCTGAAGATAATGGCTAACAAAAAAATCAAAGACCAAAACACCTACAGAATCTCCTAATGTCTCTGTGGCATCATGTAAGTACTTCAGTCCTAGAAAAATTGTTTTGAAACTAGCACTCATTCTTCAACCTGCTCCAGGCCAGCCTGACACAAACCCCTGCCAGTTGCCAGGAGCAAGCTGGAAAGTGTCGATGAGGGTTTGTGTTTTGGTAGATACACTGCTGCAGCAGAGGCAGTCTTTCTCAAATTTCCTTAATTTCCAAAATTAACCCCTCCTTTGATTGACCTTAAAGCATTGATCAATAGCTGAAGAAACCATCATGCAGCAAGACTGCTCTGCATTTCTGTTTTTGTTTTCAGTGTCTGAGTAACAGACAAGACCACATAGCCAGTCCTTCAAGCCCACTGTAGCTCCTGGCTCATGGCATAGGCAGACATGACTGTGGAGCAAACATTGCACCGTTGTCTCAAATATTCACTTTTTAACCCCAATATAAAAACTTTCTTGGTAAAGTGTAATCTGTTCTAGGACAAACACAAAAGCAGGCCTTTGGTCTACGTGGTGGTTTTTTACATTCAAATAGCCTGAATAATTTGAGGCCAACGCAAGTGCTTTAAGAATGCCCTGAAAACCTCTCCTGGAGCTTGTCAGATCAATATCAATAACCAGCAGGAAAGATGTTTGAACTGAGAAAATTGGAAGCAAATCTGGTATGATACTACTTTAGTCTTTGAAGGAAAGTGTACTGCCAAGCTGGAAGCCAGGAGAGAGAACACAAACTTCAAAGAAGTTCAAAGGAACTTCTCTTTTTTTTCACTACCACTTTTTGCTCAGCTATGTGTGTCTGCCAGAACAGATTGTTCTGATACCTTGAAATGTACAATGGCATCATCATATGCAGAACTGGTCTCTGTACACACCAATATGTACCAAAATAAACCAAAAATCTCAGAAAAGCAACGAGCTCCATCAGTCTGTAGTCTTCTTGTCTTCTTAGTAGGCTGTCAGAAAAAAAAAAAAATACCAGACACAAAAAATATTTCAAGGCTTCTCCATATCAAATCTTTTGGGATTTGTATCTTCATCTATTATCCCCAATTGAGGAAATAAGGTAATAAATGAAAAAAGACCACCAATCTATTTCATTAATATCCCAAGTGTATGAATACACTTTTAAATTGCTTTTTTCCTAGAGCCAAATAGCTGAAAATCCTGCTTTGATTAGTCTTTGCCTAAAGGGTTGCTCAAAGTCAGCCTTTTTGATTAGCCCCCAGCACAGGAGAATAGCAAGGTGAAGTGTGAGCCGAGACACTGAGAAAGAGTGTGTGCAAGAGCAGCCCAGGGAGCTGGCATCAGCAGGGATCAGCATTCCTGCTGCCCAGCCCTAAGGCCGACTGCATGGCTAAAGAGCTGCTCTGGTCACGAGCAGAAATAGAACAACTTGGGCCAGCTTCTTCTAGACTGCCAGGAACACTGGAGCAGCAAACAGGCAGCTCCTTCTGCTGGTTATTCTCCATGCAGAACTGCTTTTCTTTGTGCCACAGGTACATCCTACTTTTCCAAAACTTTTGCATCACCTGATTCATTTTCCTAGTCTTGAGTTCTTCCTCCAGACTTTTTCACTTATATTGAGTTATTAAAAAAGCAGGGATAAAAGGGCCCTTTCAAAACTCAGAAAGTTGTTGTGAGATTTAATACAGGCAGAGAGTTTGGGCTGCTCTAGATAGCGAAGTTAGAGTGGAAGAGGGATCTACCACCCATTATCACTAACATCCTATTTCTTTGTCATTATCGCTTAATTATCTTGTCTTGTTTATTTAAACAACAAGGCAATTAAGAAGCATTGTCAATGGAACAGAACCCTGGCACAGGCGAGTGGTCTCTGCTGTGAGATAAATGCCAAGATATTTAACAGGCAGCAGCATAACAGGAGAGAGATTGTTTCCAAAGCACTGGGCAGTGATTGCTGAAAAATGTGTGCCATTGCTACTGCAGGATACCTTACAGTCCTCCTCACAGTCATTAATTGTCTGCTGCTGGGAAGTCCCTTGGTACTTTCTCTTGATATGGTTGTACCTTATGAATATACCGAAAATACTCTGCTGGAGTTTGGCATTACCAAAAGAATGCTGTAAATATCAAATAAAACAAACTAAAAAGAACTCAGAAAATAACAGCTGGAAGTAGCACTGACTTACAAGAAGTAGCTAAATATATTTTCATTACGAGATTACTTATAGAGCCCATGGGATGGAGTAAAGTCATTGTTCTCTCTCATCAGACCAACAATTCATCTGATCTCTGACAGCACCGAGCAGCAAATTGTTCAAGGTGCATAATGCCTTTGCACCAGGTAATGAAAGAACAGTATGACTGTAGAAGTTTCTACCCAAGATGTAGAACTAGAATTTTCCATCCTGAAGTAGCAAGAATGATTTGTCATTTCATTGTTTAATTTACTGTAATCATGCTAACCACTTGCACAGCTTGATGTTTTCTGAGTAATTTTCATTTTGCCTGGATTTGCATCAAATGAGAGTGGAAATTTGCACCTAGTATATGTGAAAGGAGAACCAACCACTTTTGGTAAGCACAGAATGCTAATGGGAGAGGAGCTGGTAGGTGTGAAGACACTTTGAATGGGCTGAAGGGAAGGAAAGGAGAAGGTCTGAGGTTTGAGGAACTTTGGGAGAGAAGCAGTTGGGAGCAGGTAAGATGAGCATCCCATGGGGAGCTACTGTGGCTTGACACTAGCCCAGTGCCAGGCACCCATGGGAGTTGCTTGCTCACCCTCTCCTTCCACAGTCGGGTAGAGGAGAGAAAAAAAATTAACAAATGCTTCATGAGCTAAGGACCAGGAGAACCACTTGAAGGGCAAAAGAGGTTCAACTTAATGTTGCAAAGTGAATTTATTAGTAACAGAATCAGAGGAGGATAATGAGAAGTAAAATAAGCCCTTAAAACACCTTTTACCCCCCAGCCCCTCCCTCCTTCCCATTGACAGCACAGGCAGATAGGGTGTGGGAATTTTGGTCAGTTCATCACTGAGATTTTCTTCTACTGCTCTGGGAGAGGAGTTCTTCCTCTGTGAGGCCGTGGGGTCCCTCCCACAGGAGACAGCTCTCCATGAACTTCTCCAGTGTGGGTCCAATCTCATGAACAGCAGCCAAAGCACACCTGCTGCAGCGTGAGTCCCTCCCACAGGCACACAGTCCTCCCAAAACTGCTGCAATGTGGGCCTGTCTTTCCGTGGGGTGCAGTCCTCCAAGGGCGGGCTGCTCCAGCCTGGAAGCAGGGGCTTTTCTCTCCACCAGGTCTTCCACTGGATCACAGCCTCCTCCAGGCATCCGCCTGCTCTGGCATGGGCACCCTCCCACGGGCTGTGGGTGGAACTCTGCATCCCTCATGGATCCCCATGGGCTCTGGGTGGGTCTCTGCACCCCCCATGGATCCTCATGGACTGCAGTGGATCTGTGCATCCCCCCTGGATCCCCATGGCTGCAGGGGCACAGCTGCTTCACCATGGTCTCACCATGGCCTGCAGGGGAATCTCAGCTCCAGTGGCTGGAGCACCTCCTGCCCCTCCTTCTCCACTGACCTTGGTGTTGCCATGTTCTTTTCCCTCACATGTTCTCACCTCCTTCTCTTCTCTGATTAGGAACAAAAAACCTGTGACTTTGTTTTGATTTTCTTTTTAAGTATATCATCAGAGGTGTTACCAACCTCTCTCACTGGCCCAGTTTTGGCCAGCAGCATGTCCATCTTCAGAGCCAGCAGGGATTGGCTCTGCTGGACATGGTGGAAGCTTCCAGCAGCTTCTCACAGAAGCCACCTCCGTGGCCCCCTGGTACCAAAACCCAGGCCATGCAAACCAGTACAGGAGCATTTCAGATATTTACTCTGAAGCCTACCTTCCACCCTTGCACCAGCCTCACTCTCTGTTTTGTTAATGGAAAGGTGGTCTTTGCAGGAAAGGGTTTTTGCTAGACTAGTGGAATAATACATATTTGTGCCAATGATTGAAAAGAATGGCCTGAAGACTCCTTTTCCAGTTGTTCTTAAGGGTACAAAGTTAATGTTTTGGGTTTTTGTTCATTTCTGTACAACTACTTTAATACAACAGAAATAATAGCAGACTACTCTGTGGGTTAGTGCTTTAAAAACGAACATATTTATTTATTGATATTTTTAAGTGCTTGCTTTTTCCTTGTTGCTCTCTGGGCCCAAAGGTCTGTCTCTGGCAGAATCACAGCACTTAGGAGTCCAGTTTTGAGCTTAGAAAATACAATTGCAGAAATGGTGTACACTTTGGAATAGAAACAGAGAATAAGAAATGGAGTGGAGGGCTGGAAGGAACTGGGAGCTACCAATAAAGAAGCCTAGTTTGTTCTTTAATACTGTTTAAATATTCTACCTGTAGTTGTATATTTTCTTCTTTTTTCACCACCTTTTCTCAGTGATTCCAAACACTAGGGAAATACTGGTGTTGATGTTGCACAGATTATTATGACAAATGCCACCACCACTTTCTCCTCCTCTCTCAGATAAGCAATCTCCATTGCTTGATTATCTAAAGATCATGTCCGACTCCAATTATCATTACTTATTAAATCAATTTTGACTCAAAAAAATAACTAAATGTTTAAATCAAGGCTTTTTCACACCATTGGGTCTTTGCTGGCAAGGATATGGAACAGTTGTTAATATTGAAAATGAGATGAAAGATGTTCTAAATTTATCTCCCCAACATTTCCACTCAGCATAATAATGGACATTTGACAGTAATGCATTGTTGTTGAACCAGTGAAAACCATTTCTGAAATGATCACACACCTTTGAAAGTAGTCTCACACAAACCTGGAATCATTCAGGGTAGAATAGATAAATTTTCATTCACCTGGGAGCCATATTTTAGCTGCCTTATGGCTCAAATAAAAAGGAACAATTTTCAAATGAATATAAAAATCATACTTAAAAGACTTCAAATGCAAAGTATATATGTATTTTCCAGCATCCATATATAAATTAATATGTACCATCTGGGTTACATCTGGTGATATTAAAGTGTTGTCTCATGAGCAGAATAGGTGTGAGAACCATGAAGAAAAGCTGAGCAGTTCTGGCACTTACTGCAAAGGAGACAGCATTCATATATAACTCCAAAAGTAAACTGCCTTGTCCCTTCACTGCTGCTGCTTTTAAATCTCCGTCTCACTGCTTTTCTCCCATATTTTTCCCTTTACTTTCATTTTATTTTTCCTCTAGGTCCAGCTTTTGCAGCAGGCCTTCAGTCACATTTTAAGTGAAATCCACAGGTCTTACATTTTCCATGGTGCTTCCACAACAAACCTCATCCTTTTCTCACCATTCTCTGAAAATTCTGCTCAGAAAAGCATACAGCTTTGGTTCCTCTGGTTGTCTTCAGTTTCTCAGTAAAGCTTTCCAGTGGCCTGACTTTCTGTATTCCATTCTTTTCTTTAAAGACTGTTACCCATCTGGACCTCACCTTCACCTCCCTCTCTTTTGCCTAAAATTACCCATCTTCCCCAAACCGTATGTGTAGCTGCTTCGTTTCTTTGCCTGGTCTATCTGGACCCTTAATCATAGGACGCTCCAAGTGAGCAGTTGTTTGGTAAGTTTTGTTGTCTCCTAAAGCACAAAGCACCCCAAAATTCTTGGCCCTCTCATAATGCCAAGAAATCTCCAGGTACTTTACGAAAGGCTGTACTATGAATTCAGCACATTCTATAATCCCAAAGTGAAAACTGAAGATAAAATTAAAGAAGTCTTCATTACTATTGTAAGAGTAATCTACATATGACCTAGGATAAGACTGTCCCCAGTGTGGAAAGTGCAAGATGGAAACAGGAAAGGTGAAAGGATTACCCGATGTCTTGTTGTAGACCTCAAATCCTGAGGGATGGTAGACTGTACTACCTCTCAGAAGTCAGTGCTACAGCTGAAAGAGAAAAAAAAATTATCATCCTCACACACAGCCTTTTTTGCTTGTTTTCAGAGAGAGTCAGATGAGGTGTTAATTTGGTAACATCGATCTTCCCATGAAGTAAGGGAGTGAATAAGATGTCTTTTCCTGCTCCATTTCAGAACTATTCTTTGCTTCTGTGGGCTACACAATCACACTGTGAGAAGGGCCTTTTGCCATGTGCTACAGACAAACTCACTCAGTTCAAGAACCTGCCCATTTCAGAAGAAATGCATGTAACAAACGCACAAATAAAATCTCAGTCACTCTGTAATTGAGCAAAGTGCAGGAGAAGATGCCCAACTTCTGATTTACCATGTGTGAAATTTAAGTACTTCAGCACAAGTCCTCACATGATCAAGGGAGAACAGCACAAAATTACTCACCTGAAGAGATTAACCTCTTTCTGCACATAAACAAAAATATGTTCCTCTGGCTTTTCATATAGGGTATATTCATCTGTAGGATCTGCTCCCACCAATGGATCTTCAGGTTCCATGTGCAAGAATTTCAACATGTAAAAAATGTGCCTAGAAATGTGGAGAGAAAGCCTCTTTTAGCTCTGACTCACCAGACACTAAGTTATAGACAAGTCTGGCACGTGTCTCTCCCTTTGCAATGCATTTAGCAGGCCCTGGGTTTTCCTGACTGGCTGAAGCTTTGTAGATCCTGTTTACTTTCTTTAGGTCCTCTCCTAGGAGTAACATTTAGAGAGGGAAACTCTTTGTTCTTAACAACGCAAGATATTATGCCCTTTAACTTACTTGATTAAGCAAATGAACACATTTTAACCTTCAGAAGTAGATTTTCAGACTGGCATCAACTGCCTTGAATTATGTCAAAAGGCAGGTATCTCTGAAGGTTTCTCTGCAAAAAGTGTTATATAAAGACACAGTGACAGCCCAAATTACTTCCCAACACACCTAAATGAATCAGATAGAAGGAACAACATTTTCACTGCATATTATATGCAATAAACTGAGGCTTGCAGTTGAACAAAGAGACTCATCATTGTTATGGACCAACGACTGGCCCCAGTGCCTTTGCTGTTCTCAGCCCAGAGCTGGCATCTTCTTTCCACACAAGACAAGTTATCTTGAATTTGGGCTCACTGCAGCAGAGAGGGATGAAATGAAAGGTGTCTCTTTCACTTGGATGAACTATGGTACAGGTGGGAAAGTTACAATATTTTTTTATTTTACTTTTAAATGAAGCATTAAAAAAATCTGCCAGGCAGAATATTTTTTCAGCTTTCTTTCCTAACCCTAGAGTGCCTGTAAAACCTCAGCAGTTAAAAATGTTTTCTCTGGCTCCAAGTCTAATGCATCCATAAAAATTACATTTTAAATAAAGAAAACATGTTTTGTTCCAGCTCCAGAGTGGCTCTAAGACATTACATATTTTCTAAAAATGCATTTAATTCTCATTTAAAAAATCCTTCAATACGCCATGACTGAATAATTTGTTGAAAACTCTCTATGTGTTCTAATCTTCAATTTATCAACCTTAAACCAGCATTTTGGGATCTGGTAGAAGAAAAGCCTCAGATTGAAAACATTTCATAGTTTCCCCAGACCACATTTAGTTCATGGCCTCTCTGGGGATGTCTGGGGCTGGATTTTGTATTCTGTGAGAAGTAGAGCTCCCTTGTTTTTAAGTCGAGTCCAGATATTTTTCAGAGAGCCTGAAAAGGTTTGAGACCTCATGACAAAGAGAAATGTCACCAAACACTTCTGCTCTTTGACTAAAGCTGTGGTTGTCCTTCTCTGAGCAGAAGGGAGGGTCTCATGAGATGTGTGGCTCTTTCAGAAAGGATCCATCCTAAGAAATTAACTGCATGGTTTCCATTGTTCCTTCCAAGCTCCAGTAAAGGCTCCCTCTTCAATCTTGAGCAAGTCACTTAACCATTTTCATTTCCTTCTTTGCAGAATGGGAAAACTAATTTTTACTAGCCTTAAGGCATATCGTGCAGAGATCAATTCTCATGCTTTCAGCAGGCAGCATTTTGCAAATGCCTGTTTTAATGGAGCTGCTCTGAGTGAGGACAGGGGAGGAGAATGGATGCTCAGATTGCCCATGAGGAGAGGTTGTCAGGGTTTGCAGTGCACAGAGCCTGTGCCCTCTCTCCCTGCTGGTCCCTGAGCTTTACTGTGTCCCACTGGAGGCAAGGGACAAGGATGAAATTAGGGGTTAGAGGGGAAGAGCTCCCTCCAAGGATGGCTATAACTGTACAAAGCTGTTTTCTGCTTTGTTCTCCATTCCTAACTCTTCTAAGTGCCTCCAAAACTTACTCTCTGAGAGATTACATACATACATTATGGATTGTTTTTCCCTTGCTCTCCCTCCTTGTTCTTGCCAAAATGTTCTTCTGTAAAATTCTCTCACAGCACATCAGAGGCAGCTTGGGTGTTGCCTATCACTCACAATCATGTTGATGAGGTAACTATGATCCCACTCTTCTCCTCAGATAAAACACATCCTAACCAGCACAGGCTCTGGTACATAGCAGGTTCATGTGGGGCTTTGGAACAAAAATTTGCAAAGGGACTGATGAGAAGAGTTGCTCAAAAGAGTACAAGAAATCATCAGAATATCTTTAGGTTCAACCAGCCCCTTCCCACTGAAGCTGACTGGGAGTATCTTGCCTCCGGGTTCCAGCTCCAACTTATCTTCCCAACTCATGCCATAAGTCAATGAGAGCTGTGGGATAAAAACTGCTGCCTCACAAGAGGCACCAGCCCCTTTGAGCTCAGAGCACAGCAAAATGGCCCAGACAGCCTTTGCCTCTCCACGACCAAGACACAGGGCACACATGGCCAGCAGTGCCCTGCTTTCAAAGGTAATTTGCTGCCCACCACTCACAGAGCACAGCCAGTTCCCTGCTCTTGGAGCTCTTCTGGGCACTCCTGGAAATGGTCTGCATTTGCGTGCAAAACTCTTAATGACCTTTTTATATATTGAAAATAAAAAGCTGCCAGCAAGAGCAAGTGGATTACAGCCATCTACAATTGGAACATAGTGAAAGGCATACATCTTTATTTTTTTATATAAAGTAATTTTAATTTAATGCCTGGAAGAGCCTGCTGTCATCTTTTAAGATTCTCAGTTCTGCTTAGTATGAAGTGTTATAAACATAGTTAAGCAGAATCTGTTTATGTTGGAAGTCTAAGGGAATAAAAATATTTTCACAGGTCTGCTAAAAAAATGCCATGGTCAGCTCTGTCTCATGCTAAAGAGCACTGATCTTAGGGATGGCATAAAAGCCACAGTCTCTCTTTAGCAGAGAGGAGCTGGAATACTTGTTTCTTCCCTGAACAAATGACTGTTACATTCTCTCTAAAATAATGGGCATTATTTATTCATACACAAATAATTTTAGTTAAGTGCTGAATGAAGCCATCGCAAACATTGTCTATTAATCTGAGTAGAGAGACATCTCTCAGTTATCACAGTACTGTTTTTTTAGATTCCTGATTCCTGCATCCTAACTAGAAGCAGCACATTGTCACCTTTTTACTAGAAGTGACTATGAGAACTGAAGGAGTAAAAGACCAGGATGGTTTTGTGAACTGTGTACAGGGGACCCTGCATTTGCTGCTTCACCTGACTGGTTGTTTATGAGATCTCAGCAATCCCCCCACTGCCATGGGGCAGGGTGTCTGTGACATGAACACAACCAACGGCAGTACCAAATGTTGCCACTGAGAATTAATTGTCTTTTGTTACATCAATTTAATGAACTGTTTTTTGGGGACATCTGGCTTCCCTGCCTGAGGGTGGGGGAAAAGGTGGACTATTGAGAAGGCAGGAAAATGCTGCTCTTCAGCACTTTTTGTCTCCAAATATTCCTGTTCTTATTACTTGCTGACATGGCCCTGCTCTTCTGCATTATTGATCCACACTGCTACATGTTCTCTTCTCAACACCTCCATGCACAATTGCCTCCCACATTCCTCATGCTTACACTACATTACACTGCAGAGTCCACCCAAGGCTTTTCCCTGGTTTTCATGATCTCTGCCAAGCTCTCTTCTCCTCTAAGAAGACCTCACTACAGCACACAAGAAAACTGACCGGGGTAGAGTGATTCTTGCCACCATTTCCTACATTAGCACAGAGGATCAGCATCTCTCTAGAAGTGGGACCTTATTTTTACTAAATGGCCTGTGAAAGTATTTCCATTAGAGATGGTTTGGTGTATTTTAACTAAGTGGACAGAACAGAGTGAGCATTTATTTACCCGGGAAAATTTGGATCAGACAGCACATCTGGTTTTCATTGAAATCCTCAACTTTACTAAAACAAAAAGAGTCCAGCTGAGTTAATAGAGACTCAAGGAAGGCAGGTGGTTGACATGATTGCAAGAGAGTTGAAACAGGATCAAAACACATGCTTCCTCCAAAGTTTCAGCCTAGATCATTCCTGGAAAGCATTTTAGCATCCAGTTTCTAGGCCTGAATGAGTAAAAGGATTGCTTGTAAGTTCTGAGTGCACAAAGAATCATGTTGTTTCTCTGAAATGTTTTTGTTTTCTTTCCTTTCTTAGCAAATCTTAGTATCAGGTGGGTCAGCCTAACCACTGCACAAGTCTGAAAAATACATGAGCCATTTGCAGTGGGTAACACGACCACACTCAGCTTCATAGCAGCCACACTGCTACTAGTGCAGAGGCACAGGACATCCAACTCAGCTGTCAGTGCTTGGGAAGACTTTTGAGAGGGATGAATAATGCTAGGCTGAAAGCTTTGTTCTGAAAGCAGTCACAATATGCTGCAGCTTCAGGAAACAACAGTGATGAAAAAAGAAATTTTCCCTCAGTCTGTTATTGCTCACCACTGTCCCCAGTGATATGGGATCCTAGGAGAACAAAGTCCTTCCATTTCTAACAAGAAACCTTGTTTAAAGGTTTAAGGTTGCTTAAACCTCCTTCACAATGTGGGAGATGTGTCCTGCATAGTAGGCACAGTGGGCCCTGTAGCAGTTTGTCCTGGATATCCCATTAGATCTGGAAAAAAATTTATTGAGGAAACAGAGATGCTGCCATAGGAAAAAATATTGGGACTGGCAGGGACTGTTGGACATTTTTCTCAGACACCAGGTGCTTTGAAATGGTGTTTTGTACTTTCTATAGGTAGCCTTATGTCTTGGCCATGTGCTTATGTGAGAAATAAAGAGGTGCCCCCCCTGTGCATGGGTGTATGTGCCTGTTGTGCTGGCTGTGATGGGCTGTTAGTCTGGCCGTGAAACTGTGTGCCAGGACCAAGTAGTACCATTTTGTGGCTGGTACAATCAAACTGATATTTCAGTTAATATTTTTCACATCAGCTAAGACTTCAATGAAAGAGTCAAAGAAAGAACTAAGGCCCCTTGATCCTCAGTCCCTGCTCTAATAAAGGAGTGATTAACATTACAGTTCATTATTACTTTCAATTTCAAACTCCCATATGAAGCTAGAGGAGCTGCAGTACTAGCCAGAATCCTATTTTCTGCCTGTCAGTTAAGCAAATGAAATCCCAAGACAGTTTGACTCACTTTCACATATAAAAGAAAATTCTTTATTCCAACACACCTGTGTCTTTCTTAAAATGTGTTTTTATTCTGAAAACTGACTGTCAAAAATTTGCATCCTTTCACTCAATTATCTATTCCCTGTCTGTATATTTATCCAATGTATTTAGTACTAATATTAATTTTTACAACTTTTTTCCTTTCACTTGTTAGTGTTGACAAAGGTATGAGAAAAAAACTGGTTTTCATTCTGGCTCATGTCACCAAAAGAGCTGTTGAATGTTTTTCATTTCCAGGACCAAAATGCTGTCTCCTCAACTATTACTTTGCAAACTCAGACGAAAATTTATTTGCAAAGGTTTAATTGTGAGGAGAATTTGATGTAATGAAGCTTTAATGGCAAAGCCGTATGAACCAGAAAATGCACAGCTTGACTTTCAGATCCCAAGCTGAGTCTGCAAGTGGAGATGCTTCTAAACTGAGAAAATGTCATTCAAGTCACTCAGGCACAGTAAATGTGAATCCCTCACCACATTTTTTATGGTAAAGAATAGGCTCATATGAACACTAATGGAGGCCTAAGACACTGATGGCTACTTGTGCATAACCAGGGTAGCATTTAATGACAAGACCCAAAGAAGCATTGTGTAAAAATTGTCAAGCTCAATATGCACAAATGGCCAATGTGTTTTCTTCAGAGCAGAACAACAGCAGTGCACCAAAAATGCCCTATTTTTCCAGCTCTACCAGTTTGTCTAAAGAAAAAATTACTCCCTAGAAATCTTCCCCTGGGCTGTCATGGCTGCAGTGACATTTCCACTTTTGCTCAAGAACTCATCTGGAGAGGCAAGTTCTAGGAAAGCCTCAGGGAGTGATGGCCATAAAAATCTCTGATTTCGCATGAAGGATAGTGAAATGTGCCAACCAACCAGGAGTTCAAGTCTGGGTGGCTGTTCTAGGTGAAAATAATAAGTACAGCAATGTTCAATAGAGAAAATGGCAAAAAAAATCCATCAGCTAAAAGTGCTCAACAACATTTCCAATTCCTCATTCACTTTACCAGTGTGATCTGAAGATTATTTTTTAAGCAAATCTGTATTTAGAATCTAGTCACTCAGTTTTCCTGCCTTAGGTTCTTCCTCCAGGCAAAAGCAGCCCAAATAAAGCAGCTGACACTGTCCTTGTTTATGCAGGCAAGTACTGGGTATCTTGAGTCTCTTGGCCTCCAAGAATGCTTCCAGGCAGAGCCAAGCTGGTTAAACAGCCCTCTGAGGCGTTGGAGACGGAAGGCAAGAAGGTAAGAGTAGTCTTTGATAACTGGGAAGTTCTAATTGTTGGGAGAACATTTTGTTCTGATATTATTTGTTGCTCACCGCTGTCATGCTGTTGCCAAGGACTGAGTTCACCCGTGCTGCAGGTTAATACTTACTTGTGTTCTGTGCGCCAAATCATAGAAGAGTTTGGGTTGGCAGGGACCTGGACATTTTCAACTAGGTCAGGTCGCCCAGAGCTACAGCCTGACCTTGAATGTGTCCAGGGATGGAGTCTCTATCACCTCTTTGGGCAACCTGCTACAGTGTTTCATCACTCATCACAAAAGATTAATCACTCTCACCTTCCTTACATCTACTCTGAATCTACCCTCCTTTAGTTTTAAACCATTACCCCTTGTCCATCTGAACAGGCCCTACTAAAAACTCTGTCCCCACCTTTCTTATAAGCTCCATGTTTGTACTGAAAGGCTGCAGTAAAGTCTCTCGGAGCCTTCTCTTCCTCAGGCTGAACAACCCCTACCTCTCTCAGCCTGTCCTCATAGGAGAGGTATTCCATCCCTCTGATCATTGCTCCCCTCTGGATTGCTTCAATAGCTCCATGTCCTTTACTGAGGACTCCAGAGCTGGATGCAGCATTCCAGGTGGAGTGCCATGAAAGCACAGCAGAGGGACACAATCACCTCCTTGACCACGCTGCTTTAGATGAAGCCCAGGATAAAATTGGCTTTTCTGGGCTGTGAGCACACATTGCTGGCTCATGTCCAGAATGAATATCAAAAGGTACTTCTGATAGATGCTTGCTAATGCCATTTTTTTAAACAAGCACATTAAATAGAAAGAATGAAAGGCCAGCTCTGAATCTTGTTAAATTTACTGTCATCTTGCTACAAACATGGTCAAACATACCAGCGTTACTGTATTGCTGACATATTTACTTGTTTCTAAAACTATATATAGTTCCTGGCTGGTTTAATCAGTCATTTCAACAGAACAGGAGATAAAGTGACTCCTGTATCTTCAAAGTACTGCACGAGGTTCTAGCACTCATCTTTCATTAAATTCAATGATACTCAAGCTAAAAGCATGAATACTTACCTCTCTTCACTGCCCTCTTACCTACAGCTAAAAGACAGGCAAGCCTGTGATCATTCTTTTCTTCAGGTAGCCCATGTTAACCTGAAACTCAGTAAATAAAGTTTTTATAACCCAGGTTTTTTGAACGTTAGCCCATGCAGCACAACACTCTTTGTTCAGCTTTCAGGTACAGTGAGAGAAGTACTCTTGATGGGTTTGCTCACAGTCTCCACATGGTTGTCAGTCCTTCAGTGGTGATCTGTTATAGTTTTATCTGTAAATAGTGCCTAACAGACACTTTACTCTATATGGATGCATATAACTAGCATTATTTAAGTGGAGCCTGAAATGTCTCAGCATTTTCTAAATGGCCACACTTCATTTAAAAGAATTACAAGATTGATCAATGTTGTATAATAAAGAAGGAATACCTATTAGCATACAAATAATTTCTCCATGGGGTTTGGTTTGTTTGTTTCAGTTTTTAGAATTCCTTGTATAAAAAGGGATCCCAGAGCAGTAATTAGCAATCTTCACCTGACAGAAAAACTACATGCCCCTTTAGCCTTTTTTGTACTGTCCTTTTAACCCAAGGTCTTCCCTTTCCAGCAATGCTTTTACACCCACCTAGGAGAAGAAGTGAGAGGTCCCATTTTCCCTTGTTTTGTGTTATTAAATGAGTGGACACGGAGGATCAGAGGGATGAGCTCCAGCTCAGAGCAGCCTTTTAGCCCCCTGTAAGAAAAGATAAGGAGTGACTTTGCAGCTGTTGTTGGAGGAAGCTCTGACCTATGCTTTTCCCAGTCTGCTTACCCATGACTATAGGGAATGAGACCTGAGCTCTGTGTGTCACCTGATTGCCCTGTGTTCCCAAAGAGCATCTCAAAGTGAAGGGCAGTCTCATCTAATAAAGCAGTTTTCCTCTTTCTCTCCCCTTTTCAAGAAGCATCAACATTATTCTGTTCATGGCTGTATTTAAAATTTGTTTTGCTAATTCTGTGGCCCAACTATAAAAGAGTGAATGATACCGAGTGAATTAGAACTGAATTATGCTAGTGCAAAAGTAGAGGTGAAGCCACTGGTTTTCTGTGAAAACTGAGCAGGAAACCGGGAACAGGAACATAGAAGGCAAGTTCTCATCCTAAATCCAAAATACAGCACTATACCAGCTACTGTGAAGAAAATTAACTCTATCCCAGTCAAAAACAGATGACACCCATTTCTAAAATAGAGAGAGGTGATGCTATGCTCAGCAACTAAATAGTTCATCACTGGAGACCATAATAAGAATGTGCTAATTTCAGTTCAGAGTAGATGCTCAAAGGCAATAAATTATAATTCTTTATCCCACTCACATCCCTTTCATGATTACTATACTGCTATGAAACTAATGCTAAGGCTAAGTGTTTTCTGTTACCACAACCTTATAAAAAAAGCTTCTTAAACCTAACAGAAATTAAGTGTTGGTTATGAAATGTGAATTTCTGGCTTCTGTTAGATAATCTCCAAAAATACTGATGGTAAACAAACAAGAGAGGCGCATAAAGGAACTACAGCAATAAACAGGGAAACATTTTTTTTACAATGTTTTCCTCATGATGGTAAGAGCAAAAAACTTCCAATTCTAAGGAGGAAGTATTTGTCATGAATATCATCTTTCATGCGCCTGACTGCTTCTGAACTGATTGGGAATAGAGGCCCAGTGTCACATTGCTTTTAAGAACAAGGGAATCCTGGCTGCCCTGAAAGGTAAGGTAAAGGTATTAGCAAGACTGACACAAACACCAGAAGAAAAGCACTTTGTGTTCCGGCTCTTTTCTTGCCATTTTTGTTCTCCCAAACACTCTTCCACAAGTCCATACCCCCAGACCATTATCACCCACAAATACAAGAAACAATTGGGTGTTGATATGCTTTTCTTCCCTATTCCCTCCTTTATTCCTTCTCTTCACTCAAATATCTCATACCATTGAATTAGAAATCAGTTTAAGGCAAGCTCTTATCTTGCCTTTCTATAAAACATTTTTAGAATGGATAGCACAAGAAGGAGCACTCTAGTCCTCTCACCTTATATAAAATATATTGTTCCTTCCAACTTTTCAAGTTGGTGACATTGGAGACTCATTTCCCATACATTGTCACAGTGATGGGTAACATATATAAATCCTTAGCTCTTGAGCTTTACTTCTACCTTAAGGTATCTGCCATGTATCCTCCAGATTCCTGACAGAATCTGACTGGAAGCAGATGCTTTGGAAATCATTTGGATTTCAATAAAGGAAGGATCTTTTATTTGGTTAATAGATTATGTACAGATTTCAGAGGTTGAATTGGAGTTACAAACTATAGAACTTGAGGTAACAAAATTCAGCTTCTCCTTCAGTCAGAGGCTTTCTGAAAGATCTTGAGCAAGCAGTTTAGTCTGTTATAGAATGTAAGCATTTCAAACATCTTTAAGGAAGCCTGTCTAGCTTTTTCTGTTCTTTGGGAAGTAGAATCATCTCACAGCAGTGTTCATAATTAAATCCTCTAAAGGTACAGAAGTGTCCAGATAATAACTATACTGACATCCCAGAAATTCTTTTGTTGGAGCCTCCTTTTCTTTTCTGTGACAGAGTGTGTAGGATAAGGAAAATTTTCTCTTCTTCCTGGCTACACCTCTTCTGAGTGGGATATAATGTAAGCTTCTTGGAAAAGCAGTCATTTACTGGCTCATGAGAAGTGTCTTCTTTTCCTACAATCTAGAGCCAATGGGACAGAGAGGTTACATATGATCTGAAGAGTTATTATTTCTTTTACACAACCTGACAAATCTCCCATTGTACCTATGCACTTCCTTCTACCCTACCAGTCAGCACTACTAGCCATAGCACCCATTCGGCCACCTTCTTCAGAGGGTTTTTCTCAACACCTGCAGGAATCTGTGCACTAAAACCTCTTAGTACTTAGGGCTTATTGTTGCAATGCCTGAAAATCTGACCAACTCAGCTTGCCACTAATGCCTTTTGCAGATGGAGAGGGACAGGCAGCAAATACAAATCACGTCTTACGACTAACAATCATTAAATAGCATTAAAACACCCGAGTTTCTAAGATGTTTACAAATTGCAAAAGGAACATTTTGTAGAATAAAACTGCAGTCCTGGAGCTTAATACTCACTCTACTATTTCATTACTGCTCCTGTTTTATATTAGCGCACTGAGCAATTTGTATGCGTCTATGGACCTTTTAGTAACACAGACCCAAAGCAAGTGCCAAATGTTATTCGGGGCTGCTAACACGTAATAGTTCTAATGAATAATGTTTTTGTTAAGAATGTGGCAAACTGCTATTTATTCAGATGAATTCCAACCAACCATAATGCCTGGGTCTTACTTCTGAGGCATGAATGCAATAATTACCAAACACAGTTCTAAAATACAACTTGTTAACTTGGAGGAGATTGTGAGATCGTGACATACATTTAAAGTGTCCCCAAAGGTGCTTTTGGTCAGGTTTTTTTTTCCCCTTGTGTCTTTGTTTATGCAAGCAGGATCTACACCTACTGAATCCACCAGCTGAGTGTCTCCACATGCATTTCTGCTGCATGCATCAAGATTCAATGACTGAATGCAAAGCAAGTAATAAGGTTACACAAGATAAAGGAGGAAATGAATTTTCAAAACTCTTTTTCATTTTTAGATTGAGACTCAAAAGTAACCTTACAGTGGTTTTGAAAATATCCTCAGAATATATCCCAGAATCAGCAGGCCTTTTAAGTTAGCAAGAAGTAGCAGCAGAAGCAAAGGTTGTGTATTGAAATTGAAAGCCACACAGTTTGCTTATGGGTCCAGAAACAGACCTGCACAGAGCTGTCAGAATCAAACAGAACCATGAGCAGCAAGCTGAGCCTGTGGGGATGGGAGAAGAACAAGAACAGTGTTGAGGGATGTCATTGACTAGACAGAATCAAATCAAATACAAAATCCAGCAATTATAAATGTATTAATTTTAAGTAAGCATATTCAAGGTTGATGTCTTAGTGTGGCACAGTAGATTGACAATTAATTTATAATGTTAAAAAAGTATGATTGAATACTTTTATTGGAGATTAAACTAAAACTAGCACTGACAAATGTGATCTAGAACAAAGTAGATGAACTCAAAAAAAGAATAACTGAAACTAACATATTACTGAGGAACTAACACTGTATGAGCATAAAAATATGTTGGAGACTGGCCTACAAAGTTTTAAATAACATTATTTAAATCTTATCACGTGAATCTGAATAACTTGTGTCATGTTGTATGAATTTCCCATCAGTCAAGACTGTTCAGGACACACACTTTCTTCTGTCTCTCTGCAGAGTTTCTGCTGAGCTTGCAGAGTTGCAGACATGTTTTATGCTGGCAGAGACTTATAAGCATTTCAACTTATGCACTGGTAAGTGCAGAAATTTGCAGCCTCATAGCTGGGAGACAGATGATACTGCAGGTGCATTAGTACAAATATAAATGCCACACTATTTTTATAATGACTCATCTGGGAATTTAAAGAAGAGGCAGTCTTCCCTCCTGTAGCTGAGAAAGGCCAGGAAAAAAACCTCTGGAGGATTCAAGCAGCTGGGCTGGAGAAACATTTTGGTTTTGTGCAACTTGTAACTTGAAGCATTTGGAAAGTACAGTAAATACAGAGACAAGGGAGGAAAAAGACTTAGGCATATAACTAGTTAGTAAAGGAAGAGTGTTCCAAAAGAAAGGACAGGTAGTACTTCTCTGTAGTACTTCTCTGAACGTTCAATATAGCCCTGATCTTTCCCATTATTACTGTAGAGTTTTTTAACACTTGATGAAATGTTAAAAACAGATTGGAGTCACACAACCACAGAAGGCAATTAAGTTGAGGATGGCAGAGCCTACTCCATGGCAATACAGACAATGACATCTCTCTGGCTGTGATCCTGATTATGCTGAATCCAGCTCTCCCATCTTGGGATACACAGGAAGAATTTGAGTTTTTAAAAAGTGCAAAATGTTTTAGGGAAGTTATGTGTGTCTGTGTCCTGAATCCTTCTCCTGATTGTTCGACATTGCTCTCTCACAACCCATTAGATCAGCACAAGTGAGGGCAAGCAGGCAGACAGATGTGGACAAGAGGCTGGTGGGAAGAAGGTGGAAACTCTTAAAACTAGTTGTGCCTCTTTAAAAATATTGTGTGAAATGGGACCAGGGAAGACCTGATCTGGAGAAAGGAGATCTCTGCATCCCCCTCCAGAAAAGGGGCAGGGATCTAGGCTTGGAGAGTCTGTGTCTCAACTTATCCTTGCTGCAATGAACTTTCGTGGCAATCCACTGAGTTAGAGAATGCTGTCCTTACCAGAAGAATAAATGGTCTCTTGCAAACCAGAGTTCACCCAGAATCAGCTGTGGTCAGGAGAGCAGAGTGGAAAAAATACTTAATTTTAGCAGAAAAGGTCAACTTTTGTGCATTGGTTTTGTATATGGGTGCAAAAATTATTTTCTCAGTCACATTTAACTCCAAATTGTACATTACATGTGTTAGTATAAACTTGTCAGAACATCTTCTTGCTGGTATTTCAAAATGGAAATTATTTTAAAAAATCAAAAGGAACTACGAGAAAGCTATTTCGGATGAAATTTTTCTCTCTCCCTGTAAATACACTGCATGGACTGGGGGCTTCCTCACAGCCTGTCGTGCCCCACTGCCCCAGTCAGGGACAGGACAGGACAGGACAGGACAGGGGGCAGCCTGGGCAGACCCAGCCCTGGGCCTGCGTCATATATGTGACATTCTTTTACATCAAAAAGATGAATTTAGTAATGCCTTAGATATTCCCTAACTTAAAAAAGGCCAGGTGAATTTGAGGTGTAGATCTTGCCCAGGAAAACACCAAGGATATCTATTTTGCCCATGAAGGAGTGACATGCCCCTCTGCACACCCACTGCACAGGTCTAGCACTCTAATGAAGCAGCCACATTATTTTCATCCTAGAGGATGCCACTCAGTACCTTCTTCAGTGTTCCCCACTCAGCACACAGCCAGGCACTCCCTCGACTACTTTAGCAAACATCATTCAAATTAGATATAGATCACATCTTCAGTTCTCACTGAGCTCTTTCTGGTTCTTCCATAGGCATTAAAAATGCCAGTTATATGGTATTCCTGCCACCCCTACAATTTAGCCTCTGAAAAACTGAGTCACAGGTAAGTGCAAGCTCCTTCCTTTGGATGAACACTGGAGATGATGAGGTCCTGGTACTTCAGATGATGATGCAATTTTTAGCCCATAACCCATTCTCTCATAGCTCCAATCCATCAGTTCTACCTTTGTGAGCACTTTGCATCTCTCTTAGCCTGGCCTTAAGAAACTTGCACTAGGAGACCAGAAAGCAAGAAGCAAACAGGTTAGTGTGCCTCAGAGGAAAATAAGCTTTTATGTGGCTTGCCTAGCATCACAGAGGAATCCTGGGCCATAGGTCTAGCTCTCTAAATGTGCATTTCATTGAATTGGCATGAAATAATTTCTTTGCTGCAACACATTCAATCAGATTCCCAGATTCTTTAACAAGGGTTTTCCAGGTAATGGCACCCTCCTTCACTGCAGCATCATGACACCAGAGCACCTGAAACATCTTCAAAGTGCACACACAGTGCAACAAAATCGTCTTTGATGCAATCTTAATATAGAAGTTTTTTAACTTTTGAAGGCTAAAAACTGAAACGTATTTTTTTTTTACTTTACAAGGCCTAGTATAATTTTAACATGTCTCATTCAACAATTTTAAATTGTTAAAGAAGTCCTTGTAAAATCTGCTTTCTTTGGTAATATGCATGCTATTATTACAGAATGCAACAAGTTCCACAAGCAAATTAAATGTGAAAGACCAATTATACACTGCCTTTTGTGTTAGTGAGTAGTTTTCAAATGTGGAAAGTATAATAAGTACATTTCTTTCTGAGAGGGGAGTTTCAAGTAGTAGTTTTTTACATCCACTCCATACTTATATTTCCTTAGTGACAATGACTGTGAGGAGCTCAGATGAGAAGAGTCAGGACCTCTAATCTCAAAGACAGATTTTGCAATCTTCACCCATTTGAATGTTCTTTCTTCAGTTGTGTCCAGTAAGACAAGAAACCTGAATTTGTGAGGTACTGAAGTGAAAGCCATCTGATGAGTGAGAGAAATTCGACATAAGAGGATTCAGGGCTTCTTGGTACCACCTACACCAACAAGAATTTAAGATTTGCAATGTGAGTCTGGTCAGGACTAATAAACTGATGGAGAGCCCAGGGTGGGCTCAGCCCCATTGCAAACAAGGGAGATGAACAGCTGGTGCCTACAGAAATGGCAGGAGAAGGTTCAGGAGGGCTGGAGGCAGGATGGAGAGCCTGCCCTGCAGGGATGTCCCTGGCACCCTGCACACAGTACATGTGACCGAGGAGCCACGGGGAGTGCTCAGCTCCTGACACTCCATCTGCCAGCAGCAGGGTGGGCCTGCAGAGTGAAGGAGGTACATCCTGCCAGCATGCCAGGTGTGAGTCAACACCTGCATCCTCTTTGAAACAGTTCCTTCTTCTCCATGCCACGGAAAAGTTGTACACAACGTGGAATATGCAGAGTGACAGCAGTTGGCAGCTGCTTAAGCCCAGGCAACTATTTCATCATTAGTCTGAGTGCACAGTCATGCAAACTGATCACGTTTATTGCTGATTTTGTTTATACTTCTGTATACTAACAGGTTTTCAGCCAAGAGTAACTCCCTTATTCAGACCCAACTCATTTGCAGCAGAAGTGATCCTCAACCCTGCTGCATCTGTGTGCACCCTTGCAAAAACAGAGGGTGGGTGGCAACAGCATTGGGAGCAGTGCCAATCCTGCCTTGCCAACATGGATGTATACTCTAAAATATCCAGAGCTACTGTACACAGGGAACTGTGGTAAAAAGGACAAGCAGATGTGATTTACCTAATTGATGGCCTAATTAAGATCTGAAGAAGAGGTGGGTGATTTAGTGCTGTTGGAAAACAAGTTATTGAAAGGATTGAAAATTGATATAAAAGGTCTCAGTGGTGTTTAATAAACAGAATTCACTCAAAAATGTTTTTAAGTGTTCCAGACCTCATTTTCTACAACAGCTCTGCCAGACGACGATCACCATGTTCAGCACAGAGCCAAGAGAGCACAGCTGGGGTGAGTGGGGGTTGCCACTGTTTTCTTGCTCTCCTCTGTTTGATGTGATGCCTGTCCTTTAAACTGTGGCATTAGTCAGCAGACAAAACAGTGTGCAACATGTCTCTCACTTCAGTGAAACTCCCACATTCATTATAACATGTTTTGTTCAACAATTTCCACTCAGTTGCATTTTTAAGTGCTTCAAAACAAGTCGCTCTGGGCTGGATGTGGTTTAAAGAGCAGAGAATTGCAATGCTTAGGCGTCAGGTGAGCCTCCTGGAGTTTACCTCCTCCTTCTATTTGCTCATTTGCCACTTTTCCTTTTTTTTTTTTCCTTCAGTTTCCCACAAAAAGGAATAAACTAATAAACTGCTGATCTTCCACAGTGTTGTCAAATTCTAGCCATCAGTCATAAGGTGGTGCTGCACCACAAGGGAAGCCAGATGTCTCTAGGCCAGCCTTGCTCTTCGATTTCTAAAACAGATATTTGAGCAGGGGAGGCTGGGAAGAGAAAACTTCTGCTTGATTGTTTGGAAACTCAGTAGTTGTTTTTTTTTTACAAAGATGGTCTTGAAATGATTGAGGAGCAAAGGCAATGTGTAAGTGACAAGGAAGGATCTTGCACAGTCTGAATCACTTAGCAGTTTGCCCCACAGGAAAGGAAACCATTCAGTCCAGGGAATCACTAGAGATGGGATTGTTGACAGAGCAACCTTTGAAGTCAGCTCTGGTGCCACAACTGGGCAAAGGGAGTGAATGTGAGTGACAGCAAATCTGGCTTCCTGTGTAAAATTATCCTACTTGCAAGTCACCTCTCATTTTCTATCTGGAGAGTTCACCAAGCTATGTCATGTTCATATCATACTTGTGTAGAGGAGGGATCTCACACCTGTGGGATACTACCTTAACCACCATCAGCAAAGAATGGCCATCTCTTATCACTTAGAAAGGGAGATTATTAAAGAATCTGTTTTCCTAAAAATAGTCTGCAGGTGTTTTGCAAATCCAGCTTCCCACACAGACACAAAGGGTTTGATCCTTCTGGATTGATTCAGTCAAATTTGACACAGATGCAGGGATTCAAAGGTAATTAACATCTTTAAAAAATATGAGAAGGTAAGGAGAGAGCGTCTATGAGACAGCCATGTGAAAACAACCAAAGAATCTGTTCTGGAGAGAGACTTCATTATTCTATTGTTACAGGGGGAGGGAGTGGAGAAGAGGAAAAAAAACAAGCAAGAAACAATTTTCCCCAAAATGTCAATCAAAATAGCACCTTCTTAAATACAAAACTCAATCATAAGACATAGCTCAGTAGAAACTCTGACTCCAGTAGCTCAGATGTTCACAGGATAGCTTGTTCTCTGTGGGAAGCCTTCTTCTTTGAACCTGCTTCCTCCACTTGGTCAAAAAAAAGTGTTAATGGTCTTCCCAGTACAGTGCTTGCCTTTAAAGACTTGGGGATTGTTGCAGGAAGGGCCTTGAAAGAGTGAATGAAAAATATGTTTTGCTGACGGTTGAAATTAGTTATGGTTTAGATTGATTTTATTTTAGTTTTATGACGAAGTTCGAAATACTTAGATGTATTTTCTTGTACATTGGTACTGGAAAATGAAGTATAGTAAATCTATGAATAAACATTATCCAGTTCTTGTTTTAAAAGCCTATAGAGATCTAGCCCACAAAATAAATAACACAATATCACTGAGTGCTGGACTTTGTTCAGAGTTAGCTGAAAGATGAAAAACCATAATGAGACCTGCTAGCTTAAGCAAGAAGGACATTAGTATCCAGCCAACAATATTATTCCATTCTCTTCTGCACCCTGTTTATTTCAGGAAGCCTGTGAAGTTCTGATCTTCAAAAATGTAGCCTGTGTACTACTGAGGGGAGAGAAATATGCAAAACTGTTGATGTGGCTTCATTGTGGGTTTTGAAGTGAACCAAGGTGTTTATTTTGTTCTCTTGCTATTTGTACCCAGTTGAGAACTGACCTCATTCAGCACAATAGAAATGCTACTTTTCAGGTGATTAGAAAAATTTAAACAGGAAACAGGGCCTTTTTTTTTTTTATTTGGGGGCTTTTTAATTTTTTTTTTGTTGTTGCTTATTTGGTTGTTTGGTTGGTTTTTTGTTTTTATTTTGGGGGGCCAGTTTTTTTGACGGCTTTTTTGGTTTTTTTGTTCTTTTAGACATCAGTTACTGTCCAACATACTCTTGATATTGGAGAAAAAGAAGCTGGGAAAAATTATTTACAAAATTTTCAGGTATAGGTAGAGTCAGGAAGGGATGCAGCTATGTCTACTTCTCTCACTTGCTGCTTTATTTTGGAGGTGCCTGAGGTATTGAGTATACTAAGTGCCTGACACTGGGAATTGCTGAGATGCCATCAGCACCAAACAAATTTCTGTCTCTGAAGTTCTGGCAGAACTCCCAAGGAGGCAGCAATCAAGCTCATGTGGCCTCCATGGGTTGGTACCAATGCTCCAGCTCCAAAAACTAGGGTTTGTTCCTCCAGTTTCTGCCACTTAAAACCCCATGAAATATGTTTCTTTTCAGCCATCACTCTTGGCTAGACTATGAGTCAAATTTAGGATTTTCCATCCAAGCTCTTAATTTGCTTCCCCAACAACATTGAAAGCACTAAGTATGTGCTTTGGATACTCGCATATTGACTAAGACCTCATATACATTATCATCTGACACATTGCACAGCTGGGCACACATCTCCAATGGGATCTTCTAGTCCAGCCATATCATATCAAAAAAATCTAGAGTAACTGTCCCTTCTAACCAGAACAGCTTTCCACACATCCCCAGGATCACCAAAACCAGAACTCCTTGGACCTGAAAGCCCCTCAGAGTGCCCATTTGCTCAGATTTGGAGAGATTTTGAATGGTGCAGGTCATATTGACTGAAGCTGTGACTGTCTGGACAACAGAGGATTGAGGAGGTATTAAAGGGAACAGCCCTATATAAAAAGAGGTAACATTTCAAAACCACCTTATTTCTGCTGGAAGTCAAGCACGTTTCCTCCACGCTGATCTCCAGTGAGAAACACCCTGGAATTTTTCCCCCTGAAACACTAACTAGTCTGCTATAAGAGAAAGCCCAGTTGACTTTGAAGTGGTAAGCATGCTTAAATTTGCTGCAGGCTTCGGTACCCCTGAGGGTCCTAAGGCCTACAAATTATTTTTATTCATTTAAAATGAAATAGAAATTTAAAAAAAAATCAATACAGCTGAAAAAGAAGACACTGAGACTTTTGCAACCCCTTCACTCTCCCTGCAGTGTTTCATCTTCAACCTAACAGGATCTCCCTTATCTTTTCTTCCGGAGAAAATTCTGCTTTTATTCAAAGCAAAGAAGAATTTGACACATGGTCTGGAAAAGGCAAAAAAACCTCCTGTCATAACCACATCTGTTGTGAATTAGGACTGTTGGTGTGTTTGTTTGCATATTCTGCTAGCAGTGTATATGGAGAAAAGCTCCAATGAAAGTGCTGTCACATAACAACTTATTACTGCACCACAGGGTATGACTGCAGCAAAGACGCTGTGTTTCACCAACCCCAGGAACACTGCAGTGGAGACCATGAGTTACACTTTGTCACACAAGAGGAGTGTTTAGTGTTAGTGCCTGTGCTGATGTCCGTGCTTCCACATCTTCCACGCTCCTACTTATATTTTAGCCCTGCTGAGGCTACTGAAGATGCATCTGCCACACTTCTGTCAGACACACATCTACTCTTCAAAAGTAGCACAGGCTGACCCACAGGAGCACAGATTTAGTGTTTGGAGGCAATTTTCTTTGCAGTCTGTGAAAACAAGAAGCTCAAGGAACAAATGTCATCCAGCCAACTTGCACCAACAGATGAAATACTGTAACCCTGTGGTTCAGCCTATGGTTACATCTGTGCTATTCAGCTAAATATTCCCCAAAAATATTGAAATATTTCTGGGAAATGCTTGTCAGCACATATTTAGTTTAGGTGCTACAAACCCTTCCCAATCTTCATACATTTCCCCCACATTTCAAGTGTATTAGCTCCAATGGCAATGAGATGTCATTGGCATGGGAGAGCTCAGTGGCATTCATAATAACCCTTATTTAGGGGGAATTATAGAGTCCATTTATAAAATAAAAAGTCATTTATACTATGGTTTGTCAAATAAAGAAAGTGTTTATGGGCCAGGTTTGGATCTGGTGATGTGGGTGGGAATTTTGCTACTGCCTTGAGTTGTATCCAGTATGGTCCTTATGCTGCACACCATATGTCTTGCTAACCACCACACAATCCCTCGCCCCAAACTGCTACCTCCTCTACTTTTTTGGAAGAATATCTACAAAGACAGATTAATGCAAAGTACCCTCATTGTTTATAAAGAAGACTAAAAGCATAATTATTTTTAGGAGTTCCTCAGTGATAGGAAAATCTAGATTTCAGACAAAGATGCCAGATGATCTAGTCATTGATTTCAGAAAAAAGATTTCTGCAGGTACTGCACTCTCTTCTGTTTCATGTCTCTGCACCTGCCTCTCACTGACTCCTGGCTGCCATTTTAAAGAACAGTATGGAAATTATTTCAGACATGTAGAAGATGGGGTGTGATTCAGTTCGAGATCTCAGTGGGCTGCAGGAATGAAACCGGCGATTGTGAAAAGTCTTCCTACACATTTTCCATATATTTTACATGTCTTCCCACAAAACGAATGAAAATAGAAGAGTCCATTTTACCAAAGCTGTGAGAAGAAGAGTATAGAAACCAGAAAGGTGAGTAAAATACGCCAGAATGCCTCCATTTCTCATAATCCATTCCAGAAAAAAGAGGGAGCAGTCATCTTCCACACACAATATTTCTTAATACCTCTGCCACTAATCCAATTCCTTCATCATGTATTGTGTGTAGTGTGCTCAAAATAGAGAAATAATTCAGAAAGAACAAGATAACTCCCTAAGAAAATGCAAAAAGTCTAAAAGTGGAATCAATAGTCAATGGTAATTTAAAAAACTGGATTTGGGCTTGTGTGAACAGGCAGATCAATATTACTGAAGTTTTGAACAAGGTACTTTCGGAGGAGATTTGAAGTGAGTGAGGGAGTTGCCCCATGTATTGCAAGGACAAAATACTTGGATAAAATAAAGCTGATATACTGATTTAAAAGGTAATTTCCTCATGACACCCTTTTAGACTACACTATTTTGGTCATTATAGAACTTCTGATGATCCTGTACTGATAGAAATAGTATCTTAGACACAAGGAACTGTGTGAAGAAAGGCATCAGGATGACCATGTGAAAAGGACTTTATTCTGCAACGCCCTCAGACAAAAAGCACTGCCTGAAGCACACTGACATCTTCAAGCCTCTCTGAGCTAATTTCCAGCATCTTATTGGGACACCTAGGATGGGGAACTCTATATATGTAGGCAACCAAGGATCTTATGGAGGGATCATATTAAACCACTAGAAGCAGCATGTGTTTGTCAAGATCCAGCTTTGTGGTTGCAAAGGGTGCTAAATTTTAGAAATTCAGTGCTAACTAGGGAAGGCTACAAGAAGTTTTAATGTCTTACATCAACTTTCGCCTGAACTCTATTCAGCTCTGCCTGACTCTACGCAATATGGGACATATTGATATGTGTCAGTTCTGTCTGGAGGGATGTACCAAAAATATATCAATCTTGGTACATGATGAGACTGAATTGAATATTAAATTGTTATTCTACATAGGCAACACATTGCCTAGATTGACTCACACATACAAGAAGAAATGTCTGACTTAATTTCTGTGCTTTTTATGTCATTTTTGTGCATTTCTGTAATTTTAAGAAGAATCTGATCTACTTTCACAGCTGAAGTTTGTTTCTTGTGAAAGAGGAACAGTGACATCCTGTGGTTCAGCTATAGTAAAAACATATATTTTATCATTACCCTTTCTGGGATGTATTTTCTCTTTCTCTATATAACTTAGCAATAATAGAATCTAAATTTTGGCTATGAAAAAAGAAGAGAATAGATAGCACTTTACTTGGGCAATAATCTTTCTGTATATGTGGGATTACAGGCACAAAGAAATTGAAGACATTTAATAAATGAGACATTTTAGCTTCATGCTAATCAAAATAGAGTTATTTTAAATAATAATAATAATAAAAGAAAATAACTTAGAAAAATGTTTAAAAATAGGTATGAAAAGTGGCCTTTGAAAAACAAAGTCTCATCAGGCCTAGGATTTAAGCCTTTCTTTCATAAGCATCTTTTGGTCTTTGGAAATACTTTAATTATCACTGTTACCAGAATGTATTTGCTTTGCTTAGCATACACTACATTATTTCAGTCATTATGGAACTTCTGATGATCCTATACTGATAGAAATAGTATCTTCAGACAGAGCTGTGACATTTTCAGGTAATGTACCAAAAATTATACTAACAGAACTTTACAAAGGCCTTGCAATAGTAAGATAATAGTTTTCTGTAGAAAAAAAGAACTTCAGAACTTCTTCCCTTTGGCATAAACTTAGTGTCATATACTGACATATGACAACCTGAAGAACTTAAGACTCTATTTTTGTATCAGATGTATGAATCAGAATGATTGTTTCTGCAGTCATCTTCACATCAGGTTCACACTCTAGATTTTCTTCCCAATATATTTTGCTCTATTTGCACATTTATCAGTTGTGAGGTCATGCCTTACTTAAAATTAGTTTGCTTTTATTAAGATTCTCAGAGACAGCCAGTGGAGGTGTTACATTACAGCCCTATAGTTTCTGCTATGGCTCTTGACTGTGGCAGCAATACAAAGAGCAAACGTTCTCCTGTCCTGACTTCTCAAACACAAATGGCCGAGTGGATGGGTGACAGTGATGAAGAATGAAGTTGGAATAGGAAACAAACCTGTTCAGACAGAAAGGCCGAAATGTGTTTTCTTCAGCATAAGTGATTTTCTCCAGGGCTTCAATTTCATAACTCTTTCCCCCTTCAATGCAAACAACCTCCAAAGGCAGGAATGTGTTTATAGGAAAGAGGACACCTTAATGTGATGCTGATGTTGTGCATGACGCAGACATTCATGATGGAAGACAAGAATGCCAAGCCTTAAGCTGTAAAGAAAGCATTGTTGACAATAGATTATTTCTTACCTTTCTTATCATTCAAAAGGTATGTAGATAGGCACTATTTTTTAAATATAAAGAAAAAAAGAGTAAATCCCCACATACAGCAAAGAAATTGTTCACTGTAATTGCTAATTTCAGAGACAAAAGAACACACCATCTAACATTTGCATGTATTTCATTATGTTTGACTGGCATATGGTGATCCATAAGCTTGCTGCTAATATAGAGCCTGTGTTTCTTAATTAAATTGGTGGTCTTAAAAAAGGTACCTAGTCTCCTGAGTAAGGTATAATCTTTTCAATTTTGAATATTGCATGGTCTCACACTAGCACTGCAGTAGTCCTAAAATTGCTTCAGCCTCTAGAAGTTGCTTCAGAATAATTTTTAAATATAGGCTTGTAAATTTGTAGTAAAGGACACAGCAAAACTATAAGCAGGGATTTCCCCAAAGAAAAATGAAACAAAGAACAGTGCAGGCTATAATTCAAACTGTCAATTAGATTTGACTCAGAGGAGTTTGAAAATTAAGTTTTTAATTTCTATATATTCCTTCCACTAATCTGTTTGTGAACTTTAGACTGTCAGCTGAGAAACAAAGAGAGAAAAACTAGACTCTTTTGAACCAGAGATTTAACAACTCCCCCAGGTCACAGTGCTCATTATAAAGGGAATGAAGTGCTGGTTCTTGGGCAACAGAGCAAACATCTGCATCCTGAAACAAGCCAGGTGCTCTAAATCAGGGCAAAACCAAGGCAGTCCAAGCAGCAAAATCTGAGCATGTCCTCTGTCTCTCCAGCCTGCCTGAGTCCCTGCTATGATTGTGTCTGCAGCTGCAGCGACCTCCCAACCGAATAAGCACACCTGGAAACACTGATGGGCAGCAGCTGTCTGGCACCCACAGCGAAATTCCCAGCAGGCATCAGGTGTTTGCCTGACTTTTCCTAGGGGAGCTGGATGCATGTGCACTGTGCAAGCTTTAAAATGTCATTGCGAGTTTGTGTGTCAGTGAATAACATTTAGGTCTTGAATTGAAATGACAAGGGAAAGAAACATTCTGCAAGAGGTTCTGCTATTGGCAAAAATACTCAATGTATTCTTATTGTGAATTTCCTTTCTGTAAATCTTTCAAGCTTCTCTCCTTGTACAATAAAATTTTACCCTACAAACAGCTGAAAACTGTGCACACCTATAAGCAATGCATCATCTCCTTTATATTCCCAGACAGTGCTTTACCAAAGTGCAGAACTGATTTTCAGGCATTTCTTGTTCTTCCAAGTCTGCCTTTGCTCATCAAAACCATATAGTACCTGCTTCCTGACTCCTAAAATAAAGAGAAGCTTTCAAGAGAATCACTATAGGAGATGCCTGTTTACACAGGGGTTTGTATACCTATATACTTTTTAATATCAGCTGTGCATGTGTAGGAGTATTCACATCCCTGCAGATATCCTCATGAACAAAAGCTTTCACACTTGAATGTTTGCAAGCCAAAGGCAGAGCAAATGCCACCAAAGGCTGCTTTTATGAATGGGGATCATGTGGTTTTATTTTACTCCAAAGGTTTATGCATCTGGGAGCTATGTTGCATTGCTTGAATGGTGCATTTTTGCTTTGATATGATTTCATTCTCAGCTTGGTCCAGGAGTCATGTATTAAACACTTGCTTTCTTTCATTGAGTGAAAAAAGCATTGGTTTTGCTCATACAATACTGTGTCCCAGTCCATAAATGCACAACAGGTATTTTACAAGTTCTAAAAATCACCTTTTGGGTAAATTATAAGAAAGAACATTCCCCATGTGTCTGGGTTGTCCCAGGCATGTCCTCTTTTTACCTCCATAATGAATCTTAGGATATAGGAAGTCCAAAAGCAGGCAGAAATCCTACACTGTGTACATGTGTCATTTGCCTGATTCCCCCGGTAGTTTACAGACTGCAGATGACAGTGTAAGCGCAGTGTGTACTGGATCCATCTGACTGACTGTGTGAGCACAGCTGCACAGCACATGCAGAGCACATCAGACATGCTGAGGTTGGGATGTACTTCCAGTTCATATGTAGGCCACCTGGGTGGTTCATGCACACATACTTCTGGCCAGGAAACCCTTGTCACAAATACAGCAGTCCTAATCTAATCCAGGAGCAGATCTGGAAATAAGTGCCAATCACCACAATTCTTCTGCTTCCTCCCTTAGGCATGTCTTTGGCATTGCATATCAGAGATGAACTTCTACCTGTACACACTGAACTCATATGATTTTCTGTTTTGTAACATTGCTATTCAAGATGTTTCCCAACTTTCCCAATTTTAATCCATTGTGACTTCAAAATTTATTAGCTCTATATCCCATTTTAAAGATGCCTATATGAAAGGAAATATTTGATGTATTTATTTTCCAGAGATTGTATTTGGTATTCCCAAAAGGGGTTTCCAACTCCATGTTCCTAACCACCTGAGAGACAGCAGCAGCCAGAAACCTAATTCTTTTACACAGGCAGGCATGGCTCTACTCCTGCACCCAGAGCCCAGGATCAGTCACAAAGAATCAGTTAAATGCAACATCTCCAGCAGAGTTTAGCTGTGTACTGGCAAAGCCACTCTGAAACCCTTTGCCACACTGAAAGCCTCCTGTAAATGATTTGGCTTGTCTTTGACCATTTCACCGGATTACTTGATATAAGCACTAAGCATTTGTTACTTACTGTTACAGTCATCTCCAATTAGCCATCCACAAATTAGTGGTCAAAGTAAACTATGCTTTTTTGGTCTTTTCCTCTGGTTTTGTGTTCACTGATGAGAAGAACCTGCTTGTTATGGATGGATGAGTTTTTCTCAGAATTTCTGCTTTTTCTCAGGATGTTGTCTACAGAATTGGATTGTGGTTTAATATGACCTCAACTCTGGATTTCTGTCCTGTAAAAGATTTGATTTAACCTTTGCCTACATTTGCACATGACTTTTGGATAAGACTTCTTTTTCTTACATGGTATTTAACATCAGATTATAAAGACATCTTTCAGCCTTAGAGTCACCTAAGCAAATATATTTGCCAGAACTGCAATTATTCATCAGCCTTTCCAGGAAGTAAGTACCATAAAGTGTGTGGCACTGCACCTAAATTTATAACAGCTACTCATGTTACAAAATTAATTTAAAAAAACTGTATATGCACATGCATATAAATATGCAATGTTTTTCAAGAAAAATCATGCAGTTTGATGCAGCTTAATAACCACTAAAACAGATGACATTACAGTAACATTGCTACAACTCATCCTACAAACTTAAAAGCATTGAAAAGCTAAAGCTACCAAGGCAACCTTGACTGTGATCCATATCTCCTTAAGTCCCCTGGATGTATTGCAATAGACCATCTGATCACTGTCTGTAAGTGAAAGGTCTGTACTGCAGACATGTGAGTTTTTCTCAGAGATGGTACATTGTGCTCTCAGCATGTGCAGCAATGGTAGTAAGGCAAGGGATAAAAATCAAGATGTTTTCTTTCTTCTCTTGGCAGCTGAGATTTGGAAGCTTTGGTAATGTTATTTCAGAGTTAAGGGTAACCTCAACTCTGAATAGCTCCACCTCATTGGATTTTCATCATTGCTAAATAATGTTAATCAACAACATGGATGTTTTGTTTTCTGGAGAAGGTGGATCTGGTATGGCAGGAGATAGGATACTTTAATGACTCTGATAGTGCTGCTGGTGAATACATAAACCGCAAGTGTTGATAAAAGATCAGAATTATTTTATTTAAATTATCCACTCTATTTAATGTAATTTGTGTCTGAATAGCAAAGATTATTATCAGGTAGCACCTAGTTTTATAAGGAAGTCCTCACGAAGTTCAGCAAGGGCAGGTTCAAAGTGCTGCACCAGGGAAGGGACAACTCCATGTAGTACTGTATTCTGGGAGCAACCCTGCTAGAAATCAGTGTTGTGAAAGGGACCTGGGGTCCCAGTGGGACCTGGGGTCCTAAGTTGAACATGAGGCAATAATGTGCCCTTGTGGTTAAAATAATACACGGTAGCCTGGGCTGCATTAGGCAAACCATTACCAACAGGTCAAGAGAGGTGATCCAGCATCTCTACTTGGCAGTGGTGAAGCCACACCTGGAGTGCTGCGCCCAGTTCTGGGCTCCTCAGTACGACAGAGACACGAACATCCTGGAGAGAGTGCAACAAAGGGCCATTAAGGTGATTAAGCATCTGGAGCATCTCTCCTATGAGGAAAGGCTGAGAGACCTGGAACAGAAGAGCAGGCTCAAGGGGGACTTCATCAATGGCTATAGGATCTTTTCAGCAGTGCCCAGTGACAGAACCAGTATAAAAGGCACAAAGTGAAGCAGGTTACCTCTGAATGGCAGGAAACATTCTTTTACTGTCAGGATGACCAAGCACTAACACATGTTGCCCAGAGAGGCTGTGAAATCTCCCTCTTTGGAGACATTCAAAATCTAGACACAGTCCTGAGCAACTGGCTCTGGGTGGCCCTGCTTCAGTGGGGTGAACTGAACCAGATGACCTCCAGAGGTCCTGCCAACTTCAGCCAATCTGTGAATCTGAGATTTTGAAAAGCCATTAAAACTTTGCCATAATTAGTGTTCCACCATTCATTTTAATCATCAAGTGGGGCTGTTCATAAGAGCTGTAGCTTCAGGAAGGGATGCATCAATGGAGAACAATTTTAAGAAAGCTCAGGTCTCCAGTCCCTGCAGCTCACAACCCAGCAGTTAGTCAGGCACACACAAGGACACTGCAGTGTTTTCCTCGCAGTTGTTTCTAGCCCTCATGCTGCTGGTGTGTCTGCTTGCTCAGAGGAAAGAGCAGCACTTCTGAGCTGTGAGCACGATGAGAGTAACCTGAGGGAATGGGACCCCAGCACAAAGAACATGCTGTTTCATTTAGACACTTTTTCAGGAAAATGAAAAAAACTTAAAACAACATGTATGCCATCAAAGCAGTTTCCTTTGGATTAAAAACAGAACATTAGACACATATTTAATCAGTTTTGTTGTCCCTGGGGGTGTTAATATTTGGCACTCTCCCCCTTTCAATTAAGAGCTGGTTCTCCAGTTCTTAAATAATACTAGTCAGGAAATTTCCACAAATGCTTTCTCATATAAAGTTCATTTTCTGCAAAACTGAACTTTACTGCAAGGAAACAATAATATTCCTTGAAGTTTCTGAATCTTCACTGGGCAACCCTGACTCCAAGAAAAACATTTTGAGTGGTTAAAACACTTTAGACCAGATCGGATCAGTTAGACCTTACCTCATGGTCACAAAAGTCAAAGAAATATCTCATGGCAGTTTCGTTCAGATAATACATGCTCCAGTCCTTTTTTGCAAAAACTTCCTTGTCTTAGTTAGACCACAGACATTCCTGAAGCTGAAGCATCAGGTCCAGTTGAACTCGGGACCCCAAACCACAGAGCAAAAATGGGGATGCTGCGTTTGAACTACAGCTCCCATGAGGAATCAAAGTCCCTCTGAGTCCTGAACTCAGAATGTTCAAGTAAATAAATCAAAATTAAACCATTTTATTTGGAATTGTTAAGAAATTTAACTTAAGTCAAAGGAATTGAAAGCATCTACTGAAATGCATTTTAACTAGTTCTGTAAAAATATTGCTATTCATTGGTTTTGCCCTTAAAATACAAAAACAAGTATGTCTTGGGGTTGTTGTTCTACCTTTCTGTGTGAAGCAAGATGTAACAGAAACCTGGCCTGATCCAGAAAGTCACCTCCCAGTTTGCTAAACTTTAAGGTAAGGAGGAGTCAACATTTCTTTCAGTCTGTTCTGCTTAACACCCCAGGGCACAGCGTTTTATTCAGTGTCCAAGCAGTGAGTGAACTCGGTAATATGTGTGACTAAAGTAAAACTTGTTTGAACACAAGTTTCCCAAAAATGCATTCAGACTTTTTTAGGCAGTATCACTGGGGTTTTTTTGGTATTGTGTTGCAGTAGTTTCTTGCCATTGCTGCTCAGGGGCTGTTTCATGTTTTCTTCTGACTTCATCTGGCCAGAGCTTCCAGGCATAGCTCTTGCTGTGGCCGTATCTGTTTGATTAGAGATTACTTCAACATCTACCTTTTCACTTGAATAAACACACTGTGCTTCCAGTCTGTGAAGGCAAAGTAACTTCTCTAGCTCTCAGATAATTTTGTTTACTCTTTTTCCTAATTTTCCAGAACTCATTTTTTCTAATTGCTCAACATCTTGTTTAAATAGCTGACTGCAGTCTCGTGTGTCATGTTCCCATACTAGTCTTAAAATTCACACACAGGAGAAAAGTAACTCCTGATATCTAGTTATCACTGACCTGGCTGTATACCTGGGGACACCGTAAGTCATCTGGCCTCAACATCATGGCAGTAAACTGTCATGAACTTTAATGAGTTTCCATATCCTTTGTCTTGTGATCCTTGCCTTATAGCTACAGTTACTTTCCAATACTTTCTAAACTTACTAGGGCACTCAAACTTTATTTTATTGAGTACTACAATTCTCCCTTGACAAATTTACCACACAGGAATAAATTTAATATATTCTATGATCCAAAAAGTAATCTGAACTTTGACTTTTTCTTTCATAAAATATACAACACTCTTGAGAAAAGGATTTTTATGAAGAAATGCTGATATGTCCATACTTTCTTCCCTTTACTCCCCCTCCACTTTTTTTGACAGAACAACACAAAAGCAAAACACATAGGATACATTCAGATTAAATGGTAGTGGACATAAGTTTTCAAATTAGTCTATTTTCCCCCTTTTCTCTACTTTTTTTCCGTAGTCAAATTTCCCACCCCTCCCTTTTTTTTTTTTTTTTTTAATTTTAATTTCTAGAAATTTATGTATTCTGCAGCTATGGTCAATTCTGAAAGAAGTGAAAGAAGCAAAAAAGTATGGAATGGTTTTCCAGAGGGCAAGTAGAACCTGCATTCTACTTTCTACTTTGATTAAAGAATAAAAAGAAGTACAAAATATATAGCACCTCACCAAGAGACATACTTAAGAAGAAAAAGAAATTTGTAAACTCAGAACTAGTCAGGCCAAAGAAACTTGTACATATCTTCTCAGAAATAACTGCACTGCAGTCAGTGAAGGCAAAGGAATGGGATACACTGGGGTCCTCGTGTGGTCTTGTAGACTGAGGTGGGAGCAGAAGGGCACACTGTGAATTCTTTCCAAATGGAGACAAACATCTCAGTGTCCAAAGCAGCTCAAAGATAGCAAGAGGACAGGAACTGTCCCTGAATTACCCCTTAAAGAATAAATACCAGTGGTTGGGCTTGCATCTGGAAGGGGATCTAAATCAGGAACCCCTGATTGCACGTCACTGACCCCCAGAGCAATCCTCACTTAATACTCACTGACAGCAAGAACTCTTTCCATGCACTTGTCCACCTTGCAATACAAGCCAACTCTGCTTCCAAACCTTGTTCCTTAAAGCCTGGGCTCTAATAAAGCCACCAAGAAAATTCCCATAGATTTCAGTAAATACAAAATTTCACCCATTGTGCATTTGTGCTGTACCACCATTAATAAAAATTCTATGAGCACATTCAGCAACAGAGGAAAAGAATCCAGTCCCCTTCTATTGTCCTTTGTTCTGCATCTGGCAGGGATCAAAACCAGAAGCAGGGTCTCACTAGTTAGGGGGAGAACCAAACATTGTGTGACAAAATATACACATGCAAGGCAGTGCTCCTGCATACCTCCTTTTCAGCTGAGGCAACACAAAGTTGATAAACAGCTAAGAGTGACAGTCCTTTGCTTTCAGTAATCAAAGTATTTTGAAGGGCAGGCAAATAAGAGAAGGTGATGCTCCCAAATTTTTCCATGCCATGTACATACCAGGACCTATCCCTCTTCACCTAGTGTCATCAGGAAGTGGCTCTCCAGAATTTATCAGACCAGCTCTCTTGTACATCAGCTGGGAATCAAGCTTCTTTTGTTTGGACTTTTGAATTTTAAAGGAGGAGCATACTGTTTATATATTGACTTTGTGTGTGCCTGCATCTGCATGTAAATCTATGTAGAAAAGCTTAGTGCAAAGTTTGGAATAATCATTAGAATATTAGGCAATAGAAGCAAAAAATCTTTTCACTTCCTTCACTTCACCGAAAGAAAAGTATGACAAGGAGCAAAACCCAAAGCAGTACTCGACCCTGGTTTTTGGATGCTGGCTCTGAACTGTCAGTGGCCATTACATCAGATAAGCCATGAGCCTAAGCCAAAATCTGAAGCATTATAAGGGCAGGAAGGTAAAAAGAATCAGGGCCAGTGCAAGCTTTAAAAGTCAGCAAAGAATTTTAAAGCCATATGCTGCTTAACAGGCACCAGGGTAGAGGGAACGTGAGACTGGAGAAATATGATCTGCAGATCAAGTCCTAGTAACAATTCTGGCAGCAGCAACATTCAAAACCATCTGCAGCCAGTTTAGCAAACAATCTGGAACACCACCAGGAACAAATTAAAATAGTCAATCCTGGAAGTCATGAAAGTCTGTATGAACAAGAGCCTGAGCAAATGAAATGGTGTTTTCATGAGAATATCTTGCAATATTCTCAAAAAACATCAAAAGATTTTTTTGCCCTCTCTTTCATGTGAAGACAAAAAGCTGAAAGGCGAGTCATATGGGTAGGCAGAAAGAAAAACGTTTCAGCACTGGAGCTCCAAAGCAATCAAAATGCCACAGATTTCACTGGCAGCAGTATTAATACAAGTCAGGAAGAGTCCTCCTGTACACTGCAGGGCCTCAGACCCGGATATTCCACAACACTTTGCAGCACATGTTGAGTGCAGGAGCTGGGAAGCAAATGTGCTGAGAAATCCCACGGAGAGGGGTGTGGGTGAGAAAACTGGCTAGCATATGTCGTACTCCGACATGCAGCAACTGAACTCTCACTACATGGGTCTCATTGTGCAGCACCTCCCCCAGCAAGTGAAAAAAACCAGTGCATGTGTGTAAGAGGTTAGGAGTTTAGGATGCAGTGCCAACAGGAAACGGAAAAGGGGAGACAAGTAGAAAAACAGGCAGTTGTGGAAAATGCAAGGAAACACAACTCCATCAATGCTATCCAGCAAGCATCATGAATTGTTTGAGGTGAAGAACAAGAGAGAAAGTGCTTTCACATAGGCTCATACACTGGACACAGCACAGTCAGGGACGTCTGTTGTGGTCTAGTGCCCTCTTTGGGGGCAACTTCTGTCTGCTAAGTTTCACTGCAGGAATGAGAGGCATTTTCCATTCCTGCTGCTCTAGCGCCATGCCCTGCTCTGCTCCAGCAGAGAGAGCAAAGGCCTTCCCACCTACTACTCCAGCTCACTCTCCTTCCTAACCTGGGAGAGAGAGGAAGGCTTTCAGTTGTGAGCTTGTCTGGATTTTTTTGAATCAAAAGGAAAGCTGAATTCAGTCCAAATCCCTGGCACTTCAGATTCTCGCTAGTTGAGCTGAATACCAGGAGCTATTGGAGAGCTCTTTTCACAGAGCAGTTTGACCCACCAGCACAGATGGAGACGCAGAACATACGATCTGGGCCAGGTTCTTGTTCAGATTCTGCAGGGTGTGAACAGGCAAGTTTCATGCAGTGTCTATTAAAAGGAACATTAGCATGGTATTAGCTTGTTTTTGAGCAGTCAGGAGGACAACATGAGAACAAAAAATTAATTTAATGTTAATCCTTCTGTGACTCTTGTTTTAGTCACTCTACTCTTAGCTTTGTTACTTCAGAATTAATAGATATTAAAGCAGAATTGTGTCCACTTTAATTGCAAGTCCTATCTTCTTTGGCTTTGACAGGCAAGGTGAGAGTGAACCCTTAGTACCAGTCCCGAGGAGGGTTATGTTCCAGGGTTGCTGGCACACTAACAGAGCTGTGATGGAGCTGGCTCATTCCCAAGCCCTGCTGCTCCTTTACTTTGCCCAGGAGAAGGGTGGTTAAGCTCACAGCAAGTCAGGGCTGATCTCACACTAGGTGATTGTCTCATTGCCATTCTGATTATTTTCAATCCAGCCCTAAATCTACAGTCAGAGCAAAATAAAACAAAATGAACTAAAATAAAAGATAAAATTATAAAAAAAATAAAATGAAACAAAAGAAAAGAAAAGAAAAGAAAAGAAAAGAAAAGAAAAGAAAAGAAAAGAAAAGAAAAGAAAAGAAAAGAAAAGAAAAGAAAAGAATGAAATGAAATGATTATTTATATCCAAGAAAACATTTTCTGACAGTCTGGGGCAGAGGAGGGGAAGCCAAGCAGGCACCTATAAAACAACATTGCAATTTGTGTATCGATGCTTTTTTTAGTGCAGCGAAAAGCAGGCAGCACTCCGGGCTGGTGAAGCTCACAATAAAAAACCATAGAGAGCGTTCCCTGGCTTTTTAATTGTCCTTTCTAAATCACCCATGGTATGGATTTGGGAATTAAGTGCTTTAGCAGCTGACTCGCCCGAATGGTTTTGACGGCGGTTTTATTTTCAAACGAAGAGCGAAGCAATCCCTCAGCGCGGGGCCGGGGCGCAGCCAGGCACGGCCCGTGCCCCAAACCGGGCCCACCGCGGCCGAGCCGCCGGGCAGCCGGGCACCCGGGAGCCGAGGGGACCCGTCCTGGCACCCCCGCACACAGCCCTGCCCGTGGGAGGAGCCGGACACTGCCGGTGACCGCGGCATTCCGCGGCTCGGAGCGGCCCCAGCCCCAGGGCGGGAGCAGCGTCTGGGCTGCTGCTGAAGGAGAGCCCGCACAGCCGGCACCGGGGCCTCGCTCAGGGCGCTCCTCGGGACCCAAACACCGACATGGCAAATCCTGCCGAGCAAGGCGGCAAGGACAGGTGTAAAAATAGAAGGCAAGTTCCATTTTCATCCTCATCTGTGTCCCAGCTCCTCATTTCGTGCCGAAACTTTGGTCCATCCCTATACCCCACGGTAGCAAAGCTACCAACAAGTCAAGCCATGCCAGCTGGGGTTGATACCAGAGTAGCACCGGAGAGCAAGATGTGAACCAAGAAAATGCCTAGTAAAGACAAAAATCCCTGTCCTTGTCCTCCCCTCCTTATAGCAGAAGCGAGAGAGATGCAGTATTCGGGCAAGGGGATCACCAGAGATGGGAACCTAAACTGCATAATCTGTTTTGCATCATGTATGATCTATAGGAAACCCAGGATTCCCCTTCAGCCCTCAGAGAGGAGGTTGTTGGAGTCTGAAAACAAAAGGTCTGAGTTCCTCAGTGAGAGATCAGCAAGTTCTAGTGAAGGTTGAAAAATATAGTCCTAGATACTAGTGTTGAAAACAAGTTTTTGTAGAGGCTCCAAGAACATAGTTTTAGACATAATAAAATTATAGTAAGAATATTGATTACAGTTTTTAAAATAGAACAAGATAGACCATATGCATAGTTTGTACGTGACCTGGCGTGCTAGGAAACTAGAATTCTAGAAGGTTAAGAAGAAATAGTTCGGGTTCGTGTTTTTAGCTTATTGGGTAACTTGTGTATAAGAATCTATGTACTGGGGAGAGATTGGCTCTTGCTTGTTCTTGCTCTCTCTTTCTTCCCTCACCACTATCATCCTCACCCAGAAGAAGATAGGAGCTGCAGCAGCAACATCAGCCCTGCCGGCACCTGAACAGGAGCAGCTTCTACTTCTAATTGGGATTTCACTTCTGTTTAGGACTCTATGCTGAAAACTTTTAGGATGGACTTTAACGCTTGTGACTCTTTGCCTTTCGAGACTGATATGTCTTTGCAATAAACAACTTTATAGCAACTAATAGCTGCTCAGCTCTTTTAAAGAAAACAACAACCTGACAGGAGGTCATTTAGATGTCTCAACTTGCCAGAAAATATCTCCTTCTGGAGGTCTTCAAAGCCCCTTACCCTCTTTTTGTCACATTCTAAGGGAATATAAGCACTGAGTTTAGCAGCACTGTTTTGTTAGGTAGCCACAGCACAAATCTACATTTGGCAGACAGTGCCAGACCTATTGTGCACCCTATTTTGAAAAATATTTTTTTTCCAAACTTAAAAATGCTTTATTAATTTCTACGTCTATTTTTCTTTGAAAGTACAGGGGACTTGAAGCCAACCAAATAACCTTGTGAAAATAGAGATGGGTATAATTTCTCATGCGTTCTGTGAGGCTCCCAGTTCACCATAATATGTAACAGGCCACAGGGAAAAAATATTTTTCCACAGCTTCTAAATCCTCAGTAAATTAATTAAGAAGTAGAAATAAAAGTAAAAATGCTTAATCGCTTTTACCCAATATTACAGTATCATCACTAGGGCAGAAGGGCCCAGAACTTCCAAAAGCTAATAAACCACAATATTTAGAGCTGATCCTGTGATTTGTGAGACATAACAAGTTCTCAGGAGCAAGACATAAAATGAAATCGAAAAAAAATGAAAAGGAGTAAGGAAGCCATAGCTAGAGTTCTTACCATTTTTATTGAGTAAGATATGCTGCCTACAGCTTTCAGCACAAAATGGCCAACACAAAAGAAACCTGGGTTTTCTCACCTCTCTTTAAAGATTGGTATTTTCACATATTTTCCTTATTTGTTGAGAAAGGATGAACAAACTGTGGATGTTTTTAAAGAGCAAATGGATGACCAAGTAGGATTAGGCAGGGCTGTAGCCCAATAAGAGATTAGAAGGGGTACCCGACCTCTTGAGATACACACAGAACTCATCACTGATCTTAAGAGATAATTGAGATTCTCATAGCCACAGGAGAGGGGAACCAGAAGTCCCAGTAGGTAATTTGTGGACAAATGACGTCAACACCAAAAAATACACAAGCAGGTGATTGCAGCAGGAATACTCCGTGTTCATAGAAACACTTAATGGATCTTGGGTGCAACACTAATAATTCTTATTAGTGAAATAGTTTCATTTCCAGGAAAAAAAAACTGTAATAATTTAAAATTACTGTAATTGAGTACTTACAAGCCCATTGATTAAGAAATAGACTAATTATAGTATTTGAAATGGAAAATTTGTTCTGTGGAGGAAATATCCATTATTTTCTCATTTCAACATTGTCCTAGTTTTCTAGCCCCCAGAAGGGGCAATTATGCCTTGAACTGTCCAGAGGTCTGCTATTGAAAAAGTACATTAAACCACTGTTTCTCTTCTGTACTGACATCCATCAGTCAAGATCATTGCTTCACTGTCCATCACCTGGTAAAGGAAATAGTGCTGTGATTGTAATAGCATATGATCGATACCTTCTGCTTTGAAGATAATCTCATTTCAGTAAACGCCTTGTCTGCCTCCAGCAAGAGACTATTACTCTATGAAAATATGCTGTTTCTTTCAGATTGCCTCTTAATTAAAAGTTTATGGCTCTTCTATTAAAAGTATGGTCAGGAAGGCAATTGCATATGTAAAGCTAAAGCTGACTAGATCTGTGGTAGAAAGGGAAGGAAGACAGAAAATCTGCTTCCCCAGGTCCTTGGCTCCAGATGCTGCCTCCCAATTATCCTCACTCTCCCATTCCCAAGAATGATGCCTCCTCACACAGTCTATCTAAAAGGGCTTCTGATAGCTCCTGACCTGTACCTATATCTTCCAGCCAGATATGTTATTAAAAATGGATTTTCCAACCTAACCTAACCTAACCTTATTTCAATCAGAATTGAAGCTGTTAAAACCAAGAAAATGGTTCTGTTTAAACAATGAAACTAGTATCTCAGAAATTGCTTCAGAAAAAATATTTTGCAATTAATATGGAGTACTTTTTATAATGCTGTAATTATTTTTAATGGAAACTAGAGATGGTTTGGAATTAAGAAATCGTTCTAGAATAAGCAACATGCTTATCAGTGTTCCTATGGATTCTTGAAATAATATTTTCAAGAAAATTCCATTTCATTTTTTTTTCTCACCTGCTCCAAAGATTCCACTGGCAAGAGAGAAGTCCCAGCCCTTGAGCAGAGTGAAACTCTGTCCAGCACAAAAATCAGTGGCAAAAAATATATTGACTTGGATAGGGTAAGCACTAGTCTGGAACAACTGGAATTTCCATCACTGTAGTGGTTTCCCTTGTAAATACTTCTCAGGTTAATAGTATAGCTTTACTGTTTTCTTATAAAGTCTGTTTTGTTTTAAAATGTTCCCCATAATATTGTAGAGTAGAAATATTTTATATGGGAGTAGACTCAGTTAAGAACTAATTTTTTTCCCCCATAGTTCTTCCTTTCTTGGCAGGAAACCGAATAAAGCTCACAAAAAAAAAAGTGGATTAGCACCATGAAATTGAAATATTTTATACAAATGGAGGTGTAGAGAGAAGCTGTGGTTCCGAAAATTTACAGGAAGTGAAAAGCTGTGTATCAAATATCCAAACTCTCCTTCCAGATAGTGAACTGGGGGTGATTCATCTTTCCATTAGACAATTCACATGATATATGTCCAATTACTTTCAAGATATAAATGGATATAAAGTTAAGGATACTCTGCAAGATTTCAAGACAGCTTTAATTGATTTCAGTGGGAATTGCATTTATGTATCTAAGGGGAGAATTCAGCTGTTTATATTTAAAATGTAGAATCTCAACATCTTAAAAAAATGTTGCAGAAATCCGAAAAAAAAGCTTAGTTTTTTTCTCAAGAGAGATAAGAATGATGCAGCTTACATGACGTATAGAACAACAATTTGAAAAAATGGATATTCACATTAACAAGGATGTGATTTTTAAGTGCAGTGATGCAATTCAGATAAAAGGCCTGAATCTCAGATCATCAAGAACTTCCTGAGTTTATGCCAATTTCATTTCGGACAGATTTCTGGAAGAAATAACAAAGCACATTTGGGAGAACTAAGGGTTAAAGATTGATGCTTATTTATATTTTTTCTTTGGAGCAGTTTGGTAGGCTGATTTATCAGGCCATCATGCCCCTCTGCAAGGAATGCACCTGCTTATGTGGTAATGACCCTCTAGAGGGTGATTTCAGCCAACTCAGAGAAGAGTGTTGTGCTGTCCACCAGTCCAGTAGTTAATTCAGTTTGGGATTGGGGAACCTGTACCTCCTTCAGTCCCAGATACTCTCTCCACTTTTTTCTCAGTATGAAGAAGGGAGAAGAGGCAGCAGTGTAGACCCTGTTAGGGGTTTACAAAGCCACATGTTCTCTGGCTTTGGCAGGTTGGCTACAGGTCATGCGTGGAAGTGTGAGTGTAGGGGAGTGCTCAGCACAGAACTGTGCAAGAGCCAGTTATAATAATTATATATATATATAATTAATAATATAATAATAACTCATAGTTACTATTTTCTGCTCATATGTGTTTCTCAATGTAAGGTATGGTTAGTAGAATTACTCATTTCTGTCAGTATGGTTGGTGTCTGATGGGCATTAGCTGAAGCGAGTGCACCATGTTTAATTTCAGGCTTGTGAAGGAACTTTATTTCATGCTATGTTTTCTTGCAAGAAAATCCAGACAATATATTAGAAGGGAATAGTACATTTCACCCTCTTGAATTTAGTCACTTGACTCTCTTTAGTCACTTGTGTCTCACAAAATCTCTTTTGGGCAGTGGTAGCAGAGCTAAAAGATCAAAGATTTATGACTTCAATTGTTTAGCTCACTGGCAGTAATGCATCATGATAGAAGCAATTGTTGGAACAGGCAGCTATGATACTATTCTTTTATGAATAACTGTAGTTGGAGATAAGGAAGGCAAAAGAAGTCTCTTGTGAATATTATTATCCTCTGGAAATTATCCCCAAAAGATTTGCAGTTTCTCTATAGACTGTGACTAGAGTTCATTGATCCACAGACTATCATCCTGAATAGAGATTAAAAACAGATGGCCGTAGATCTCGGCTTGGCTACAAATCTCAAAAGAAATGAGAGGGAGTACAGTGGTGACTGACCACAATTGAAATCATTGAAGGGATTCTTATTTTTTTCCTTTAATTCCTTATTTCATTCCTCTGTAGTTGTATACAAAGTCCGTTGTACTTAAGCCTCAAATAATATCAACACAGAGAAGGTATGCAAAGTATACTGAAGTGGATCAAAATTATACAAAGTATCCTAAAAATACACTACAAAGTCTTTTATGTGGGGCCTTTGTTAGGTTATTGTGCTGGAGCAGTGCATTGTTAGTGAAAGACTCTTTGTATAAACTGACTTGAACTGATGGTAATCCGTTTGCTTTAGTGGCTCAAGTCAAGTGAAGAGTAGGTATAAATTATGTGCCCTCATTAAAGTGATAGATATACTTTACCAGTTAAAACAATATAGACAGTGAACCCCCAAATATTTTAACTGTCAGACCAAAATCCTTGGTTTTATTTAACATATGCACATATACAGATTTGTTAATATAATAAGAAATATCAGTCTTCATGCAACCTCATAGATCAAGATTTCCCAATGTCTACTTTCATAGTTTTTGATTTTTATTATTACACCATGCCATTGAAATTTTTGAGTAATAATTTCTCTTTTTTCTCCTTTGAATTAAATTAAGGGGAGAGATGAAATTCTGGCATTTCTCATTAAATAAAAAATCCAGAAATCTTTAGTACCTGCTGATTGAAACAATCTGTTTTGGCAATCTATCTAATGTAGTTGTAGTCTAATATCAATAATATCAGTCTAGAAAAATAAAAATCACTCTATTTCAAATTGTAAAAATTCTTGAGATTCCAGTTATAATTCTAGGCATTTTGTTTGGACTTTATGTTTTATTAAAATCTCCATTACATATAGCATGATATTCAATGCATTTGAATAGGATAGTAGATGAAACCAATAAAAGAATAAATGAGTTTTGTTTTTTATTTTTTTTCATGGTACATTTCCTCAAAATCAATAGATCAGGTATTTTGAGAATAATGAAATTGCAGTTTTATCAGGAAACTCTTCCATAAAATTGTTTTCTTTTTCTCTAAGGTAGCAAGTCACAAGTCTGTGAAATACCCATAGAGTTCATTATTCAGTTTTAGTTCAGCTTTTTTAAACATTTTCAAATGCAAGTTGAATGCAAAGAGTTTTCAGCAGACATCTCCCTAAATACCAACAAATTATCGGAATAAATAATGATAGCCTTGTTTACATAATCAGTATTATTGTTATAAGTGTCTTGTGTAAATAGAGCATTGTTTCTGTTCTTAAATTAAAAGCATTCTTATTTTACATTCATTCCTGGCAATAGAGTTCAAGCACAGCTGTGCATTCTTCAAAATCACTATCGGAGAAGTAGAGAAACTTTACAGATCTGTTGTTCAAGTAAGAATTATGTGCAAAATACTGACTAAAACTCAACTTTTTTCAATATTGACAGTCCATGAGATACATGGATTAATTAACTGAGTTGCTGTTTATCATTAATAGATAATGAAAAAAACAAAAAAAGCTCAGCATCAAAGTATTAAAAGGGTGTCAGCCATTCACAGTCTGCCTGTGTTAGCATTCCTGGAGTGAATAACAGCTTGGAAACACAACACTGCAGAAGTTTTGGTCAAGACAGCTCCATCCTCTGAATTAAAATCTGTATCTTGTAAGCAGCTAAAACATTGAATGCAACTCAGACTGAGCCTTTGGAAGGATGTTAAGGGTTTTCAGCTGAACAGCCACTGAGGCTCTTATCTCCCATAAATTAAACTTGCTTTTCCCTGGTAAATTATAATCTCATTTACATCATTGTTATTCTCTAGCAACATGGAAGGATTTAATTCTCATTTACATCAGGCTGAATTGGCGACATTCTATCAAGATATTTTCCCCAGTGAAAAACTGTTTTGCAAATAACATGAAATTTTACTAAAAGAATTAAAAAATGTTCATCCTTTTAATTAATAGTGCAAAAATTCAAATAAAAACTAAATATGTTTTCTGTTACCAGTGGACAAAAAGCACTTCACTTTTGTGTTTCAGGTATCAAATCAGTATAACTGGTAGAATAAGGGGCTTTTTAAATCAAAACAGTTTCTTTCTCCTGCTCAATCCTTTCTCAAAGAATGAAAATAAAGGTTTTTTTCCTGGATAAAATATAAGAATTAATTTTTTTCTGACATACTTACCCTCTCTTTAACCAGCTCTGGTTTGGGATGCTGTTGAGTACTATTATAATTCACTTTTGAGGCAAGGCAGGGAATATCTCAGCACATCAACTCTTCTTAAGGGTTCCATCCATAAATTCAGCTCTTTTTGATGATTTTTTTTTTTTATGGCAGATAAACTGATCTCAGGGATGCTCTGCCTTTTTTTGCCATGGTAAGACCTACTTCCCCTCAAATCTCAGATTGGAGAAGACAATATTGCAACAATATTGCCTTTATTCTGGACGTGACTCCACAAAAAAATTGCAATAACAATTATGACAATTTCAAGAAATACTACCTCTGATAGTAAGTACTCCTTATTTTTACTCCTTTGTGATTGAATTCTGATGTTAGACTAACTAAACTTTTTAAGGTTCCTAGCAGAGAAAAACTTAAATGGATATATCAGTTTTAAAGTTATAACCCAATATATAACTTATCTCTCAGACTATAAAAGGAGACCAAGAGAATAACTATTTCTAGAATACTGTACATGTGTATGTGTAGATTTCTACTTAGATGACGATAAACAGGTTCCTCCAAAACAGAGAGGAGGGTTTGTATATTGAGGGAATGGGAATGTTTTGAAGGAATGTATAAAGTAAGTTACTGGTCTGGTTCAGACTTTTGTAAGTTTGTACAAAGAATGTTAAACTGGATGTAGTAATCCTACAGCAAAATTAATTTCCTTTTTATCCTCATGAACTAACACAGGTCTGCAAGTCTGTGACTGTAAGCAAGAGCTCACCTACACTGCCTGAACAGAGTTTGAGAAATGGGAATGCATAATCCATTGATTTCTCTGTTGACAAAAAAGTTCAGACCTTCAATACAAAATACTAGACAGTTTAGAGTTCAGCTACACAGTTTTGAACTCTGTGGAGGAGCTGGACAAAAATGAGTGTCTTTCATTAAAGCAAATGTCAGCCAAGTTTGCAATGCCTCTTTGATTAGCAAAAATGGTTTTGCATGTTATGCCTTAGAGTGCTTCCTTAAGGTCCCATTTCCCTAATTTTCTAAATGTGGTCTTATTAACTCCTCATGTACTGACTTGTCTCTGGTGCAATAATGAGCACTCTTCCTCCCTGGCTGTGTTGGTTACCAGCTGCAAAACACATTTATGATTCTCAACTGCCGAAGCAAATTCTTTGTTACTCGTTCTCCTTTCTTACAACTTTTTCTTGTCCAGTTGATACAATATCATTAAAACAAAACCAAAAACAAAACAATAAAAAAGCTTCAAGCATGATCTCTTACCATGACTAGTGCTGTTTTCTTAGTGAGTTTTTTTCCCATTTGTATTTCCATGCTCAGGCACAACAGCACATGAAATTTGTATGGGGATCTCAGGTGGGAGTCTGAATAGTCTCCAAGGCTCCAGACCATTCTGATCAAGTGTCTGGCTCAGAATACCTTTGGTACAATGGTTAAGAATTATTTTGAGCAAAAAAAAAATCCTCAATAGCCCAGATTCAAATCCTGAAGTGTTTATTAAGTGAACAGTGGATCTGAACAATGAATCAAAATATCCTGCTGTTAAAATGACTGCTGTATCACCATAGTTTTGAAGATAGCCACTATTTTTCTGTAATTTACAATGTCTTACATGCTGCAGTACCTGGTGACTGTTCAGCCAAGACCGGCAAGGAAGGTTAACTAACAGTTCCTGTCTCCAGAAGTCAGATGATATTATCAATTACACTGTTGTATAAGGAAGGAAACAAGGAAGCCACATTAATTTTAGTTTTGTTGAATAGCTATCATACTGAAGTGTCAAAGAGGAAGGAATGCCTTATGAAGACAAGTGAAAACATTGGAAAGGAATAATTAGTCATAAGATCAGAATGGAAAAAAATAAAAAAGGAGTTGTGTATTTGTGTGTAAATAATGTTACAGACTACAAATTCTAGGATGGAGTGAGATGTATTCAGAATATCTGTTTTGCTTCAGAATAGAGACATAGAAGCTTAGATTTTAGAAAAATGCAAAAAAAATTGACAGTAGAATCAGTCTTACTAGCCAGAGATGGTAAGCCATAGCTACATATATCTTCTATGGGAATGACACAGTGGGAAATGTAAACTATCTAAATAGGGCTTCCATTTAATTCTATGGAATACCCGGGGAGCCAGGTAACCTTTACATCACTCACTGACAGGTCTTTTGAATTTAAAGATCAGTTGGACATGCAAGTCCATTTTAAGCACTACAGTAGCTGTTTAGAGCATGTCTTTTTACCCCTAACCAGTTTTGTGACCAGCTTGAAGGAGAACGTTCCCTGCAGAGTGCATTGGCAAAATTCGTGTAAAATAATCCACTGCATCTCTACGTGCAGATATAGGCCTGGCCAGGGATAGTGAATTCATTCTTTCTGGGACTGGGACAAATGCTGGCAAAATGGAGAGAGGTGTGAAGCAACTTTTTTTTGGTTTTGCTGTGTTTTTGTAGGAGCCAGTCTAGATGTGGACTGACATGCAATAATCATTGAATTAATCCTTTTGGAACAAATGCAAAAAATGAAATAAAATAATGAAAATGAAATAATTAAAGAATTAGAAAGTCCTCCACAAGGATCTTAGGGGATAGGAGCATTTTCAGTAATAGAACATTTGCTCAAAGGCTTTTAGCGAAACCTCTTCCCTCTGCTTTTGGCTTTACATCTATTTTGAATCACAACATGGCTGGTTTACCCTTCTACCCTTCTACTGTCACTGTTTTTTGTCTGGAAATATTTTTCATCAGATAGGAGTGTCCTGTACAACAGGGAAGGAAAACATTTTTGCCCGTTCAAAACAAATCCGAAGGTTTCACTGTGGAATGAGAAAAGGTCTGATGACATTTTCTAGCAGCTAGCAAATCATGCTGTCATGCATAGGGAAAAAGCCACTAAAATATCCCCTGCTAAAATATCGCAAAATTATGTACAGCTCAATCCTAGGGAGCCATCTGCCATGTGAAAGCTCCACTGATTTCTAAAGGCGTTCATTGCAGGCAGGTTTGCAGAACTGGATGCATAATTTGTCCCTTTTAGAAACCATAGCTGTTGGAAAGAAATCCTCATCAAAAACATGAGTGGCAGAGGATGAAAAAAAAGTCTGTACAATTGGGTGAAAAATCCCCACCAGAGTTTGTATGCTGGTTGAAAATGCAACCCAGCTACAGGTAAGAAATGAGCTACTTGTGAAAAGTCTGATCCTGCCATGTATGTGCATGGAAATCTGACTGCTATCAGGGAATTTTCTGTTCTGAAAGTGTTCAGATAAGGTTCATCCTCCGTAATTGCCTTTTTATTGGCCCTTTAAAACCTAAAGGTAAGTAGTACCAACCAATAGGGAAGAATTTTGGATGTACACTACACATATATGAAGAGATGTGTATATGTGTAATGTATAATATTTTAGTATTGCCTTCTATTTGTTGAGTAATAACTGTTGGAAATGGTTTAGTAGGTCCTGCCTTGACACGGGGAGACAGAGAAGAAGCTTCTCAGGACCTTCTCCCAGCTCTGTTTCTGAAAGCACTGAACCTCAAAGTGGAGGAAACAATCTGCAGAGAGGCAGAAGGAGATGTGTTTTACAAATTGCAGCCTGATGAGCTCTTCAACAACATTAAACATCAACGGAGAATTTCTTTAACGCAAATACTAAGTGAAAAATCTCTTATGGCAGTAGTGAAAGCTTTGATATATATATCTATAAAATAGATAAAATTCCATTAATTTCCAACTTGGGACAGACGTTATATTTGAATTTACAGACATGCCGACATGCCAAATGGTAATTTTGGCTTCCAGTCCTTGAGATGTGGCTGATCTATTATGGGTGATAACAGCATATGCTACTTTCTGAGTCAATTTGTATTATGTCATGAGAAGCAACACAGCTAGTAATGGAAGGCATTTTTGCATTAGCTAAAATAGCAAATGAGGTCCATAACATAGAAAATAGGTGGGTTTCAGAAGTAGATTCAATATTTGAGATGGTTGTCAAATTCAGTACTGAGTAAATAACAAAAGCAAATCTCACATGAAAAATGAGCATGCCATGTAGCTTGTACAGATTTTTTTTCTTTCATGATGTGATAGGGTTGCATATCTTGTCAACTTTCTTCAGCTTGTTATGCCTGGAGGAATGATGGTGACATTTGGCCTTTGTGTGGGTCTGTGTCCGAACTTGTATGACCTGAGGAGGTAAGTGGCTGTTGAGATGCTGTGGAGCAGGGGTGAACAGCCGAGAAATGGGAGCATCTGAGTGCAATTTGATGGAGCAGATGTTTCATCCCGGCACTCCACAGCTGCCTTAAGGCTTTGTCTGGTGTCAGCCCTTTCCTAAATGAGTTTTCATAATGAATTTGTCTGTTAATTGACACATAAAAATCTATGTTAATATAACATTAAGGACCTATCTTATATTTGCAAATGCCAGGAAATTGAAGGGAAAAAAAAAAAAGCTTAAGCTTCACTGTCACCAAGACTTACCTGCTGTGTTCCATGGGGGAGAAATCACTGATGCAGAAATACTTTACATACTGCAGAGTTAAACATCACCTTTTTTTTTTGTCCTTTTTGACAACTGTATGGACAGAGGAAATACCTCCAGCACTTAGTAAAAGGTTTTGGCAGTTGCTCATGACTTTAGGTATTAGAATACTGTATTTTCTTTTACCTAGTGTCCAGACTTGTGGCTCGTGTGGCACCAGAGTTGTCCACAGCTGACCAGACCAAGTAGTGAGGCATTTCCCTCACCACTTGCAGAAATACAAAGATGCTTCTCATTGATATTTCCAATGTGTCCATTGTGTTGACAGCAGAGAGCTAACATATTGCTAGTCCTCATTTCATGCATAAGCTAGGACAGCAGCTTTGATACAGTAGCTCAGGTTTTGCCATATGAGTTGAGAAATCCAGAAACAACTTCCTTCTCAGGCGGACAAAATTCACTTCTACTATTTTACCTCCAGGGTAATAGCCTTGCTAGTGGTGGGTGAGGGTACCTTACAACAGAAATATGCCAAAAAGAATTTAAGCCTTAACTGGGCTGCCTGGCAAAAGGAGACACCATATTTTAATGCCTGGGGAAGTCATAGGAGTGAGGAACTTTTGGGGACCTTTCCCTCTTCCTAGGACAATGCATATATTTAATGCTAAACCACCATTACGAAGACCAGACCGGATCGCCAGCTGATGCCATCTGCTGTCTTTGCCTTTGTCACCAATGAATCCTGTTGCCCTCTTTTCTATGCAGCCAGATAATGTCCACAGGAAGGAGAAATCATAGAAGAGTTAAGGTACCTTCCTGAGGTAAATCCAGACTTGGGCACAGTAGACTTTGGCAATCTGGAAACGGTTCAAGTTCTCAGACGACAACTTGGTGCACACAGCCCAGGCAGGCAGGATGATGCCATCCTAAGCTGAGGACCGTGTTAATAAAGATTCAGCAGCTGGCCAAAGCCACGTGGATGTCTCTCTCCTGATAAAAGGTGCAATACTGTCTCTGCCTATGCTAACACTTGGTTGCCCAGTGCTCAGTGGGTCACAGTGGTCCTCTGTGTAGTGCCTGCACGTCTCCGGGGCAGTGTATCTCAGGGCAGCTCTGAAGAGCACTGAGGGTACTGGAGACTCTACTGCACTACCTGGTTTGGCCTTTCCTTGCACAGACAGAGTGGAGGCACTCACCAAGGCACAGGGTACAGGATACCCCATAAAACTCTACCAACATTGCCCATAGCTAACTGTTGATTAGCCCTAATGGACTGGTTATTCTAAAACTGTTATCCTAGCTTGGAATTAATATTTTCACTGAAAGTGTTTCCCCTTTAACTTTCTTTCTTTCTGTTGCACTCTTATAGTCCTGTGGTAAATTTTCTTTGAATGAATGCTGCCACTACCCCAGGTGGATCCTGGTGAAGTATCTGAATGGTGAAAATGATGAAAAAATGATTGACGTGCTTTGAGCACAGTGTTTGGAAGGGCTGCCCATTACATGAAGGTGGCAATACTTGGGGTACACCTGTTAGTCCTTATGGACCACCTGTCTCCCTGAAAAAGTGTAGTCTCTGAGGCTGAAAAGAGGCAGATGTGAGCTTTGTAATATGTGTACTTCATAGTTATATGAATGAAACACCCATAAATGCTGCATTTTTTCTGAAAAAGATGTCTGACTCAGAAAAAAAACCCAAACTCTTACTGATACTAAGTAATTGAAATGCTGCTGCAACCACATTAACAGGATCAATTGCACTGTGAGGAGATTATACTTGCGTGAGGCAAACTGCGCATTGGAAGAAAATGACGTCTGGTGATCAAGGGCCTGCCAGTAGGAATTGGTTCTGATTTTTGTGGCTGCCTCCTTTTCACCTCTGGCACCTCCATGTAGCCTGACATCCCAGCTGCACCTTTCTCTTCAGCTTTTTCATTCATGCACAATATCACAGTCTTGTTTGCTTGAGTCTTTTTCTCCTGTATAGCCTCTTCCCATACCCTCCTGTCCACCCCAAGACCCTTCTCCCAGTCCCATGCACGACAGTCTCACAGCCCACCACCATCTTAGCCCTGGTCTCCAGCTCTACATCTACAGCATTTCACTTGTATTTCGATCACTTCTTCAACCACTAGTGCTCTGCAGTCTGTAGAGCAGGTTGTGTCCTGCTAGGAGAGAGGCAGAAGGAAGCAGCGAAGCCAGCAGTCCCCAGGCCTGCAGAGCATCATGGGTCACCTACAAGTCACCATCTCTGTTTCATGGGGTTGGGAACTGAAGACTAGGTATACTGGAGACCTCTGATATCAGGGGAACAATGGAGTCAGGCCAGCACTAAACCCGAGCTGTGATCAACAGATTTAAACACAATTTTATTATTAATAATAAGATCAAAATTATCATAAATTGAAGATTGCAAACGTAATATTCCAAAACATGTTTCAAATCTGGAAGCACTCCAAAACCAAAAAAGTGCATTTTTTTCCCTAACAGATACGTTAGGATTGCTCTTGTTCTTTCAAAACATATCTTCCTTTATGGAGGTATTCTGAATTAAGAATTTCACTATAGGAACCAAGCTAAACCAGAAAGTAATGAAATTCCTGAGATTTAAAAACAGTCACAGAGAGAGAGAAAAGAACTTGAGATGCTGAGAGTTTTTGAAATTACTAATTTATACTGGAGTATAAAGTACCCACTCTGTAGTATCAACTCACAATTCCAGTGCTATTGCTATGAACTCAGAGATACCTCATTTCCAGACCCAGTGAGCAGCAAACATTTTTTACTATTCTACCTGCGCCTACAAATCAGAGCAAATGTGCAAAAAAGCACCTTCCCCAAAATCTTACAACTATTGCAAGTAACAATTAAGGGAGCAGATAATTTTGCCTCTTGAATGGAATATAAAACAGTGTGTCCTAATTAGTGGGATATATTTTGTGGGATATAAGTGAATGTACAGTGTTCAGCTTAATTCAGGATTGTTGAGTTTTCAAGAATTCCTAAGATTTTGCTGCATTTTTAAACTGCAACAGTATTACAATCAGAGCACAATGGGAATGAGAAACATTTATCATCATTGAGTCAGTCAGAGCAACAGCATGAACTGCTCTCTTGGTTCTTCTTAAATATTAACCACCTGAATGTATCCAGCACAAAATACCTCTTTATTGGAAAACACATGAGAAAAAGATTAACCAGGCAGCCGTTTCTCTGCTCTTGCATGTCATGCTCTCCAGATCTGCTGTGGAACCAGAGGATTCCCAGGAGGGAAGGAGTTGCACTTCAAGTTACCTTTCAAGTTCCTGGTGAGAGCTCATCTTGGGCCTCTACATGTCCATTCTGAGAATAAAAATAATGATATTTTCTCAGTTATCTCACTCCAAAGTGAGATAACTTGGAGGTTTCCTTGCTATTGTGTGAGTGTAATTGGAAAGGATAGCTCTAGAAAATAGCCTATGTCATTAAGGTTAACATTAAGAATATTTAGCTGTCTGGCATCTAGGAGTTCATGGCACAGTAAGTTGTTTATCCTTTTTCATACCACTGTAAAAACCAAAAAATGTAGCAGTTGCATTCATTTTAGTAGAAGCAAATGCTTTCAGAAATTACCAGGCTTGAAAAATTAAGCTGCTACTTTCAAGGCCAAATTTTTAAAGATATGTCAATCCGTTTTTCATTAATGTCATTACAGTTATTGGGAGGTGCTGGGAAGGTTTGCCCATCATTTCCTCTCTACTGGGATAAGCCACAGACTGTATATAAGCCGTGCCATCAGTATGTGCCAACTGGATGTGAGGTGTGCCATCTGTAGATGCAAATGACAATTTAGAAAAGACATATTCAAACGACTGTGCATGCAAAGAAGCAATATTGGAGAAATTGGACCAAGATTTTTGTATTTTTTATAGAGGTAAAAATGTCTGTTATATGCCATGCTCCTGTAAGAGCTGTGAGGAAATAAAGCTGCATGTAAGGCAATTTCTCTTTTTTCATTGTTGAGATTTAATAATTTTGAGGTTGAAGAAGACATAACAAAGTGGCTAGTACAGAATATACAAAAAAAATTGAAATAATGAGGGCATTTTCCTCCTTCTACATGCAAATTATCTCATATTCCAATTTATTTCAGTATATATTTATTCTTGCATATGCTAATACACAGAATTATAAAAAGAAAAATATTTAAATGCATTATAAAACATATGGAAACATACAGATTAAGTGATCTTTAGTAAAATCTATCTTAATGATGAAGGCACCATTTAGCGTGCACTCTGGGACTGCACTCCATTCATTTATGAATTCCTGTAGACAAAGAAAGTATCTTCCAAAAATAGGAATACCATATTTTCAAGGCATACTGTGTATTTTATTTTTGAAACTAGTAAATGTCAAACAGTATTCATACACAGTATTGACACATTAATGTTTTCATTCGACAGTGAAGATACCTTTCCCTGTTACATCATATATTTATGACACACAGAGCTGTCAAATAAATTATGTCAAAGCAGCTACAGCCAGACCTTGTGACACTTGAATCAGAGAATCAGAGCAAATAACCTTTAAAATGAAAGACATATGACAACAACTAGAAAGATTTAATTTGCATAAATATAATGTTAACAGTCTTTTCCTTATTACATATTTTATGCATTATTTTAATTGCCATTATACTAATTCTTTGACATCAGTTTGCTTTCTCTTTTTTCCCTCATTGCTTGCTTTGTTTTGGAATGTGTGAAACAAATTCTATAAGATGCATGTGATCAGATCACCATTTTAATATACTCTGGTTAGCAAATCTTACATATTGAGAAAAATCTTTACTCGTGATATAGTATTTAAAATGTAGAATAAGTTCCTAAAAATAGCTAAAAATTCTTGAACACATCAAGTAAATATATCACCTCTGGTAACTTTGGACCATCTCTGCAAAAAACAATCTTGTATTAAAGTTATGCTGTGAAGTGCAGGATATACCAAATGTGCAAAATTGAAGCGCTGATTTGCAAAAGCTTGGTGACTCATACCTACTGAATTTTGCAAGATAAAATCTGAGCATCTAAGTATACATACAGGAATCAAAGTGAATGGTTAGATTTTCAGAATTGCTTACTAAGAGTAGTAAACTCATTAGTTTCACTAGTTGAAACCTGTTTGTAAATGAGAGACTTCCTCAAGACTTGGCTGGCAGGTGCAGTCTCTCTCTTGCACCTTTAGAAATCGCTGAGGACAGAGGGAACTCCACAGTTTGCTCTTATTGCTAGCACTGCATAAGCTCACAGATGTAACCACAGTTAATAAAACTTTGCATTATTCTGGAAAGTCCCTAGGGATGCTCAAGTAAATAAGGCTGAAGGTATAAAGGTCTGCCTTAGCAGGGCACAAATAACTAAACCCATTATTGTTCCTGACTGTTATTCACCTCCATTGGGATAGTGTGGCCAGCCTGCACAGCCATCAGGACACAATGGCTTTGTGCAGGCTCTTTGCCACAGGATGACTTTGGGTCCCTTTGCGCTTCTGGATCAGAAGAATAAGTACAGTTTGTTCTAATTATAATATTATTTTATAATAATGGCAGTTGGACTAGATGATCACTGTTGTTTTCTTTCAAATGTTACTCTATTCTATTTAATTCCATTCCAGTGAAGCTAATTGTGATGTTTTGTGTTAGGCTTCCATGTATTTACATAATGATTCTCTCTGAGAGCCAGAGGAAAGCCAATGGACAGTCTATATAAAAAAGCATTAAGGGAAGGGTTGAAATTGATAACAGGAATTACCTCCAAAACTTAATCCAGGAGGTTTAGGGTGTTTCCTTAAATCTTCACCAAAGAATTAAGCAGTTTGTCAGCTGACTCTCTGAGTGGCCCAAGCACTCCATCACCAGGGATTTGCAGAGAGCAACTCAGGGAGGACATGAAGCAACTCCCATCCCCCCGGCCGAGCAACTGGGGATCTGGCAGTCCGCGAGGTCTGGTGGCAATGGCATCCCGGCCGTTTGAAGACAGGCAATGCATAGTCACATGTTCTAGTAAACATCAGTAGCTCAGAACGGTGGGGGATGGAGAAATGGGAACTGTGTCAGTACTTTGTAATTTGCAGTTTGCTCTTCCAAGTCAACGGTAAAAAAGAAATGATGCTCCCTCCCTCACAGCCCTTAGTTTTATAGAGCAGTTCTGGTTTGACAGAGCTTAAACTCAGTACAGGTATTTTGGAAAAAAATTAAATGGGCAGCTATCTTCTCATGTCCCTTAAACACTGTTCTGCTGAGAAACAGCTATTCTAAGTGATGCCACTTGCCAGACAGGGAGTATAATTAAGAATGCATACTCTCAGAAGTGGAAAGTTATTTAGACTAATTATATATAGCAAAATAGATTACAGAAATACTATGCCAAAGCCCAGTGCTAGAAGGTTGGAGCTAATAGGAAATAAATGTTTGTCCCTAATCCAGCCATTTAACTGGGCAAAAATTATCCCTATTGTAAGCAGTAAAAATTAGAAGCTATTTTGATAAGCACTACAAAATTGATTATTTATTGCAGAGGTTTCTTAAAAGGCTAATACTACAAGGAATTTTAAAAGTGTCTGTGTTGTTCCATTTGCAAGACCATTCAAAATAAAAGTGAAAGTCTCCTGAAAAGTGAAAGATGTTATCTTTGCCAAAGACGCTATTTTTAACAACTTCATTAATCAACTAATCTATAAATTTTCAGAAAAACATTTAGCCGACAAAGAACAAATGCTGAACCTAGTAGAAAAGATACCATTTATTCATTTATTCAGTTTGCAGTTAAGTAAAAATCTCCATTGAGCTGTGACATAAAATTGATGCTTCTGCGATTAAAGTACATTGTAAATAGTTTCTAAAGTGTTAATAAATTACTAAAACTGTTTCAGGAAATTATTAATCAAATGTTATAGCCTGTTACTGAGTCCAGTGATGTAATGAGCCATTTGCAATCAACTACAGCATCTGAAATTAATGTGCTTGGGACAATATACAGAATTTATTTCTCCTGCATATAATGAGTTTCTCACAGTTACTTATCAACCTTTTGCATAGTAATTAACAAAGCAGTCTCAGAAGTGTTTGTACTGAACATTTCTGGTCCTCTGTGTGACAAAGTAGGGAATAACTACAAGAGTCACTCATAATTGAAAGGGCAAAAAAGCCCGTGGCTGTCTCCCATTATTGTCTACTAGTGTGGAGTGACCAAGACTTGAGGAAGAGCTTATCAATGTCTTACTATGTGAGATGCAAAAAGTCACTCTATCAGCCTCCTCGTCTGGAGGCAGCAGCTTTGGGCAGAATAAGGATGGTCCAGACAAGCATAAAGATGTAACTGCTGCTGAAAACAGAATGCTTAGAACTAGATTTTGCCTGTATGTGTCAGCTGCACGAAGTATCCTTGTACTTCCCTCCTCTCTGTAGTGTAAGATGGCCATTATGGCTGTGCTATAGTCATTCACCTTTAGCTTCCATAGATTTTTTGAGTTGAGGAAAAAACCAAAAACCCCTACTTCCTTATGTTTCTCATTTGTTGATTCTTTTTTGCACAACTCACATTTTACTGCTGGTGTTCACATAAGGGAGCAAAGGCAAGAGGAGAAAAATCATACATAGAATCGCAGAATAGCCTGGGTTTGAAGGCCCCTTAAAGATCTGGTTCCAACACCCTGTCATGTGCAGAGACACCTTCCACTAGAACAAGCTGCTAAAACCTCCATCCAACCTCACCTTGAACACTTACAGAGTCAGGGCATCCATAACTTCTGGGTCAACCTGTTCCAGTGCCTCAGCATTGTCACAGTAAAGAATTTTTCTTCTAATACCTAGTCTAAACCTACTCTCTCTCATTTGAAGCCATTCGCCCTTGTCCTATCACTATCACTCTTGCAAAAGTCTCTCTCCATGTTTCTTGTAGGCTCCCTTCAGATACTGGAAGGCCTCGATACATTGCCATATAACATGATACCAATGTGATAGTGTAATCTAATAGGATTGCTGACAACCCATAAATACAAACTAAATACTTAACCTGTGAATTCCTCTACCCACTTCATGTGCTCACACACAGTATACGGCACATCAGGATTCTGGCTGAAATGTCGCACACACCTTATGTGTCATTACAATCACCTTTCAGCTCCCTCAGCTGAAGATTTCAACACCAAACAAATCACAGCTCAAACTGGAAATGCAGACTGGAAAAATGTACTGGAAAAAAGAATAAGTTTTGGAAAAATATTACCAGCTTTTCCTCTTCAGTCTGAGCTAAAGAATACCTGTGGCTTTGAAAATACAACAAACCATAGTAGCACAAGCCAACAAATAGAGAGGGAAGCAATCCAGTGTTTGTAGTCAACATGCATCTGCCTTCTCCGCATATGCAAGTTCTCTTATTGATCTGGGCAGGCATTTAAAAGCATACAAAACCAAGTAGAAAAAGTGGAAGCATATGATACTGTGATGTGATGCTGTTACTGCAAATGGTTGTCTTGAACAGAGGAATGAGTAAGTAAAACCATTGGAAAAAGTATGCATTGATATATGCCTTCCTGCAGATACTGTATCAATTATAACATACTCTTTTAAGAATTCATAATATCTCTATTCCATACACAAAACTACAGATGCATATTACAACTAATGTTACAACAGAAGATACCTAAAACAATACAGCTAACTGCTAAATACAGTACCTCGTGTCTGCTTTCTAATAATTTGTATCTAAATGTATATAAAAATATTTTATAAAACCACCATAGAACAATTGCATAAAAATTCTGAGTGATTGCAGCTGAAAGATTTTCTCTCTGAAAGGCAGATCTGTCGTTACTGAATGTACTAAATATATATGGTATACAAAAGATCATCTATGAGATCCACTGGAGAAAAAAGTGAAGGAGACGCCATGATGTAATTCATTTTGGATATGAGCAGATGAAACCCACTATGCTCAATGGGTGGGTATCGCACTGTCACACTTCACTCTGTTCAATGAACTTGCTGTAATTCTAAATTGAGAGAAACAGAAAAAAAAAGAAGTATTATAGTATTTTCCTAGAATATAATGTAAAATTAGGAGATGAAGGAGTGCTAGCTTGAAAATGCCACCATTATAAAAACCAATACTTCAAAAAGTTATTTATGATTAACTGCATAAAGTAATTGGCAAGTATCATCAATTTATAAACATAAAAATGAGAATGACACAACATTTTCATTGGAGCATGTAAATAAGAACATCTTTGCATTTCTGAACAGCAGCAGAGATGAAAATGAACCACAGAGCCCTCTTACCTCTACCTTTCTGACCGTGGAAGACTATTTCCTGCTATATGGGGAGGCTGAAATGTAAATCGGGACAAATCACTTTCTGTCAGTCTCCAACTCCTTCCTCATATTTTTTTCTATCCTATTCTGCCTATTCCGTCATGTTAACACTCAAAAGGTCCTACTGACCTCAGCACCTTAAAAAGGCACAGGAGGAGTACATAGACTGGTAGCTACAGTTTGGTGCTGCTATTGCAGTCACCCTGCCTTTTTACTCCTGTCCCCCTTACCTTCAGATGTTCATCACAATGAACACAAAAATGCCTGAAGCACATACTGTGAATACTCTGAAGAAGCATTGGCAGTGTATATATACTGTTTATAATTACATTTAAAATTTGAGACTGCATGCAAGTCTTTCAGACTAAACTGCTAAGCCACTATGCAGTGGTTTGATTTGCCTAGCAGCTCTGGTAGAAACAAGCAATCAGTTCCTTGAAAAGTAGACTTTGAGTTTAAACTCCCCCTTTTCATTATGAACATTTGTCCTGGTCTATCCATGTCCCACTTCCATAAAATGGGAATGCTAGTACGTAACTATCTTACAAGAATGTTAGGAAAGTTAATAATATCAATAAAAAATGCAGACATTTTGTAACACAACAATCATTCCAATTCATCTAATCAGACCCAGACAAAATATACAATCGCCAATCCCATTTTTTTTGCCCTGCAGTTACTATTTCAACAATTTTTTTTTTTTTGGTAAGACAACATAATGAAAAATGTTGAAAAGTGCTGAAGAGAACATGTTTTTATGGTCAATTCACTAGACCAACTGTGCCAACTCACCCTAATCTGGATAAATCAATGGAAAGTGGTTTTGTCCATAGGCAAGCCTGATTTAATTAGTAAAATACAAAGTGAAGAAAAAAAGACAAACGACCAAACCACAGACCATGATGAGTTTAATGTCTCTTAGAGAAGGCTCTGAGCCAAGCTCTAGCCATGTTTGAATCATAAATAAAACCACAGGGAAGCACACTGCTTTTAATGCACCCTCACACTGCCATGACAGTGGAAAAGGATCACACAGTTTAAGAGGATTTACCATCCAGGTTTACAATCTTTTTAAAAAGGAATGCAAGAATCATTGAGAAAGTAAATAAGATTCTCAAGCCTCCCTTCTCCCTCTAGCTCTCTCTTCCACCTTCTGCAATTCCCCTCTCCACCAGTGGGCCAACAGAGCATGGTACAGTGCAGGGCAGAGACAAGAATTCTAACTCAAGCCGAACGAGCTGGGGATCCAGAACCGTTTCAGTTAGACCAGTGCTGTGGTGTTGTGAAGCAGCTTCAAGCACCCCAGGCTGAGAAACAGGAGTGTAGTTTCAGTAATGCAGAACTGTGTGTGAGTTAATTTGTCTCACCGAGAGGCTGTGTTAGGTGTTTCTAGACTACATAAATCTTTCCAATGGAGAATGAACCCGGATTAAAGCACCATGACACAGTGCCTCTGGATAGAAGATCGAGTTGTTGCAAAAGGAGACATGGTGATGGGAAGAGACTGCTAGCAGCAAAAAAAGTGGAAAACTGCATTCCTCAGGCTGAGGACCAGATGTAGATTACAGACAGACAAAAGATTTCTACATATAAGGTTCACTGGGTAAATAAGACTTTCCTAGACTTTAACAAATTGCTGTGAGCATCCAAGAAGCCCTCCAGGCTTCACCTACTTCTGCTTGTAAGCCTTACCCTGTGAATCTGAATGGCATCAATTGCTGAAGAAATAGATTCAAAAAATACAGGATTTTCGGAGTCAAAATTTCCACCATACTGCATTGCTTTTATCAAGGAAGCTGCAATAAAACAAACAGATGAGCACTGAGAAGACAGTGAGGATATATGAACCATCATGTTGAAACTTTTACTGAAAGCTCATACTTGCCTTTGCAGTGTGCTAGCAACACATCGATGTATCTGTTTTTACAGTCCATGTAAATCTATGTTTGAAAACAAGAAATTTTTTAAAGACTGGTTTAAATACCAACAGAGAAGTGCTGCTGCAGCAGCTGTACTGTCAGCAGCCACCAGAGCGAGCCCTTCTATAATGCAAACGTCACCAAGCCACATTTATTTCCTACCACCTCTTCACAGTACTCTACAGCTCTGCTGAGAATTAAAACCGAATTTGATTAATAATTTTGAAATTTCTGACAGCAATTTTTAGGGGTATTATTTCCAGTTCTCTTTTTTCAGGGTGTTTTCCCATGTCCTTACTATATGCTTACTACCAGTCCACACAGACAGGAATCAAACCTAGGAAACAGACTTTTATCGAAAAAAGCACCATAACTATCATGCTGGATTCAACAATAAGTTGTTCCTTATTCTTTCTTTGAAAGTGTTCAACTCCCCAGAGACAAAATATTAATAAGAGAGAAAACAAAAACAAAACAAACAAACAAAAAAAGTCAAATCCCCCCCCAAAAAAAAGCCCCAAACAAACAAAAAAAGTGAAAATAACTCTAAAACCAGAGTAAGGCATTTTTCTGCCAAATGGGGAATATCCAAAGCAGTTACTGCTTCAAAAATTGTTTAAATAATCCATGTGAAATAGAAAAATTCTGAGAGAAGAGATTCAGTGAGAACCCCATCAGAATACTCTATTTTTAAAATAAAGCAAAAATCTTACTCAGTTCAAAAACCCACCATCTCTGACATCAGTGATGATATTTTGGGAAGGACATGTTGAGTGTGGTCCTCTTGGTAGGAGGAGGAGTAACTTGGTTTTGGGCCAACCATTTATGCAGAATCTGTACTACCAACCTGTGCACTTCACAGTCCACGCTAGAGTTACCTCTCACAAATTTGCCAAACACTTCTTTGACAATAATTTTTAATTTGGAGGTCTCTAAGACCTTTTGAAAATAATTTTCTCAATTTTTAAAAATTAATATTGAATGCCCTGTATTTAAAAGGGATTGCTAATGAAGAGTCACTCCCACTAACCTTATTTTTCCAGTATTCTTTTTCATTATATTTGTGGTTTTAATTTAAAATCTTTTAAGGCAACACTTACTTCACTGTCCAATCACTGTAGTAAAGTGAGAAAATTGTTAGGGCAAGGAGAGGCCTGGGCTAAGACCCAAGTGCAAGTCGTCTATCTTACTCAGAAAAATTATGCAAATGAAACCTTCTATACCCACTTAACTCTGTACTCACTGCACAGCTTTTGACCTCCATATCTGATGGAAATGTAAGAAACAGTTTTTGAACATAATTTTTTATCCACCTTATAGAACTCCTTACAGACTCAGAGAATTTTTTAGGTTGGAAAAGACATTTAAGGTTATCAAGTCCAAGCATTAAGTTGGCATTGCCAAGTCTACCACTAACCCATGTCTTTCCAGCCACCCTGCCCCAGCCTGTGGCACTGCCTGGGGTTGCTGTGACCCAAGTGCAGGACCAAGCACTTTGCCTTGCTGAACCTTCCCCAAGTGGCCTTGGCCCATTGATCCAGCCTGCCCAGACCCCTCTGCAGAGCCTTCCAGCCCTCCAGCTGATCAACATTCCCCCCCAGCTTGGTCTCATCTGCAAACTGACTGAGGGTACACTTGATCCCCTTGTCCAAATCATCAACAAAGATATTAAACAAGACTGGCCCCAAGGGAACACCAGTTGTGGCCAACCACTGGATTTAGTTCCATTCACCACAGTAACCAGTGACTGCTGGTTTTGGTCTTTTGGAAGCATCTTGGAACTCCTGCAATGCCTGAACCCAGTCTGCAAGATATGTTGCCTAAAGGAGAAAGGATGGAGATCATGTTCTGACCACTGGCTTAGCAGACAGTAGAAAATACAGATAAAATCACAGAATTAAAGCTGAAATTTTGAAGTGGCAAATTTACATGTCTCTACAACTCACACGGCAGGGTCAAATATTACCTAAACAAACTTAGGAAAAAAAAGAAAAGGAGAAGTTTTGAAACTCCTCTTCATTACATATAGATACGTACATTTTTACTGTTGTCCAAAATATTTAGAAATATTTTAATGCAATTTTATATAAACACAGTACAATTTAATACTAAATCTGTGTTCATCTTTTCTATGGGTGAAATATTTATCCACTGATGTAGGTAGAGTGACTAGTAGTTGGCCCCAGTAGCTCATATGCATAGTTATAACATATACAGAATGTTTCCAATGTCATGAATACCTGGAGAAGCACTGAGACTCCAGTGTAGTCAAAGAAATTCAGTCCACTGCAGTCTAATATCAAAACACGTTGCTCATTGTGACATGACTGCACCAGCTCCCCTACACATTTGATAAATGAAAAACTTTAATTAAAAGAATAATACTCAAGAAATGGGTATAAAATAGTGATAACTCAACAAAATAAGCCCAAACTATCACAATAAAATGTTTATTGTTACGTGCTGGGGTATCAGGCAAGCAAATGCCATATTTTAGAAGAACAAATGAAAAATCTTTAGGGCAATGGGAAGAAGTGATGACAGAACATATTAATGGAGATGTTTTAGGCAGCAATAGTGTCTCAAGAATTAAGCAATTATTTCTTCAGATTTGAATTTCTCATTGAGTCATCTTGGCTACTTTGGAAAATTTTTCTTATAAGTTCTGATATGACACTGATTTCCATAGTTCCTAAACACCTGCCTATGACCTAACTTCCTATTCAGCCATAAGGAAGAAATATATGTAAAGCAGAGTATTTCATTTTCCTAAGGTTTTACTGTGCTGGTTTTCGATTGGTTAATCTTTTAATACACAATGACATATTGATGCTGGAGAAGAAAATTGTGTTGGTAAGATTTGCAAAGTTCTTATTTTTCAACCTCAGGCCATCTTGCATTTAATCTAAACATACCCTCTTCTAAATGCATCCTGAACTAGGACATAGATAAATGATTCTTGGCTTTCATAAAGGGAAAACTAGAAAATAATGCACATGTTATTTATATTGTTCTGTGAACAAATGTTTGTTATCATAATGCACGCAACTGAAGAAGAAAAAAGAAAAATACGAAGGAAGAGAATTCTGATTGCAAAAATGAGTTAATCTAAATGGCTTTGACAGAGCAGAGGTAAAGATTTTAAACTATTGAGGGGACTTGGAATTTCCCCATGATGCAAATTTATAATGGTGGTAATTCCTTTCTGACAATAGTCTGAGAGCCAAAGATTTTTGAACTTGCATCTCTAGACATTTACGGTCTTTGTGCTGTCCAACATACATGAATAGATGCATACAAACAAAAATACTGAATATTAAAGGGAACCTCATGAAAATTACTGTGATAGAAACCCAGACAGGGTTCATGTGGTCTCCCAGGTTCAGTGTAATAATTCCCTGCTGCATCCTGAATTGCAGTAAGGCTGCCTGGCCTCTGAATGGGGGGGATAGGTAAACTTTGGATCAGTGTCATGAGCAAGAGCAGCCGTTTCATTCAGTGCTGATACAGACAGTATCTCCCAATAGGAGAAAGGAAAGATTCTGACAAAGACATAAATTTCCATGCTTTCCTGGACAACTGCCATAAGGCTTAAGGATTGTGTCCTCAGGTACCCCCCTTTCTTGAAAATTTAAGTTCAGCATTTTGCTTTTCTCTTTAAAGGGATTTTTCTTTTTTCTCTGTTTGTTGTTTTAAAGGCCTCGTGAAGAATCACCATAGACTGGTTGGTACAAGTAACAACAGCATTTAAGTCCTCAAGGCAGGACTTAGGCTTTCAGAAAAGAGGGCTTGTGCTTTCTGTCACTCTTGTAGTATGAGAAATCAGTTCATCTTCAAGATGACTGAAATACATACTGGTAAGATCTTCTCAAATGTAGTATTTTACAACATAGTCAATAAAATACAATATACAAAATACAAAGCATTCTGAAAGTGACAAAGTCACCCCCAAGTTAACTAAACACTGTAGTACCATAAAAATGTCCTGAGTCCAGTTAACATGCACAAGCATTCAGGCAACAGCCTCCAAATCAGATTTTCTACTGCGGCCTTAATGCTTATAAGTGTTTTAAATAAACACTGTTTTAATTCTATCCACAATGAAGTCATCTGTATAAAGTATCCACTGCAAAAGGTTGCTGCAGCTCTCCCATGGGAATGTATGTGCTCTGGTTTGATTTAAGTGTTACAAAATGTGGAAAGAGTAAGCTTGATCCTTAATAGAAAGAAAACCTCTGGGGTATCTTATTATATGTTGTATTGATATACTATATAATATTGGTTGTTATCATGTCACTAACAATTCAGTTGACATTTTCTGAGATTTTCTCCTATGTTGCTTTAAAGATCACAAAGATTTAGCATGGTTCTCAACTTACTTTTACTTTTTCAAACTAATATTCAACTCTGTGCATGCAAAAAAACCCCAAGACCACAGCTTAGCAAAACGGTCTCTTCAGCCTGGTCTGAAGATCAATCCAGGGAACAATACGGGAAGTGTTTCCCCCACTATGTACCTGTCTCTTTACACACGCACACTCATTCCAGTGCTATGAGCAGGGACACAGAATCAGAGAATGGTTTGGGTTGGATGGGACCTTAAATTATTCCAACCCCTGCGTGATAGGCAATGACTTCCACTAGAACCTTTTACTCCTGTAGAAAAGGCATTTTCAAGGGGTTCCCTGCTTTTGAAATTTAAAAAGGTCAGTCAAAAACAGGATGAAAAACAGGACTTATTGGGTTAACATAGTTTAACACTGTTTAGCATTCATGCTTCATTGAATGTTTGGTCTAACTGAAAATATTTATTTCCACAAAACTTGTGTGCACCTAGAAATAGATAGAAAAATGTGGAGCTATTTTGCACACTTGCATCCGTCTTTGTTTTAACACCACTTGTAGATAATAAACTCACCATGGCAACTTCCATTGGAAAATGAACAGAGCAATGTGTTCTGCTCACACTGAAATGAAAGCAACAAATGATTAACACACCAAGGAAAAACAGTCCATTGCACAGTAATGAGATAAAATCAATGCAATACATAAGAATTCTGTTTCTCAGGATCAAAGTTAACTTATTCTTTCCAAAATCCTATGCAGCAGGCTATTGGATATATGGTATATAATATTTTCTGGTATAACTTTAGAAGAATACTGAGATACATACTCAAATATTTTACATTTCTTTTTAGCTGACTAGTGAATTAAACTTGACTCTGTCAAGTTTAGATTCACTAGAAAGCATATTTTGGACACAATGCTTTTGAGGAAGCAGGGAATGGTTAAGTAGTGCTCAAAAGATGGGAAAGATGTTCTTGACAAGAAAAGTGCTTGGCAGTGATTTTATAAGATTAACTTTTGATTAATTTTCTACTTGCTGCAATGTCATCTGCTATGCTAATATTTTAGTAAGAACATTTTTGATGTGTAAATTTATTAAACAATTACATTTATCTAGATAATTTTTTAAAAATAATTATTTCAATAGCACATTCTCAGTAGAAACATGAGTTAAAACCAGAATCAGAGCACAAACAAAATTGAAACTGCATTTTTTTCACACCCATTATGCGCTACAGAAAGACATTATTCATAAAAAAAAAATTAAAAAAAAAAAAAGCACAGTATTTCAGGCAGCTGTACTGCTGAGTACCTTACAGAAGAGACAAAGGATAAAATCTCCTTTATAAGTAAAGTATAAATTAACTTATTAAATTAACTTATTAAATTGACTCAAATTAATTCCATGCAAATCCTAAATAATTTCTCTCTGTTTGGAAGCTTTTTATCGTACTAATCCAAATCAGTCAGCCTAGCAAAACCAAGGGAAAAAAGCAGCACATTTTCTGAGCTGTATTTCCACCTATCTGAGCGCATATGGGTAGCACAACTCTTTGTCAAGGTGGTAGACACATGTTGCTGTCTTAACCCAGCTAAGACACAGCTGAGATTTTCTCAGCACAGGTTGCCAAACTGGATGAAATTGTCTACAGTAAGCATTGTATTATATTGGAATGTCTTCATGGAACTGATAGAAAAATGATAATTTATCTTTTCCCTTTTAGGAAGTGTTGCAGGAAGTTTCAGTAGTTATGTGCAGATGAGCTTGGAAAATACTATACTTACAGGGATATTCTCCAAAAACATGATATACATAATTTGTATGCTGTTATTTTTTCTAATACAATCAGTGCAACAGAAGAAAAATAAACAATACCGTATAGAAAAAAGTAGCCACTTTCTTCCTAATTATCCCAACATTATTTATAGTTAGAAATGAAGTATCCATCTCTCATGGACTTATCTCCAGAAAAAAAAAAATCACATTTTATTCAAGCATATTTGAGTAGGTACTCATTGTCTTTCTAAAACCCCAGCTCTATATCAGCTGAGGTTATGCAAGTTCTAGAAATTTTGGAGTTTTGGATCAGTTCTTTAATGTCTCTTACAGGATCATGTGCAGAAGTAGAAGAGATATTATTTTCAAGTAATAATACGAAAATAGTCGATATTGAATCAGATTAAGATTAGGATTAGCTTTATTCTAAATTAATAATTTCTGTTACTTTTTTATACCTGTTTCAGTATGTGATTGCATTCTCTAAGAAATGTAAGGAAAGCAAACAAGATTTTCAACTCAGTCACGGTGATTACTGGAAGTGTAAAGCACATCCCACCTTATTTACAATATCACCTACCTGGCTGTTCATGCCATCCTTCTGGATTATCTTTAACAGATCAGCGTGAAATTTTCTGGAATTCAAAAAGACTAACGGGCTGTTCACTGAAACTATTTTTACCTGTTTTAGTGATTCCTGGGGAATGAAATAAACATAATGCTGAAAAGTTCATCTTGGATTTGGAGAACAAACCCCAGACCCATTTCTTTTAAAAACTTGAAAATACTTGTACATTAACCTAGGAGGAGCTTTGGATTGTGAGAATGATTTAACAGATAAATCTGTTGGTCAGCCTTCACACATAATTGAAGTAAGAATGGAAACACACATAATATATAATGAAAATTATCTATAATATTACTTAGCATGAAAAAAACATGCACATTATGAGGCATAATACTAAGAACTATTAGCTAACAATTATAATAGCACTATTTCAGTTGGTATGATCCCCAAGCATAGGGAAGGTAATGTTTGCAGACAGGGAATATCTTTTATTAGACAAACACATCTTGAAAAAAGTACACAAGGATTTAAGGCAAACACTGCAGGTGGTTTGGGGAAAGCTGGCAGTCTTCGTCTTGGTCATCTTCAGATGACCTTAGTTCTCCATGTTCTAGATGTACTTAGTTCTAGATGAACTTAGATAGTTCTCCATGAAAATACTTAGTGGATCCAGATCAACCTTGAGTGGCACATTTAAAACTTTACCAGAACATTTAAAACTTTACCAGCACATTTCTACTACCAATATAGTAGTCTTCACGAGAACTCTTTGTCACCCTTGAGCCTGTCTCTGCACTTCACTGAATAAGCTACAGCCAGCTTTCCAGTACCTTCAGTCAGACTGTGTAGCTCAAAATATAAATGTTACACAGCAAAAAAATTTTGGAAAGACATCAGAAACCCCCAGGTATAAGTGGGAGACAGTTTGCACAAAACAAGTGCTATTTCTCTCACTTCCAAGATGTACTTATAAAACACCTTCAAAAGCCAGTAAGAAAATTAATATTTATATATAAATATATTGGACAGCAGCAAGACATGCTTAAAGACTGATTTTGTAGGAGGTAGAATTAAGTTAATTCTACTGAACTCCCAGTTTTCCACAGGTTGTGTGACAATGGAAGTAAAAATCAAGATTTTGCAAGAGAATATAGGTCAAAAAAGACTCTCCCTAACAAAATTCATGTAAAAAGGTCACAGTCAAACACAAGTATCTGGAGCTGACACAGACTATTTTTTAAATAGTTAAAAATTGTTTGGGATTGCATTGAAGATATGCCGTTTTCCCAACAGACTTTCAAACAAAACAGGAATGGAAATGTTCACCACAACCCACATAAACTATCTCCTTATTGCAGACTGCTGTTCAGACTTCTGGGAATGAGATGATCTCTCAGACACCACCACAGCGACCATGAAATAAAGGAAACATTTCACACATCCCTAACTGAGGCAAAGAACCCCAGACCATGTGTAGGGACTTTGCGCAATTTACCTATGAATGTGATTGCAGTAAATACCACATCACCAACATGCCACAGTCAGACAAGTGGCAAAGTTCAACTGGCAGTTAAAATGTCTCAGTTTATATGGAATAGAGCTCTAAAATAAGGGCTAAGCAGAAGATGGTATATGCTTGAACAGAGAAATTTTCTGACGTCCCACAGATTCCCACAGAAATGGTGCTATACACAACTTGGTATGGAGACAAGTGGACAAGTGCCATGGCAAAGTAGAAGATAAAAGCTAAGGAAAAAAGGAAGACTGATGTGCAAAGGTCAAATCCTGTGATGATCAAGCTTCCATACGTACAAGGTACAAAACTTGAAAGGCTCAAATCATAAGACCAGACCAAACAGATGGCGGACTTAGGTATAATTTTTGTCCGGAATGGACAAAGCCAACTGTGCCTGAATTTGACCAGCCAGTTATTCCTGACACTGTTTTGATTCTTTGTTAACAAGAACTGTTCAGAGAAAAATGAACTTCCTCTTTGTTGTGTGCTTGCTAAGAAAGCAGGAAATTCATCTCACGTGTCTGTCCCCGCCACCACTTGGAAGGCCCCGGGTGATTGTCCTGCACACTCTGCACATCGCTGGCTCTGCTCAAGTACGAGCTCAGTGCCAGTGAACACCTCGGATGAAATGTGTTTCACATAAGCTTCTAAATGCCCTTTGATTTTTTTTCCACATTAAAGTGTCTTTTCTCTTATTGATGAAATAACCCCTATAAATCCACAGACCTTAATGGCAGGGTAGATCATTAAGCTTGCATATTTTCATGTTTAAAAGTCCTGTTGTTTATGTATAATCTGTTATTTACCAGGGAAACTTGGATCAGTCTAGCATTCATACATTAAAAATTACCCTAAATGCCTGCTGCAACTCAGTGACTCTAAATTCAATTAAAGGCATATTTTCCTTCTTTGTTTTGTGTAATAAGCTCTTGAGCAATTTGCTTCTCTAACATAATGTTATTTTCCCCACTGTCTGCAGACACTAGTTTGTCATTACTAGGTTACTGGCATTAATCTTAGTGAATTAGGAGGGAAAAAAAGCAGGAGAGCAGTAAGCTTAAAAAAAAAAAAGTATAGGCATTTGTACAAAGTGCTTCATGAACCAATATGAAAAATAGCAGGCAAATCAAATTTTGGTTATCCATCTCTGACAAAGTTAATCCAACATTTTTACTATGAATGAGAAGTGATATAGTAATTGACAGCTGGTCCAGCCACAACAACAGTGTTTTTAATTCACATTTCAGAGTGCTCCCCATTCTTATGTACCTTTCACATTCCAACGTTGCTCAGCATGCCAAAACAGTAAATGCCCTTGAGCTCTTGGAAGTTCAGATTTTTAGCCCAAGATAGCTTTGATAGAAGACATTTGCCAGAAATAATAAATTCTTTAAAGAAGATCTGCTTAATGGTGAAGCAGTAACTGCTGAGTATGTGGTTTACTGATACATAAGACTCTTCATCAGCACTAGGAAAAGCAAAAGGACGCAGGAGAAACTTTTACAGTGGAGAAGGCAGGATGTCCTGGTGATGGGGCTCTGTGCTGAAAGGACACATGGTTCTACTTCTCTCTTGGCTGCTGACCTACCGTTTCATCTTGGAGGAGGGAGTTCACCTTTCTGGGTCATTACCCTTCTCTTCTTACCATAGACCTGAACAAAAAGCTACTTTGACAATAATTGCAATGAAAATAACCAAAAGAATCTGACTGGTTGGTTGAAGTTTTTTAGAAGCCACATTTTAAAGGCACAGTCTTTGGGAGAGATTCTTCCATCCATTTCTCACATGCACAGGGTGATGAGATTTGTGAAGCAGTCTGTGACAATTTTGTGGTGCTGCCCCTCTTTGCCCAGCCTCGTGGTGTCCTCTGGGACAATCTGATCACGAGGGGTTGGTGACAGAAATGGTTTCAGAAAAGAGATTGGGGATAATGAAAATAACAAAGGACTTTTAGGAAAAGTGATAATAATACAGAGACTGCTATTGTCTGCTCGGATGGCCCTTGCTATTCCTGGCAAGATAGTTCCTTAAATTTAGGAATTAGGAAACTTTGAGAAAGAGCAATTCATAACTAGAAATTACAAATAAACTAAGACAGATAAATCTAAAAGGACTTGCCTAACTTCACTTTTCAGGCAAGCAGCAGAACCATGAAAACATTTCAGTTTCTGATAGCCAACTAGTTTTGTTATTATGTTATCCTGGCTTTAGATTTCAAGTGGTCATATCATAAAAGCATTCTCTTGACTCCCTGATTACAATCTGGTAACTAACTAGAGAAAACAAACAAATCTGAATTAGAGAAACACACACACACACACAAACAGAAAGTTAAAAAAAATTAACTTACACAATTATCTTCTGCTTTGTATTTATATTCCATCTCTTTCATATTTTTCAAATTCAGTGTCTTTGCTCTGTAATCAATATATAGAGAAAAATATGTACAGCAAATCATTAGTAGTCTTGAGCAGAAACAAAAAGACGTGCACCCCAAACTACACATAGCAGTTTAAAGGTCTGGCAATGCAATCTGTGAGTATTTTTGTGGCTAGAGACCTTATCTTTTCTGATAATCATCCTCTTAAAGAGCAAAAAGCTCATTTTAGAATTACGAGATCACTTTGAAAATATGAATAATTAAATTATCTTGTGAAGAAAATCTTAATTTTAATTTTCATTTGCTGGCCAGAGAGCTACTTTCAAGTCATGATAGCTCATATATAATCGATAGCTTCAAAAGTAAACTAGTTTAATTGCTGCAAAATCATATTGTAAGGAAAAGGAAAATAAATATGTAGAATAGCTGTGGATCATGAAAAACAAAGATATTTTATTTGTCATTGAAATTGACACATCTTTATATGATGAAGCAGAACATTGCACTCTAGCTATCAAAATGGGGGACTTACTGGAAAGGGCAAGTATTCCTATGCTCTGTACACAGTGAAAAGAGAAAGCTGCCTTGGAAAGAGAGCTCAGCGTAGGATCTTCTGATTCAACATGGCATGTATAGGAACACATTTAATTGCAGAAGACTATGGAACTATCTATCCTTTGAGACAGATGCACCAATATATACACAAGGAGTATTTGCAGTATTGAGGCCAGATAAATGAGCCTTGCAAACATCAGCTGTTCTCTCATCTTTGCATAAATGAAGCTGTAGCTGCTGCTGGTTTTAATACATTCTGATACATTACATGTAGCACACCCAGTACTCTGACATCTGAACAGAAACTTTACAATAAATAATCTATGGTATTGTCCTTGCTCCACGTCTACTAACACTTTTGCTCATAACTGCGTGGCTTACAATGTGTTATCTTGTTAACCCCATCTGTGCCATACCAGTTTTAAGGCTGCTACCTTGCTCAATGCCATTAGATGGTATGGACAGTCACGTGCAGCTTCACTCAAGAACACAGAGATCACTGGGAAGAGTCTTATTTACATTAACAAGTCCAGGTTGAGGCTGAGGTCTCCACTAGATCAGGCTCTTTTGTGTTAGATATACATCCCTTTCTGCTGTTGGAGAACCTCTAACATCCAGGCTCAGGACAAAAACAACATGAAAACTTGCCTCTTGCTTTATTACCAGAATTTACCAAAATTTTTGTCTGCTGAGTAGCACAATGTTATCACAAAAGTACTACTTGATTAAAGCAGAAGTTATCTCCCATAATTTTTAACTGCCTTGAAATTTTGAACTGTTTTCATGCTGTTTCTGCAACATGTTCTACGAGAATAGAGCTGTGCACAAATATCTAACACCATTAACTTTAACAAGCATTTAATAGAGCTGTCTATATTGTGCTTAATTTCAATGGGATTCAATGTTCATGCAAACAACTGCATGCAAGCAGTAAGTCATTTCCAGGACTGGTGAGCTATGAATTAATTCTGTAGCACAAATCAATCAATCATGAACCTCAGCTATATTTCCCTTTACTCATGATCCAAAGTAGCAGCTGCAATATATTAAAAAAAACCCCAAACTTCTGATTGCACTAGTTTATTTGTCTTGACTTTTCTAAGTCATACACAGAACTTATACTTTTTGTTAGACATTAGAATAGTTGTACAGTTATATTTCATTAATCTATATTAGCAGTGCAGTTGTCACCTACCAACTCCTGTGCAACATAGTGCATAGGATTTTATAAAAGCTCTTAGTTGCTAAAGCTTGTCAGACATACTTTTTCCTTAGGAAGCAAATAAATATCTAATGGAGAAAATATTATTAATCTTCCTGTTGATTTTTTACACAGATGTGTAATAATAAGAGAAATCACAAAATAATGCCATTTTATAAAATGTTTTCGAGATTCCTTAGTCTACGGTAAATGGACAGATGTGACTTTTCCTTTTGAATTGTCTTATCTTGCAATTTTCTGCAACTGAAAAACTGAAGTTTAGTTGTTAAATTTAGTGTACCGTATGTCTGTCCTGACTGTGAAGCAATGTGCAGAACGAATACATAATGAAGTGCTAGTGGAACATTTCAATAAATTGTTTCTTACCTGGGAAAGCGGAAAATCACGATTACTATAGTGCAGACAACGCCATACAGCAGTCCCACATTAGCAGCAAAGCAAATTGTAAACACGTAGGTACTAACCCATATGCTCTTTAGGGAAGGGAGCAAAAAGAAGGCATTAGTTTCAAATTTTATAGCAATGTGCACTTTATGAATCTATAGAAATAAAGTTTTTTAAAACTGAGATAGTTTCTCAGATGTGAACATTTGGATCTTTGAACTGGCAAATACTGAAGACTGAATTAGCAATTAAAGTAATGCCTCCCTATGGGACACAACTCAACCCAGTGCTCACAGAGGTTCCTTCCAGGGTTGCTTAAAACAGCATTTGTACTTGTGCTAACAGCTTAAGTCAGAATAAACTCAGTTGTTTTGGAAAACCTGTGTTTTGCTTTTCACATTGCAAATTCTTGTCACTTTCTTCACTGCATAGATTTTAAATCCTCCTTTCCTTTCACATAATGAGGTGCCCTAATTGGGTCACATATAGAGAGCTTTTCTTCCACTAATCATATAAGTGGGAATTATAATTTGCAAGGAGGCTGATTAAAAGTGGTGTTTATCAGAGTACAGTTGACAAAAACTAAAATAAATAAGTACTTGGTGATTAATTCCTTCCAATGGAAATGGTGAGATTTCATATTACTTCCCCATCTTTCAATATTTGATTACTAAAACTTTGGATTCATTTTAAATACAAATTTAAAAAATACTCAGAAGCATATCTGAAACTAAAGTCACTTTAAAAAGAAATTTTAAAAACTTTATAAAACTTTCCCATTTCAATTTTTTATTTAATTATTTTCTTACCAGAAATGATCACTTTTCTTTCCATGCTACAGTGTTGTATACAGCTAAGACACACGCAGATTTTACAATTAAAAGAAAAGTACAAATTACTTGATTTCTTATACCAACCCTATTGGTATAATAAAGCACATCTTTCTTTCCTTGAGGGAGCCTTAAGCTTAAGCTCCCTTAAGACTTAAGCTCCCTTAAGACTTCCATCTAATCTTTATATTAAAGGTGTTAAAAAAGAGTGGAAAGTGTTTTCACTCCTCTGGATATACTGATCCCCACAGGTGCCCATTTCAAGAATCACAGTGCTGCTTGTTCATGTTTGCAGAATAACAGATCACATTCCAGTGGCACAATCAGTGTTAAGATTATCCTTTCTGATACTTTCATTTAACTCACAAAAGGCAGAGACAATAGAATACTTTCGGCCCAACCACAGGAATTTTGCTTGAGCAGATTTCAGAACTGTTATTTTATGAATTACAAAATATAAGTCATACCATACTAACTTGTGCTTCACAGAGGACAGTGTTACCATGACTCTCGAGAGTGAGGTCGAGAAACCTTTTCCTCCCTCATCTTCAAGATTTCTAACTACTGCAAAAGACTTTTCAGTTTCTTCAACAGGAGGGCTGCTAGGTAAGGAGGCAGTTCATCCTCTGAAACTGTCCTCAATCACTAGTTGTATTTTAACATGACATCTTATACGAATTGTTGCGCAATATATTTGCAAAGACCACCTTTATAAGCAACAGATATTGATTAATGAAAAGGAAAGTAACGCTAATATTTATAAATCCAATATACATTTATAAAGAAGCTCACCTGGACGCATCCATTGTTAGCCAAAAGGCTAAGAGAACTACTAAAAACCTGAAAATCAGTGAGATCAAGAATTAGACTATCTTAATAAGGTGAACCCTGACAACACCTGAATCCACTCCAGTGCAATCCAGTTCAGCTGCAGACCTGAACCTCATCACATCTAAATTGATGCTGCAGACCTACAAAATTCTTATGTCTCAGAAGAAATCAGAAAGCATAAAAATGTAATACAAAGTCTACATAGGAAGAATGCCAGAAATGTTTAAGTGTTGCTGACTACTGAGAAAGCTAGTTAAGTGCCTCTCCAGCAGCCTAGTATCTTACATCTTAACTGTAATCAGATACTGTCATTGTTGTAGAAGCTGAGCCAAAACAATCATATTCCCATTAGTCAATCACCCTTTCAGTGCTTTGTATTGGCCTGGAATCAGTTGTTCTTTAATTAGGGTAGCATCAAACTTGTAGAAAGATGTTGATCTGATAGACTTTTTTTTTTTTTTTTAAATTCATGGGTTATTGCAAAGTTCAACAAAGAAGTCATAAAAATATCAAAGTTTTGCTTGGCAGCTTACTTCGATATGGTTATTGCATACTTCAGGACAGATAGAATCTAATCACTCTTCAAATCTTAGCAATAATGTGTTATAGGCACATATTAATATGAAAAAACAATACGAAATCCACCTTCAAACTACTGTACTAATTTAAAGAAAAACTCTAAATAGGGAGAAAAGAAACAAGCAGAAGAAATGGATTTATGTCAACTCCTGTATATATCAGAAAGTATCAGAAGCACTGAGAGGTACAGTGACTGTGTATAACAGCTATCTCCATCTAGACTTTCTACTTCATAGGGTCTAATCATCCACCATTGATGACAGTCTGATATAGGCACTTGGTAGGAAAAAAATCATATAAATAGGTTGCAGAATACTTTCTGAACCTAGGGCTGAAAAATGCAATGCTAAGGTATGGTGATAACAAATGTTTCTGTACGAGTTTGAAACCAGATTATGCATTTCCCTGTTTCATTGCAAACTGAGATGAACAGCTGTTGCCTGAATGGGTGGGGTTCCTTGCACGTAACTATCTGCAACACAGCTGTCCAGTTTCTTACCACAATCAGTGGATTTGGTTATCAGAATGAAGAAAATTTAGGATGCAGTGCATCTGACTCCTACCTGGTTATGCTGTTGCTTGATGGAGGAAGAGATGAACATGACTCAACTGACCAGTTCTGCTATCTGTAATGTGAGGCTGAGTTGCTCAAACAGTGGCCCTCCAGCATACAGACGAAAAGAAGAATCCCATTAAAGTCCTGCTCACTCAGGAACTGTCTCAGCAGAAGATGCTGGAGTCCTGGAGGAGGCTCTGGCTCTAAGGACTCAGTGACATGGCCATGCTCCCACATCCTTCTGTAGACAAATGACTAATGTGTGCATTCATCCTCAGCACACTTATCATCAAAACCTGGGATTCAAGTGAAGCCCATCACAGCCATAGTGCAGGAACAGCCTAACCCACTGAGGGATATGGTTTAGGGGTAGACTTGGCAGTGTTGGGTTAACAGTTGGACTAGATGGTCTTTGAAGATCTTTTCTAACCTAAATGATCCTATGATGATAAAATGGTTTGGGCGTTCTTTGATATAAGTTTTCACAGGCATTCCATACACAGTGGTTGAGACAGTATTTGTTTGCAAACAGCCCTGGAAACAGAGGGACTGATAGAAATAATTCTCTTTAAAAATAATTTATATGGTAATCATGTTTTCAATGGATTAAGCATTTACAAATTCCTTCCCACCCCACTGAGACCAACTACAGCACAAGTAATAAAACTCACACGAGCATATTCACTAATGCAGGAAAAATAAAAAATCTCCCTAGGATGCCATAAGATAGAGTCATTGATGTAAAATTATTCTCACAGAAGAGATGGTTTCCTACTTTGTGGAAAACTGTTTATATAGCAGAGCCCTGAGAGCTCTCAGAGCCCTCTCATGAATCAGGACCTATGTGTGATGAACAAATTTAAAAGGCCATCTCCCTCCTGAATATAATATCTGAAGAAGTTCTAAAAAAACCCCAAGAAAATGGACTAATGAGCTCCAAATTTCAAGGAAGACCCTTTCTAGGCCCTTTCCTCTAAATATTTTGACAAAATAGAAAGACAAATTGTTAGATGTGTGTCTCAGAAATTCACGATCGCAAGATCTTGGAGGATACTTGTCAAAAATGAGACCCTCATTCTTGGTTCTACTTTAGTTGCTGAATTAGTAGCATTCCTTACATCCTTTAATATTAATAGATGTGCATACAATTGCAATTCATGCATCCGTAACTATCTCTCATCACAACACCATGTTGGGAATGTGTAATTTTTTTACCATAAATTCTTGCCATTCTTCCTGCTTTAAAGTCAGGCATGCAACCTGGCTTTGTCTCAGCTGTTGTCATTTTCTGGTCAAGGCATATGTGCAACTTTAAAACATTTTTTTCTCTTTAAATGCCAGAGTATTTCATTGCTGAACATCTCAAATCCCTGCTATATAATTAACTCATGAAAATTATCCTCATTCTGTTATAATTTTTCATTTAGAACATCACTTTCTGAAATATTTTTCCCCCATCTTTGGTTACTTTCAAGTCCAACAGTTAACAGCAAAGAGAACATTTTTTTTCTGCAGTCCATTGACAGGCAGTAGGTTTTGCTTGTCTCAAAAGGCAGCTTATCTGTGATCCTAGGCCTTAAAATCAAGAGTTCACAAAACTTCACTGGCCTTTTTAGTAATACTAGGAAAGTATCACTAGTATCACCAGCACTGTCAAACTGGAGAATAAAAACAGCAAGTTAATCAAGTAGGCCTGCATAAGAAATTAGGCTTACAAAAAGGACAAGGAAATCATCTTTTGACCTGAGAAGTGAGATATATTTACAGACAAGGCCAGATTAGCTTCCTGGCTGTTCTCAGAAAAAGCAGAAAAGTAGATCAACAAATCAGTTATGCATATAACATATATAGTGTAACAGTGTGATTATTAATCTGAGATTGCTGAAGTCATCCAGCCAAGGTGTAGGGACTGACAGAAGACCTTAACTGAAGCAGGAGACATTTGAAGTTCATATGGATGCTGTGAATGGCAGGAAAGAGAGCTCTGGACTAAGGACAGTGGGGTAGTAGCTGAGAAGTAATCGAATGTGATTTGAGAGGCTGGATGTAAATCTAAAAGAAAAAGCCACCCATGGCTGAAAGAAGGGATTTCATAGAAACACAGGATATCCTGTGATGGAAGGAACCAATGAATTTCCTCATCTCCAACCCCTATAGCAGGTAAGAACCTGCTATATTTAAAAGGATTATGGTTATAGAGAACTAATCAACAAATAAATATTATTCATCCCATTTGTGTTTAATGAGATGCTTAAATAAGTGTGAAGGACAAGGTAACAAACTCCATAATATTCCTTTTCCATGCACTATGATTTTCCAGTCCTATAACCAAAAAAAACCGTCAATGCTACATGACACACACCCTTCAAAGAATCAGTTCCAGAAAGGACAACTGCTAATTATTTCCAAATGTTTTGTTAGAGTTTCTATGTGCAAAACACTTTGGATAACCTGGGTGATGGAATGATTCATTTCCAGTGTTCTGTCAATTACTGGGGTGATTCCTTTCAGGCCAAAATTACACCAGTGTAGTTACACAAATCACTGGGCTTGGAGAGGCTCCTCAGAGCAGGCAGCAATGCAAGATCAATGTTTACAGCCTTACTTTAAACTGTGGTATTTAAGGCAAGATGATTTATCCTGTCAAGATAAGGACTGATGGTAAAACTACTTGAAGATAAATCATTGCTCAAGTATGTTTAGTCCAAACGATGAACCCAGCAAACTCCCACATTCTATGACCTCTCTTAGAAATGATGACAGATATCAGATATAACTATTCACACAACCTTTTCTGCCAAAACCAGAAAAGCAAAAATCAGTCAGGTTAGTCTTATCTGTGAAGACATGTCAAATCTAGCCAGATTCCAGAATATCCTGCTGGAAAATGTAACTACTTATTATCTCAATTAACTGATGGAGAAGATATATCTCTCTCCCATAACTACCAATGGTTTTGAGTCTATTGTTCCCAAAATAATTCTTGATCCACATCATCCATCATTTCTGTCAGTGGCAATGTGGGTTAAGCTGAAGATCAAATGCAAAACAAGAGATAGAAAATATTTTCAGAATTTTACTGCTTGAGGAAGATTTCAGGAAAGAGAGAGCTTTTCTTCTGGATAATACAAAAGAAACCCCCAAAAACAAGTTTTATGAACCTCTAGTTTTCTGCACCTCTAGTTTTCTGCAACCATGTGTGAAAAATCTCACAGTCAAACTTGATGTTTACTTAGCTCTGTTTCCCATACTAAAAACATACTGTATTAAAAAAAGGTTTTATTCTATCCAGACTTACCATTATTTCTGTAGAATACTAAGCCACTGGTGGATTCAAAAAAGTCCAATATTAACTCCAATTACCTGTATTTCCCACCACAGAAAAGGACTATGTGGCCAAAATACCTTTCTGAATATTGTTAATATTCAAACATATGGGATGTCAGCATGTATGAATTTATGTAAGTGCACAGAAATTTTGGTTCCACTAATTGACCATTACACCCAAAATCTCCCACAGAAGAGAAATCCAGGAGTCTTCTTACGCATGGATTAATTTTTACTATTTGCTAGGAATTCTGTGCAAATTATGTCAGAATATTGCATTAAACTAGGTTTACATACTATGTCTCTTTTCACCTATCTACTTTTTCTGATGTATTCCTCTTCTCATAGTGCAGAATTTTTCTCTATGTTCAAACTGTAGATACTCTGCACTGCAAAATCTGAAAGAGTTAAGGCAATTTGCCTACAGCACCCCTCAATATATATCTTTCTGCATCACTAGTGTTTCCAGTTCTGTCTGGCCTATGTGGGCATTCCCTATTCCCAGAGGAGGATGATACCAAAATCTCTTCAGTAATGCTACAGTAGCAAAAGCATGTTAAACAGACAGAAAAGACGTAAAAATTAGACACATATTTTCTCACATTAACTTGATCTGTCTATATACATATCTCTAGCATTAGGTTTGATTCTTTATCGTTTGTTAAAATGTTATTTTTTAATACAACATGTATTTCAGATGGTGTTATTCTGAGCTGATAGTGCACAAAAAGTACTGCTAATAGTATCTTGTACTAATTTCTTCTAGGGCCACAGAACCATTAAAAGTGTAGTTAACAGATGTTTGCCAAATGGTCTCAGGAAAACCTCCTTAGATTTAGTTTTACTTACCCAGTCTATTTTATCCATATTCCAATATTTTTTTAAGTCACGGAACTGCATTAGCATCCCCTTCAAGCCCACAACAATAATGCTTGCTAACACACACTGCAAAGACATAAACACAAAAGCCATTTGCAGAGTTGTTAGTGAAAACAAATGCTGTTTCTTTAATTTAGCAGTCAATACCATAATTAAATTATAAAAAAAACCTGGTATGTGTTTAGAAAATGGAAAAGCACTGGTATCCTTGTGACAGATGCTAATAGCAATGACCCCCCTATGCCCTTTTTATTTGTGAGAGCAATTTACAGGCTACCTAATTGTGAGAAAAACGACAGAAACCTCAGGACTAGCCAAGACTCTTCTATGCATCACCAGACCAAATACATTCTGCTGCAGTCTGAAGGACTCCAAAGCAAATCATCACTCAACTTCTGTGCAGTGAAGAATTGTAACTCCCCTTCCTCACTTCCTTCCCTTCCCCTAGAGAAGGCCTCTACGGCAAAAGTCCATTAATTTTGACGCAAAAAAAAATTTTTTGTTCTTTGACTCAGGAGGGAGGAGGAGATGGATTAAGAAATCATCTAGAGCCAAAAGGAATGGAGTACAAACTAATGGACTTACAGTGCATAGACAGGCTGAAAAGCATATTAGAAGAGACAAAGATTATCAAGAAAGCAAAAACCAAAAATTATTTTTAAAAACTAGGGGGAAAAGCCTACAGAAAACCAGTCAAAATTTACATGTAATCCATATAAAAACAAATGAAAGTAGGGAAGAAGTATAGAAAAAAAAACCAGGACATATTGCACACCCTTCTACAAGTGTCCTTACTTTGCATGTATACTATAAAAGAATCTGTGTTTGAAAAGTGAGAACTTTCATGACACCATGTAAACAATAGCACAAAGCAATTTTAAAACATAGTTGACTTAAAACTTCATGTACATGCATGGCAGAATTGTGGATAATTTTGGAGCTGTATTTAGCAGCTTTGACATGCCGCTAGTTAAAATTAACTATTAATTTGTAATACCAAAAGCTAGATATAGCTTATGTGAAAAGATGCCACACTGCTTTAAAGAGTCTTAGCATAGATGTATTCCATGACAGAGATATAAGTATACTTCATAATCTTTCTGTAATTAAGCTTATATCACTATCTAAAATAATTTGTGTCAAATTTATTTGGAAAGCAAAGTTGTAAATCATATGCATATTTGGAGAAATATCATGAATCTTCATTAATTTCTACCACACTCTGTCAATTTACAAATCCACAGCAACCTGGGTGCATATTTTTTTCATAAATACATGCCAAAAGTAAGTAGAAGAGAAATTCATTTCTATATACTTACCTGATACCCTATATATGTAACTGTATAGGTCTCAAATCTCTGTCTTATGCTGTCAACTCTGTATTTTATATTTTATGATATTGAAATTTTTCATGTCTGTACTATTTTTTTGGCCACTGAAATTGAGCTGTTTTAGAGATTGCACTATCTTTCCCTGAAAGAAATTGTCATTAGAAAATGCTTGACATGTTAATCTTAAAAAAGGATAAGTACCATACCATAGGAAGCCAGTACAGCAGAGGTCCAATTGTGTAGATCACCACTAGAATTAATATACAAGAGATAAGGCAAGCCACCTAAAACAATAAACAAGAATTTCAGATCATTCAGTCTAACAACAACAAAAACAAAAAAAGAAATTGTGAAAAGGATGTTATAAAATATTGTAGACAAAGTAAAGAATCAGATGTTGAAGATATTAACTATTAATGTATCTGTGTATTGCAGATGCATATAATTTCAATTTTAATCTCTGATTATTACCTTTAATCAACTATAGTGATAACATAGTGAGAGATCTCAACATCTGTGCTTGACCCTGCTGCCAGCACACTGACACAGATCAGAGCATCACTTACACACTTGGGTATTAAATGGAATGTGTGTGTGCAATATCTCATCCCAGAAGTTCTCAGCACCCACTGTCATTCTGCAACTTATTTATAGCCATGCACCCTATGTTGTACTAAATAACAGACCTGTCATAGCACTAAGAAAGAATTATGTATGCTATCATTTTTTACACAAGAGAAGATTTCTAACTTCTTTTGTTGGGATTAACACTAAAACAAAACTACTGTTAAACCAGAAACCACTAACAGTATCATGATAATATCAGTATTTACTTAAGAAAATGCAGGTGCCATTTAAAAATATATATTAAAGAGTATAATTAATGCAAGTAATATAAACTCAGAAAAATATATGGTCTAATAATTATATGTTTCTTCACAGTACTTATGGTATTAATCTGATGGAAAACTACAGTAAAATGTCACTGTCCTATTCTGCTCTGTGTGCTCACTGAGTACTTGTGGTCTTATAAATACACAGTTCAGATTCACAGAAGGTTTTTGACGATAAGTAGGCAGATGCTCACTTTATTTTTATATTGATAATATGTTTCTTTACTAAAATAATTAGGTTTCATTTTAAGAGACAAGTTGTTAAAAACAAAACCAGACAAGTTGTTAAAACACTAGAAAATTAAAGTCATGGTGTACTTAAAAATACCATCAAGAAGGATAGACAGAGTGTTTACATAAAAAGGGACAGAAAATCTGCTGGTAAAGTCACAAGGAAACTTTTCCCTCTTTCTGCCTTCTTGAAGAGAAAGAAAAAAAGTGATGGTTCTATTTGAAGGACACTCCTAGTCCATGATAGAGTTCCTCACTTCTGTTTTCTCCCTGGATAATGTACCACTGAGGAACAAATGACAAAACTGCAATCCAGGTATAGTTATTTGAGAAAAAAAAGGCTGCTCTGTGCCCCTGAAAGGCTCTTTGCATTTCTTTCATGCCCTATGCCAAACTGACTTCCCTCTATGTTAAAGAAAGTCTTCTTTTTGCCTGTGACCTGGCCAATGTTTTCAAGTTATGATCTTCTCATCTCCTCATTCTGCCTGGACAGCCACAAAGGAGAGCATTAAGCTGATGTGTTGCTTTCCAAGAAGGCAGAGGAGAGATTGTTATGCTTATTAAAATACTCTCACAGTGCTAACTCACAGCCACACTCAGCTTTTAGACACAGGCACTGCTATACTGTGAAACCAATGCATAAACCAAGCAGATTTTTATTATGTGTTTGCTATCTTGAAATCAGATTATAGTGGTTCCTTTTTCCATTTCATGTATTGAATAACCTTTTATCAGGGTCTTTCCCTACATGTACCAGAGCTAACATGCTCAAATACCCCATATGCCTTCAGGTTATAGGTCTGCAGGTTACCTCAAATCTTCCATGGAAAAGCCAGTACAACATGATACAGTACAACTGTAAATTGCTCAATCAGTACATTAACAGATTAACAGAAGAGAATGTCTGTGAGGATGATGGAACATTATATGACACCAAATTCAACTAAAATATATGAAATAACTAATAGCCAAATGGTAGCTAAAATATTTGCATATAAATACTTTTCGAGATTCTTATTAGTTAGATTAGTCATTATGATTAAGTGAGTTCAGAGTACTCTGTAGGCTAATTAGCAAGTATTTAACATGTAGAGCATTGAAGTAAAGCCCTGTATAATTCCTTAATATTGTGGCATCTGCATGAGAAATAATTGCAAGACATGGTTGAGGAGAAACAGTACCTATGGATTGTATTTAGTCTTGTACCTCATGAACCTTTTTCTTGCAGCTAATTTCCTTCACACAGGCAAGAGAAACAGCTATAAAATGAAAATAGAATTACTGAATCATAGGACTTTTAAGGTTAGAAGAGACCTTTAAGGTCATCAAGTCCAACTGTCAACCCAGCACCACCACCATGTTCACCATCAAACTGTGTCCTCAAGTGTCATATTCACACAATTTTCAAAAACTTCCCGAGATGGTGGCTCTGCCATTACTTTGGGCAGTCTGTTCCAATACTTTACAACCCTTTCTGTGAAAAAAAAAAAAAAATCCTGATAGCTAATCTAAACCTTCCCTGGATAAGCTTGTTGGTGTTTCCTCTTGTCCTGTCACTTGTTACCTGGGAGAATAGCAGTGAACTACAAAGGATGTGACACTGATATGGCAAGCTGCCACTGAAAGGCCCTTGAGTTTCAGAGGAAGAGGCAATGCTGGGGGGTGCCCCAGGTGGTTTGCCACCTCTCTTTCCACAAGCACAATTCAGACAGGTGACAGGCTGACAGGGTCACAGTTATTGTTCTCAGCAATTACAGTCCCCTCTTTCCTGAGCTACTGTAATAACAGCTTGTGGGGTTAGTTTCCTACAGTAGGAAATAGCAACAAACATCCTCAAAAATCTAAATGTCATCTCTGTGGGCTCAGTGTACACTGAGGGCTAAGACAAGTATACCATGTCACAAGGCAGAAGCTGGGAGATTACTTGTGTTTTCTTTAACAAACAGCTCTAAAGGTTACTTTCATTTTATTTTGGAAATCAGATAGTTAATCAGATAAATGAAATGTGATTTTTTTCCTGAAACTTCAGTTTAGACTGTACCATTAAATCCATTAAACACCATTAGAGGGCACTTTTGTTACAATGCTGACAAATTCACATAAACTGAAAGGGCTTTTATGTAGCTTCCTGCAGTCTGAAAACATAACTCCTAACTTCCTTGCTGCCACAGACCTTACAGTTCATATTGAATGAAACAGGTAAAAATTATTAAATGGAATCATTATCTTTCCTAGGAAGTCATCACTGATCAGATGCAATTTCATGCAGATTGTTAAAAATGACAGGGCAGAGTCATTCCCAGGACAGAGGAAAAGGAAGACAAGGGAAATACAATGGATAAATCAGTACAAATTGTAGTGGGCAGTATCAGAGCTTTAAATCTCTGACATACTTCACTCTAAGTCATTACCTGTGTTTTGGCACCCGTACTGTATAAAAGTGCCGTCCGTCCCATCGCTGCAGCACTTGGGATGCAAAAGAAAAATGAAGGAATCATGTTGCTGAGGCCATGAGCCAAAAATTCCTGCAAAGTCGTTAAATAGAAGATGTTTTTTCCTATTGTTCCATCATTGCAATGCCTCTTGCCAACAAAGGAGTCCCCTATGTAAATATTAGCAATGATAAAGGATGGACACATTTTTGAGGGATAAAATCCCACAGGTACATGACAAAGGGTTTCCCAACAGCATAGATCTTCTCACAACTCAGAACTAATTTGAATGATAGAGCTGTTGAACCAGATTCATCAAAAGCAGGAGGGACATTCTGTTCACAGAATAAATGCTATTGCTAAATTTTGAAGATTAAGTTCAACCAAGATATTTACACCTCCACATCTGCTTTTTAACTGGCCAGAGCCCCAAGTACTGGTATCTGGAAACTGCCCAGATCATTTCTGGTTTATGGCTCACTGGAAAAAGACAGTCAGTTATTTCTCTTCCTTTAGAGCACGTTTTAGTGAAAGTGTGGTAGCCATACTATATGCATGCTGTCTTTCATCACAGATGTATTTGGTGTTTGTTCACGGTCAAAATGCAGACATGTCTGAACAAAGATTCATAGAAGAAAAAGTGGAGAAGCCACCTTGTATATGCAGCATAAGAAGAAGGAGAAAAATGGTAGGTGTAGGAAAATGGTGCTGTATCCAGCCAGGAAAACACCAGCTCACCAGTTTGTCTTCACAGCACAGAACAGCATGGAGCAGCACTCCCTTAAAGCTCACCCCATAAAACCTCACACACCCACGAGCCCCCATGCCAAGCACTGTGCCTGGCCTCTGAAGGCAGTACAGCCACAGCACCTCACTGCTCTCCTTTCACAGAGGTTTTGCTCTTTTGCTCCATTATTTGATGCAGACATAGACAGAGTTTCCAAGACTTAAGTAATGAAGCTGGGTGAGCTACAAGGCTTCCAAAGGTGCAGAAAGATACACAGGTTGCTGTGTTCTGAGGAGTGCCTTGAAACAAAGCAGCATGCCACCCTGGAGTCTGGCCTGCACTGAGCTTGAAGCATTCTCCCTCTGCTCCAGAGAAACATGGCTCCAAGGCATCAATAGAAATTCATGGCCCAATATAATCCAACTGAGAAACATTTTAGAGACCTGAACAGACAAGAATGTTCCCACTGACATAAGAGTTGTAAAGGACTGGACGTAGCATGATGTAGCAAGACCAACATGTCTAGATAGGGTGTTCAAATAGACCTCCAGCTGCAAAACAACTGTTCTTCATCCAACCCTTATTATTTATTCCAAACCACTTAATATAAAGGTAGATGCAAAATTTACAGCACATAGTTCTAGTGCCAGTTATCTGAAATTGAGCCTTTCTTACCACAGTGCTTGAATTAGCATCTCCATGGATTTCCAGCTGGCTTGGAGTTACCCACCCACTATGACAAGTGTGGAGATGGCCCACTTTTATTTAAGCATGTCCTCTGCAAAGCAGAACTCAGAACAGAAAGTTCTCATGGCTGTAAATTTGGCAGCACTCTCTGAACTCATCCAGCTTCTTAGATATAAATAAACCTTTATTTTGGGTGAGACTTCTACTTTGTATAAGTATAAATAATTTCTTATTATAACATCAGATAAGTCCTGGGGCTATAAGTACCTGGTTTTGTTTTAGAATTGCTTTGTTTCATTAATTGGTGGCTGACTTAATATCATAGCTTGTCTATAAAAGCTCAACTGCCAATGGAGAAGCTGTCTCATCTTAGAGCAGTGAAAAATGCATTAATGCCCAAATGCTGCACTGAATGTAGCATTACAGATTATCCTGAAGGATGAGCTTCCCCAAAAGGAGCAGTTCAGCCAATGAAGGCGTTCTGCAGAGATAATTTGAACAAAATTTGAGTGTTACTGTAAACACTAGAAGGTGTCAGGATGCTACATGGAACATAAATTTTCCTGCTGGGCATTCATCTATAATACTTTCCCCAAACGGTGGAGTGATTTCAAGGCTCAGACACTAAGGAGAAAGAGCTTTACCTGGTTGTCATCCACAGTGTATTTAAACTTTTTAGCAGATCCTTGAGCAAGAGCTAGTGAGGCAACATAACCAACCAGTGCCACTCCAAAAGCTTCAGTGACTACTTCAGGCAGGACACTCATAGGTGGTGCTTTTGGTGATGGCAACCTATAAAAAATAAAGACAGCAACTTTTGCAAAACTTGATACATAGTCTCTATATACATGAAATTTATGTGAATACCAGAGGAAGAATTTCTGCAGGAACAGGTAATTTTTGTATTACTTGTAAAGTGACTCCTTTTCAATATTTTAGATTAATAAAATCTCAGTCTGTTGGGAACAGCAGAAGAGAATTTGTAGAAGATGAAACAGTTTCAGATGGAGTATTCTATTTGAAGACTTCAACTGGAGAAATTATAAAGAGATGTTGATAAATTAACTCCATGACCGACAAATAAAATTAGCAACCATTCACTAATTTTGTAATGTTCCATAGAAGAAACTACTGTATATTTTCTCCTTTTTTAATATAGTTAGCTGTCCCGTAAAGTTAAATTTAAATATTTAAAAAATCTGTATTCCTGTTGGTTACTGACAGCACAGACATTTATTTCATCTAATGGGGATTCCAGTGAAACTACACAAGTTATGGAGCAAACCACCCCAGATTGTCGCTGAAATCTTCAAAAAGACTTTGGTCTTTCCAGAGCAAAAAGCACACCATCTGAAAACCAATTTGTGCTCTTAAGGTTTCTGATGCTCTCCACTGACAAGTCAGATAGGTATTTCAGGTAAATGCTTAAAAATATGCAGGAATGATCCAGGCTCTGCTTCTGTGTTTCAACACTGCTTGTATGAGGTTAGACAGAAAATAAATTCCTGATTAATACTGCACAAATACAGTTTACTTATTCATTACACATAGAAGGGGTACACTTAGCTGTGTTTTAGTCTCAGATTCATAGCATGCTCTAAATACTTAAAAACCATATTCTTTGTCAGAAATGTCCCGTATTTTATTTCTTTCAGTGCAACCTGCCACACATGCACTCATGCTGTCTTGGACTTGTACTTTGTGAAATTTAGGGAAACCCTGCTATATCCAAGCAGGAGATTACACAAAAGCTGTGCTATTCCATACCAATCTGTAGAGTTTGAACATTTTGTCTGGCAACTAATTGGATTTCTCTTTCTAGCTAACTATATTGAGATTTTTTTTGCCTTCCTTTCAAGGTCATAGAGGAAAGTGTATCATTAACTATAGCAAAAATGCTCTTTTCTAATTAAGCATAATTAAATCTTTCACATTTTCTCAGAAACCACATTTTCTAAAATTACTGCATGGGTGGAATGAAGTATAGCAATCTACAAATCTTATCTCATTCTAAATCCTTTCTGCTACAATAACGCAAGGCAAGTCTCAAAAACCAGGTTGCAATAATCGTGTAAAGAGTGTCCTGCCCTCCTGTCATACATTATCAAGTACTTAGTACCTACTTTTTATTCAACAAACCAATAAAAAACTATGAAAATGTACAAGAATGCATTTTTGTGATGATATCTATGCACATATAACTTATTAACATGGGATTGGATTGTGAGAGAGTATCTGAGGAGACAGGAAACAAACAAAATAGATTTTTACTGTTTCTTATTTCAGAAACTACTTTGACCTTTTCAGAGACTGTTCTGAGAAATAAAAATATTTAAAAGCCATTTTAAATATTAAAAAAATTTAAATTTTAAATATTAAAAAATATTTAAAAGTTAATAAAACCCACATTACCCTTTAGGAATATTTCCCACAACTTCTATCCTGTAGGCATATTCCATATCAGCACAGTAGCAAGCAATGGATGTAGCAATTATCTATTGATACAAAAAGAAAAAGATTTTACATTTATGTTGCTTCTGACATAGTCCCTATTATTGCCATACCTAAGCATGTGACCCTCTTCATTTATCCTTAGATCCATCCAGTAAATTGGGAAAGTATTATTATGTTTTTGTTTTAGTTTGGGTTTTTTTGGTGGTGTTTTTTTTTTTTTTTTCTTTGCAAATGTGGAAGAGAGTCAAAAGAAACTAAGATTTGGGCACAATAATGAAGTGAGACTATAGGGCAGTTCGTACATTCTGTGTATCAATCAGCAATTAATTTTACCAAACACAAAATAAGCTATTAACAACTTCTCTTAAAACATCACTTCCATAGCTAAACTCATTTACTCCTCACTAAAACTTAATTAATACAAAACCAGCACAGTTACTGAAAGAGATTTGTATGGCTCTCTGTAAGGCCCAGGAACCTTGGCAATCAGTGTCCAAAGTCCCTGTGTTCAGCATGTGCCCCAGAGCACTGCCATTCATGTGAGCAGCTTAAAGGAGTTCACAATTTAGGTGTTCCTGAGTAATCTGATTCAGCTGATGTTCTCTGAGCACACCTAATCCAGACTGGCAGTGTTGACTTCAGCACACAACACAGCAGAAGATGTGTCTGCCTCTTGTTTTTGTGTTCTAGCAGTTATGAATCTTGCAGAGGGAGCCCTGAGGACGCTCAAACTCGTTTCCTGTATTTCAAATGGGATGCATACACAAATCCTAATAGAACAGGGTTACCAGTCCACAATCCTTAGTTTGCTGGTACATTTTATCCAATATTTTTAAAAAGGTAACACAGAGACCAGAACCACACTACCTCCTTTTCCCAGCATTTTGCCCTTGTAAATATTTTCTTTTCAGTAACAGAAGAGTAATTGCAATAATACACCCTGAAAATCATCTGTCCTTCTTACTCTGTATTTTCTTGCAGAGGTTTAGAGAAAAACAGAAGCTTTCTGCTGGTGATCTGCTGCTGATCATTTGACTACATCTTAATCCTTAAAGTGGGGGTTTATAATTCAATTGCTAATTTCAATTTAGTCTATACCCTGTTAAAGGAAAACTGTTAGTAAAATGACAGAAACAATTAGCACAGCTATTTAACTTTGCCATAGATAAATAAGAAGCAACATCTAAAGCACAACTACCCAGCACAAGACTTGCCTGTTGTTAAAATGTGCCAGTTACTTTTTATTTTTCCAAACTTCTTAAACATTCTAGGCTTCATGTCCTTGTGGTTTTGTAAAAAGTAGGAAACATATGAAAAATATTTTACAAATTGGGAGCTTATGTCATTTCTTCCTTAATTATTAAGCCAAACTACTTCCAGTTCTTCCAATTAACTTACAGCCATGAAAATCAGCTGTCTGTTTAGTAAGTGGCAGGTGTGGATGTAGGTAACAATAGTCAGCACAGTAAACTTAGCAGATTGAGCCACTGAAAGCTTTGTAAGTAAAAGCCTGATATATAATTTTGTACTTACCAAAAGTAGATCGATGGGAAGGACGACTTTAATGTTTCTGTGAAATTTCTCATTCAGTTCTTTAACAAGAACAAGTACCACAATGCTCAGCAAGGAGAGAAGTAATGCTTCCAACTGAACTGTTCTGATATTCTCAAACACATAGGCATAAATCTACAGTGAACAGCAAATAATAATAATAGATCAAAAATATATTCTGGGTCACATGCCATGGCATCTTCTCACAAATTCAGACAAATAATGAGTGAGAGCTGAATTAATACTGCAGGAGCTGAGTCATTGGACAAGTTTTTGGCCTGTATTTTAGATTTTAAAAGGAAGAAAATCACCAATCCTATGGAGTTTTGAAAACTCAAAAAAAAATTGCAGTGAATATTTGTGTATATTAATTTACAAATTTCTATTGGTAGAAGCGGGCTATAAAATTCCAATAAATGTGATATGTTTCCTTTTTTTATTCAGTCTCATTAAGTTCAGTGTGATAAATGAGTGTCACATAAAAATGTTGAGAAAAGTTTTTTACACAAAGGTTTATTTTTAGTGGCCACAGCATATAACATCCACCAACACTAGCAGTAAAAATGATTTCTGAGAAAAAAAATTAAAATACAGAAAAGAAGGGAAAAGAGAAGGAGGGGATGAAAGAAAAATCCAATGGTGGCTGGATGGGAAGAGATGCAATGGAAATCTTCCAAGATGAGATTCCTCTTCAGGGCATCCTCTGCAATCTGTGGGTCATTTTTCCAGAGTAATTTCAGCAGGGCATCTTCAGTCTCCCCATTGGTTGCTCTTGCCCCTTACACAGTGCTCCAAGGAGCATGATTTGGTCAGGTCCAGCTGCTGCACACACTAAATAGTTGCCAAGCTTGCATACATATGGTACTGGTTATTTAAATAACTAAAGTTATCTGCTTAGCCCTGTTTGTTTCCTTTTCTGATGACTGCAGAGTTAAGAGGGAAAGAGGACATCAGGCCAGAGCTATGGAGCTATGAATGGGAGTACTTCAGCTTTTCAGCAGTTAAGATGTGCTGCAATAACCTGCAAAACAGGTTAGAAAAATGTAGTTTGATCTGTGATGAACAAAGGAAATATGGTGCTGAATTATAAGGAACATTATAAGGAACAGAAATACGGAACAGGAATAGAATGACCGATGGTGATGAGCAACAGGGGTCTTTGATGATGAATACAATGTTGTAAGTAACAGACTCAGAAGAATGCAGTTGCCTTTGCACCAGCTCAGATGACACAATGAACTGTAATTTTTGCTCTATGCTGAATTTGTGGGTTCAGGAAATAAGGCATAAGTCAGTACAGTAGTAGATTAACAGAAAGTAATGAAAAAAAGTTAAAAGTGTGCTGAAACGGTTAAAAGGGGTGAAGAAAGTTAGAGAGAACATCTCTCCTAATAAATAAAGAAATCATGAGATCTTATCACAACTTATTTTCGGGCCTTGTGAAGAAAAGCAATAGTCTATTGCCTGAAAGAAAAGCCAGCCATAAAAATGGAAACAATACACAAGCTTACTAAAGCTGTAAGGGAAAAAAACAAGATAGGCTTAGTCCCTTGAGTTCTGCATTTAAATTCTATTGTGCATCCTGAAATATAAACCATGGAGAGAACAGAAGTTAAGATTAGGATGTAGATTTAGACATCATCACAAGTAACTTTTTTTTAAACCCAACATAAAGGATAATAAAATCAAGCAAGTGAAGATTGAAATAATAATAGTAATATTTAAAAAAAGGTGTTTTCTCTGGAAATTACTAAGAAGACCACTAAAATAAATCAAAAGTGACACCTGTAGTTTTATCAAAATAAAGATTAATAATTTTCTGCTCCAGAGAACTTATTCTCAAATACATATATAATGCTAACAAGTTTTTACAGTTTGGAGGTTAAATACATGTATTTATATTGGACAGAAAAAAGTACTAGAAAAATTATCTTAGAAAGAACCCTGTTCTAGCAGAAAGGTAGTCAACATGATGATGAAATTTATTTCTACTGTTCTGATTCTGTCACTCATTGAAGAGGTGATACTCATATTGAAGAATGAGTAAATTAAAATAACTTCCTGATTTTTTCTCTCTGAGAATATTTTCATAATCTAGAAAGGGAAAAAAAACTCAACCTAAATGTGGTATCAGAAAAGTAACTTTCCTCATAAAGAGGAAATTTAGCCGTTGGAGTTTCGATTAAGGATGCACAATATAACCCGGCACAAACATTTCTCAGAAACCAGGAAAATATTTTAAAATCAACTTGTTAAGTAATATGATTTAGATATGTCTTAAATCTAAAGAATCACAATTAAACCACAGTTTTTAACCACATATTGCCCCGCTGTAATCAGAAAATATGTGGATTATATCTTGAGTGACTTGGGACTAGATCTGTACCCATAATTTTCCAAGAATGCATTTTCAAGAGGGCACAGGACTTGGCTCAGTGGCCAAACAGAAACTGTGATTAATTAAGGCAAAAGGAGGCAATCTGGAAACTGTGCCCACAAACTCACCAAAGACTGAGCTGGATCTAAGGTGAAGTGGCAAGAAAAGGGAAGAAATGGGTTGATTCCTACTTGCTGAAGTCAGAGTGATGGGATTTGTTTTGGAATGAATGCTGGCTATTAAATTATCAGCATTAGCTATCTGTGTTCATGGCATCAAATCTAACTTTCCTAGACAAAGTGAGACAAAAGACTGAGTGAATAAGTAAAATTTTAGTGAATAAATACACACAAGCTTCAAGAATTTTTTTCTTTCAAACTGAGTAATAAAGGCATTTCCATTTAATTTTAAAAATACATAGCCAAATTTTGTAAACCTTTGCCATGGGTTTTTTTGCAACAAAATCTTTGTATGAACTACCTAGTACATCTTTTGTTGTTTCTTTGAAATTGTAACCTTTTTGTGGTCTACATCAGCCAATAAATGAAAAATAATGGAATTACCAACACTTTGTAACTCTCTCAAATTCAGTAGCCCAAACAGCCCTATCCCCAAAGTATCTGTAGTACACTAAAACAATTCTGGCAGTAATACATTAATATTAATATTAAATTAATTACTGCATTAGACTAAAGAGCTTCCACTGACTAGTTAGTTCCTGGGTAACCATTTTCTAAAAACCTAAAACCACTCAATTCATTATATGACCAGTGAAACAAGGAGACCCTTTCACAAGAACAAAAGAGCATGTGGCTCTTAAGAGGAATGTAATTAATATACACGATAGACATCTCTTTAAACTGTACATTTTACATGGTATTCTGTCCAGTCAGTTACTGTACTCATCCAAGATCAAACTATAAATCCTAAATCAAAGTACATAAAACTCAAGCTTGCAATAGCGTTGGTATCTGATTCAAAAGAAGTATTTACAGATGTTTTAATCAAAGCTGTAATTGAAAGTTCAGCATTTCACATATTTAGATGATGCACTTGCAGAAATAATTTGGAAATTATGCAGTAGAATTTAGCTTGATATTGCAGTGTATGAAGCAATCTTTGTCATTATATAATTTAAAATATTTTTTAAATCAGCAGTAATATATCAATTAAGCTGTTTGCCTCTTGTGTTTTTAGTTTCATTGCTAGCTTTGTGTAAAAATTCTTAATAGAACCTATGTGACAATATTATGAGCAATCAGTGGACTTTTTGGTAATCAATGCAAATTTGGACCTAAGTGGAACAAGCAATATTCAAGTTTTTCACATATATATACAGACACTGAATGTTCCTTTTCTCATGGGAAACAGTCAGTTTTGAGGTGATATTGAACACAGTAATGGTTTATATTATAGAAAGGGTGTCTATTTGGATATAATAATGAAATACTCTGAGTTGTTTTTTTCTTAATGTCTACATGCAACCCCAAAAGATTAGCTCTAAAATGTGTATAGAGGCTGAAGCAAACAAAGGAATTAAAGGAACATGTTATTTAACACAATACATTTTAAGAGTGGACACTGCATTTCATTTTCCAAAATATTTCATTTTGATGTTTTTTAAATATGTCACACTGGAGAGAAAATGTACAGGCAAATACTGTGAGCTGTATAGATAACTGGGGGGAAAAAGGGGTGAAAAGAAAGGACTGATAACAGAACATGAAGGTTTGGGGCTTTTTTCAGAATTGCAGCAAAACCACACAAGGATTTTGCAACAGACTTGCAACACAGCCACAAAAGACCCCGTTTTGCAAAGCAAGTTTCTTACATAGCAGTTCATTTTGCAGTGTTGTATTTTCTCAGAAACATGTGGAAAGAGAAATATATCTATACACAAATAAGGGGCAAATACAAGTATGTTCTTCCATTTTCAGATGCTGAATAAAACTTGATGACACTTTGCCCTTGTAAAGGTAGACCTCACATGCATTATTCCCTTACTGTTTTTCTTCTTCACCTTCACTCTTCCATTTGCAAAATACCAGCTGACGCTGCACTGTGCAGCTCAATTGAAATGTGACAAATTATGTACAGGGAAAACAAAATTTAATAAGTTACATAACCTATGTGTAAACACAGAAATACCATAGGCTCAAGGCCAGTGTACTAGATTTGTTCTCCATATGCAAAGTTCCTTTCTGCGTATTTAACCATGATCTCACATGCTATAAAGAATTCATTTCACTGGCTTGCTATACTTGCAACTCTCCTATCACACTTTATTAAACATTCTTATTCTTGCTTTGCCAACCCAAAGGCTGCCTGAGGCAAAGCAACTGGTTTTGTGAGTGGGAGGTGTTTTGGAGTGGACAAAGAAAAAAATTGTAAGCAGAAGTACCAGTCTTTGGGTTTCGAGAATTTGAAGTAAAGAACTTGTCCAGAGAGCCTTGCCAAAGTTGCCTTTCACTCTCTAGATACATATGAAAACTATCTTATATCTAATTAATATAATTTTCACATAAAACTACAACCACAGAAGAAAATTATTAAGTCTAGCTCTGGTGCTTTTGACTGAGATGCTGGACCTTCTTAAGGCAAGTCATAAGTCTGAACAGACACCAGAAATATTTTTAAATACTTACATAGAAAAACTGCCCCTTTTTTTATTATTCTTTCAAGTTGTACAGAGTAGAATTTTTTGGTCATTGATTTTCACGCAATTTACAGAGCAATTCAGAACCTTTAAAAAAAATCAGGAAATTTTTTCTTTGGAATATGTTCAAAGGAGTTTGATTTTGAAAGAGAAGAGAAAGGCAAAGAACTTTTTTCAAATACATTTAAAATACAGGGGATAAGGGAATAGATTTCTTTCAAAGCATTTGAATGACTCATTTATGATATCATCAGCACACCAAGGTGGAAATATTTCTTCATGTCACTGCTGTTCTTTATTATTGCTCATAATGTATATTTTGATTATGCCTTGGCTGCCGTACTTAACAGCAGTCATCTCTACAAGATGACAATATTCCTATATGTAAGTATAGTTTCCATGGAAACACCATGAAAAAGAGGCTATTCACATTTTATATTAAGAATCATTTATGAAAAGGTTTTTAAATAATGAAAAAAATATGAAGAACAATTTTTAATAGTCTAATAAGCCAACTGACCACTCATAAAAATAGCTATGACACTTTTAGGTATCTACAAGATAAATTGATAAATTACTTCTGTTTATTACATGCTCCTAATTTTCATTAATAAATTGGTCCTATAAAAATCTGAAGTTAATTATCCATATGAAAAGCTATCAAATTTATAAAATACTATGAAAAAACATTCTAAAAAGCAACATCTTCTAATCAAGATTTCACATTAACAAATTTTCCAAATAATAGGAAAAAATAAAGCACGTAGTAGGGCATGAAGACATAGTTATATTTTGCTTTTAAATAAGGTGTCCTAATTTAGTGGCTGACTAGATGAAGTCTCACCATCCGTGCAATGTAAATATCACCTCAGCAAATAGATACAGTTTTATTATGAGAAAAATATCATTTTGACAGGTACTGTTGTAACACTAATAATGCCAAGAGATTATGCTCACAGCACTGAAATTCAGGGTTTGCTGGAATAAGTTACCATCAAGAATATGTTTGTGACTTTTGTGTAATACAATTATGCAGGTTTACTTTTAAGATTTCATCCAAAAATGTGTACTTTCCAAGGGCTGTAACCATGGCAGGGGTGGTGATGTGTCCTTGACTGTACCAGGTGCTCTCACATGATACAGGTGGGAGAACACTGCAGCAGCAATACCCACTGTGGGCCAAGGTGGGGAACAAAGGGTCATCAGTCATCCCTTGACAGTCTTGGAACATTTCCTACCTGAACTGGGCCCCAAGTAGAACAGCACCATTGTTGCTGGAATTTTGGAAACAATGTCCGAATGTTTTGGAAACTCCAGTAGCTGCCGGCCTGGGTTATGGCCAGGATGGAAACCAACTGATGACTAAAGCAAATCAGCTTGTGACCCTGCACACAACAGTCCTAAGTGAGGCTTTCTGAGCTCTTGGGGCCACAGTGGGCAGTGCCAGCACCTCCCTCTGAGGTGTGGAACACTCTCAGAGCTTGTGAACCCTCAAATCTGCAATACTCAAAAGGCCATCACTTAGGGTGAAGCCTGGGCTAATACACACACACACACATGCACACAGACTCCTTGAGATGCAAACCCTGCCTGGTGAGAAACACTCAGGCATTTGCCATGACTATATCCCTGAAGCCAAGGGGAATTTTTGATAAGCACCTTTACACTCACAGACAGACGTATATATCTCTGCCTGTGTGCATGTGAATTATTATGGTGTGAAGGTTGCTCTCATGAAACTGTAATTAAATCACTGCCATATTTATAAAAAAATCCCATTTAATAACTTAATAAATGTTAAATTACTTAGTGATGAAATTCTGTTAAACTCTTTTGCACGCCTTATTTTTCGTATCCATACCCTTTGCACCCTTATCCCTTTTCACCCTCAGTCTCCATGTAATCCATTCTAAATTGATACTAATGCAGTTTTCCTATTAGTACTTCATTCCTGGAGTGAGTGAACCTTGCCACTGAACTCTGTTAATGTCACAATTTCCTAAGCTCATATTAAGCTCATACCTGCTTTTTGCCAATACCTCTGATGGTGATGCTTTAAGCCTAACCACTCATTTGCAACAATACTGCGTGAAATGTTGCATGCCTTTTATAAAAATTACCTTAAAGCTGTCCACTTGCTGTGTTTATGGCAAAGTAGTATCATGTCATAAAATAATAAATAACATATCTAGAGTAATTTTTGGCACAGGAGATGCACAAATCACAGGTCATTTTCCTTTTACCACAATGATGGTCAGATTTCATTCAGCAGCACATGAAGAAAATATGTTTAAAATTATATTTATATTCCTTCCACATGCTGACCAAGAGAGAAATTACCTCCCCTGTATGCATATATAATGACTCAGGATAATAAACGAAATTGTTGATGCCCTAAAAGACATATTTTAAATTAATTACTCTACCCATTCCTGCTAGTTGTCTATCAAGTTTTCCAAATCTCCTCTTACAAACAGTTAAAGCAAGATGAAGGTTCAGCTTTTGTTCATTCACACGTGTGCATAACAAATTCCATACTCTTACAAAGAGACAAATAGTGCATATAATAAAATGTTAGCTAATGAAGTAACCCATCTCTTTCACTGAACTCACATGAAAAAATGCCAGTGGTCCTGACATATATGGCACTTTCATTCCCAGCAGATACTTCACTTGTGAAGTCACAACGTGTGTAGCTGCTCCTGTTGTCATTGCGCTTATCACGGGTTCTGTTAACAAGAAAGTGGCACTGCCCAACTGCAACGTGAACATCGCTACCTAAAAGGCAAACGCAGGGGGATCAGCAGTTATTATATAAAAATGCAGCTTCTTGGTGATAGGACAATGAATCAGAGTCCTTTTAATAAGTTATAAGATAAACGAGCTAAAGATACAAAGCAAAAGTCCTTTGGAAGACAAATATGGCTGAAAATGGAATGAAGTCCTGTGGGTGTACCTGCACTATTTTACTCACCAGTTACCAGACTCTAACACTGGTTTAGTAACAAAAGCAGACTCAGAGAAACTCTAAATATTCTCTCCTGCTCAAATACATGAGCACAATAAACACCATAAAAACATCAACTCAACACTGCAACAAAAAGTACAGCAACTCAAAAAGTGAGGCTGGTTCTGACATTCATTCCTGCTCCACTGCTATCCAGCCTAAATGGGCCAAGAGCCATATATTGGTCCAGCTTTCTGATTGCCATAATGTCACTATCAGGATTCCCAACATTAGTAATTTCAACAGATACCAAATTTGTGAGGTGCTATAGAGACTCTTGTGGTGAGCCCTCTAATCCATGAATTTGAACAACAGCAGGATCTACAACTATTATAGGTATTGTTGTGTTCAACTGTTTGCTCCCCTTATCCTGGACTTCAAACATTTTTTCTCTCCAAAGTATGAGATTTGACAACTCTTAATTCTTTGAACAAAGTTGTTACATGACTGCAGCTGCTACTGTGGTTTAGGTAACACTTAATGCTTTTCTGATCCACATTAATTACACTGACGTTATCTCCCCTCCCAATGAGTTTTGCAGTTTCTTACCTCTATGGTCTTTTGCATTTGCTGTTCTTCTGCCTGAAAAGTTACATGCTCTCGGCTCAGAGTTGTTTGTTACAATGCTTTCTAAGAGATTCATTTTGTGTTTACCATACTAAATATCATCATTTTGGAATATATCACGGTCTCCCTTGATTTTTTTTCTTTGTTTTGTTTTGGTTTTTTTTTCTGAAGCTAAAACTATCATTTTCAGATGTTATCATTCTTTATGCCTAAACACCATTCATGTTCTCACCATAAAACTCACCTGTGTGCAGCGAGCTTTGGGCATAGTACCACAAAAGAAACAAAAAAATCAAAATAAGTGGGTTTTAATTTACCATAAAACCTCTAGTGAGCAATATCTTTGTCCATTTGAGAGATTAAATCTGAGACTTTTCTTCTACTTCCCACTAATAGCATGTAAATTGCTCTTTACTATGAGCAATTGGAACATTGGTTGCCATTTAAGATTGGACTCTAATAATGCTAATTACTGTACACCCTCAGTGAGTAGCAATTTAGTTATTCAGGCCTAAAACTGATAATTACTAATTTCAGATATTTTGTTTAGCTGTTTCTTCTAACTGTGTGTCTACTAATATATTTAAAACATTGTTCACAGTAGCAAAGTTCAATACGAATTAAATTCTTCCTTCCCTAGTGAATTTTGTTTGTTTTCTAAGATTGGTTTCTATTGTCTGAATGTGAAATTTCTAACTGTGTAATAGCTTAGTTTCCAGGAAATTGGATGTTTGTTTAGCCATGGAATCAAAACCACAGAGACAATTCTGTGTACTACATAATATCACAGAGAAGTATTAGCTGCTATTAGCATTTCAGAGAAAGTTATTATTGTGAGTTACAGCAAAATTATCACTGAGCTTGGAAACTTCAGCATCACTCTCAGATCTACTTTTTGTTTTTTACTTTTTTTCTTTTAATCTTCAGCATTTTAAGAGGATGCTTCACAGGTGCTAACTAAAAGAACACATTTCAAACACAGTTTTTGTTAATTGCATGTAACTCTAGGCTCTGTAAAATATGTGCAAACCATGAGTACAGTTTCAGTTAGACAATTTCTGTAGCCACTCAGTTAAACAAGCAACAGCCTACACTTGCTCCCCTCTCCTTACTGCAGAAGGAGGGTCAGGACTTCCAGAAACAAAGGCAGTACTTCATAAGCATGAACATCCTACTCTTCATTTACATGACAGTTAAATAAATACGATGTGCATCCATACATCTTCCATGGAGAAGATCTGAAGATGAAGCAACCAGAACGGGAAACATTCTGGGTGGAGGGTGTAAATTTCAGCATAAACTGGTATGGGAACCTCATGTTGTCCTTGCAACATGAATAATGTACAGAAACGGCTTGGATCATGAGGAGGAAAAAAGTTTTGAAACAAGCCTCCCAAATCTAGTTGTGTGTGAGTTTTCTTGACAGATAAAATTATTAGCATTTACACAGGCCCAGATTGACTTTACAATTCACCCTCCATGCTGGGCTACAGCCATTTAAGCTTGGCTGCCATTGCATTTTGAATAAACACCATTTGAAATTTAGCTAAGCTGACAGCACTCAATTGCATTATATTGCATTATGTCATAAAATCTTTCACCCAGTAACACTTACTAAACTGTAGAAAGTTCAATGTTCTTAAAGAAATGTCTAAAAATCTGCTTTATCTTGGCTATTGGTTGTGACGCTCATTTTTTCAGGTCATCCACTTTATTTTCTGGTATATTTTATGATTTCTTTTCATTCCTGATGCAGACAAACTACAGAGAAAAGTGACAGTAAAGTACTAGAACAGAAAAAATAAAACCCACCAAATATTTTTGCTTGTTATTATTTGTCATAATACTGATATTTTCTTTAACTGTAATAGAAACAAAATTTTAATATATTTTAGAATTGTATCCATAATTTTTAACTTTTAAGAACTTAGTTCCTAGAGGATAAAAAGAAGATTTCAAGGAAAGAATATGCACAGTATAAAAATTGTTTGAAAGGCACTTGGCTGTTGTTTATTTGTGTGGCATTATCAGTATGTAAAAAGGCTCATAAGAAGTAACTTTCTTGAGATGAATTTTGCTTTTGCCAGGGATACGTTCTTGAAAAAATTCATGTAAATGAAATCAAGGCCTTTCAGAGAAAAGAAAAAACAACGTAAGAGAAAGCGAGGTAAAGCAGCAGCCTTGAGTTAATGCATAGTAAAGGAGAAAAGATCATGGAAATAAGGTATACAATGAAATTATTAGACAGAAGTGGTGGAAGGTGTGATTTCAAAAGAAAAAAATAGAAAAAAAAGAAGTAAATTTCAAATTAGAAGAAAGACAATACAAAAGGAACCTTTTCTTGCAGATGTCTTTACTGCTCCATAATTTTACTGTGACAAGTAGAAGAGAATGGGAATTTAGCCAGGAGAAGAAAAATGAGCAATTGCAAAAAGCAAAGCCCTCTATGTTCATTAATTCAGAACCTTTGGTTCTTGTCCACTTTCAATACTTTCTTCCCATGACAACATGCTCACTTTATTATTATTATTAAAATTCCATTCAACATGTAGTCAATTTAACTTCATGGCCAATAAAAATTTTTATCACTTAGCAGTTCTTTGGAAATCACTAATGTCAAACTTTCTGTCCACAGAAATCAAAAGACTGATATCATGTTACCTGCTGCACAGATTCAGCTTTGGAGAATGAATTTTAAACCCCTCAAAACTCCACTGTACTGGAAGGGGTTTTTCACTGTTACAGCAGACAAAGTGGTGGTGGTGCCTTTTCATTTGCTGCATGGGCTGGGTTGATGGGGGCAGACATGGGGAACATCTCTTGGAAGGAAACAGTGCAGACTGTGAGCCTCTCATTTAGCACCTTTTATCAGTTATCTCAAGATCTGATGCTGCAAAAGTGAAAACATCTATGCACCCTCTGGAGACAACAGTCAGACACAGTTCAGTTGCCAATTTAAAACTCTCCATGGCCTGTTTCAATCGGCATCCAAGTGGCAGACCACGAGCTTTTGGTCTTCTGAGCTGCAGCTCTTATGTTCATTCTGTCTTGAGAGTGATTGGTATCTTCTGATGGTGTGTAGAGTGAACTTGCCTCATTCCAAGACCTGAAAATGTCTTTTTTATGGTCTTTCTGTACTAACACATAGCATGCTCTACCATAATTGTGGGAACCAGAACTCCAACCCAGCCTACTTGTAGTTTCCAAAATACAGAATATGAAAATATGAACTGCAATAAGGTATTTCCACTGTAAAAGAAAAATAAACTTTTTTCCTGATTATCACTGTATAATAGACTCATATTTTTACCTCATGCAGAGCTATGTGTAACAGAATAGTGCAGCATCATTTTTCCCACAGGGTAATAGAGATTTGGACAAGAATATTGCCTTACAAAAACACACTTCTTATTCAAATGTGCTCCATTGTTATTAAGCAAATTGATAATAGACTGTGTAAATTTGTTGTCCTGAAAACCAGAAACATTTTTATTTCCAACACTGTATATCAGCAACTAATTACATGTTAGATTTTAAAATAAAGTAGATGAAAACTTACTAATAAAAATGTTACAAGACTGGAATGCAAGAAGCAGCTATTTCTCCTTCACAGAAGAGTAGGCCAACTGAAGTCTATAACACTGTGGTCTTAAGAGAACTAAGGTTTTTTCCCTAGGGTATTTTTTTTTTTCACAGTTTGATCTGCAAGGAGCTTTCCTCTATTTATTCAGAAAAATCTTTATCTTTAATTTCAGTTTAGTATGCTGAGATTATTTTAGAGACATACATTTATGCAAGCATTCTTTCACATATATTAATAGGGAAAAAAGTCTTACCCAAAAGCTCTTTTAAGGATTTTTTCAATGTTATAAAGGCAGCATCCAATTTTAATTACAAAATTACTCCATAGGTGTCTGTTACGTTCCATCATTTTCTCTCCCTATCAATACCTCCAAGGTATTTAATATCAGGGAAGAATTCTATTAATTTGATTTGTTTTCCATGCTCTGTTTATCTTTATAGAGTAGCAGCTACACAAACATAAAAAAAAATCTTCATTATGCCTTCCATTCTGCTTTTAAAAATGAAATAATGAATGCATTATATTAAATGGTTTTGGTAATTACAGTTCCTATTTTATGTTTACTTATTTTCTATTTTAATACTATTTTATCTTCATCAGAATACCTTTCAAGATAACTAAATATGTTTCTTCTTTTATGAACACTTCCTCAAACATTAAATTTCAGATGTAGTTTAGAACTCTGAAATTTATTACTTTGAGAAAAATTTAAGCAGCTAAGCCCCAAATTTCAATTGTGATAAGCTCTACCTATCCTTGTCTTATGATCAGAAAACAGTTTTAATTTATTTCGTGTTTAGATGGCACTGAAATTCACAGAGCCTGCTTAGAGTTTGCCTCACACACAAATGTACAGTTGTGGTCTGCACTAAACACAAACTAGACAACAGCAGTTCATCTCAAAAACATCTCTCCCCACCTTCCCTCCATTACTCACTATTTTGAATGTTCTCCCTTTTATTTTAGCATTATTTGCCAATTAGAGTACTTAGCCAAGCTACTGGAAAAATAGCATCAAAATGCTTTTTGGGCCAAGGGTGTTCAGCTCTTTACCTACTCTTCCCAAGAAGGAAACTGCTGTTTTGGCAAGGACTTTTCATCCTTCATCTGGAGGCTGCCTAAGGTATGGATTAGTCATAGCATCTGTTGTTTTTGTGCAACTAATGGCTGATTAGAGAACTGCATTTTGACTGTTTTTCAGAAAAATTAAAGTCTTATAGTAGATAACATAACCCAGGTCTGCTCCCTTCCCAGAGCAGTACCATCCCAAATACCAACTACATGGAAGATGCAACTCCTTTTTGTATTTCAAGACATCTTCAATGAAAAGCTGTTGCCTCAAAATGCATCACACAATTCTTCTTGTCCCAGAACATACATTAACTCCAGTTAATTTCTAGTCTGATCTGATAAATAGAAGAAGGTGACTGACTTAGCTCTCCATTAAGAGCAAGATGTGCCCTGTCACCTTATCTGGGGTTTGCAGCAACTATTAGTTGGGAGATTGGAATGTTGGTGAGAAACATAGATCCCCACACTTAACAGCACCTGGGAAGATGGCAAAGTTTAATCTCAGCCTTGATCAGGACTTTCAGCTGCATATCACAGTATTTGTGGCTTCAAGGCACTTCTTTAGGAAATAACTACTTTATTCTGGTCTCCAACCATTAAACTCACATAAAGGACTAGTAGCAGCATGACAAGCATCAGCTGTGTTAGTATGATTCTAATGCAAGTGACATTATTGACCTGGGAGAGGAGCCCATGCACGTGGCACAGTTAGTTAGGCCTGCTCAGAAGATGCAGAGAGGATTTCCCAGTTCTTCTCATTCCAGTCAGGATTAAATAGGACATAGGCTGAGATAAATCAGCTGATGCAGTTGAAGGTATATGAAAAAGCAGAACTTTTCAGGATGAAAGAGTAAGAGGTCTAGAGGAGTCACACACCTAATGGGATTCTGCAGCCACCAAGCAAAATAATTTCTGCATTGGATTTTGAAGTTACATCAAAAGAATGCAGGTACCAGCTTCCCACATGAGGTATTTTTCCTCTCTGGGGATGACATAGGAGATTTCCAAACTGTGAGCACAGGACTCCTGCATGAAGAGCTCCATTCATGCTCTGCTGTTGCAAGCACCCTGCGTAGGATGCAATGCTGTGCTGCACGTGCTGGTGCATTGGGACAGCATGTACAGGCACAGCCAGGCACAATCTGCATCAGCTCTGCTTTCTTGTGTTGTCTGTAGGCTGTCCCTCATGCTCCTACCCCAAGACATAATCCAGTAAAAGAATCCTCACCATAAACCAGTAAAAGAATAATAAAAAATGAAACAGAAATAACAATGCTTCCTGATATTTCCTACTGACTAAAATAAGTAAATGTCCCTGTTCCTGCCAAGCACATGGGCTACTGAAGATCCCATTCTGGGCTCCTTTGCTCATCCTCTGCATGGGAAAGGGATCCAAAGCACCAAGTGAAGGAGTCTGGGTTTCTTTCAGGAGTCCAGGTACCCAGGAGGTGTTGTAATGTCACATGCTGGAACATTACTTCTATTTTAATATTTACAAGGAAAGAGGGAAGCCTTCATTGAAGATCTAAGAAACTGGCAATGGAGAGAGAAACTTGGCCCTTTTAGCCAGAATAAGAAAAAAGAAGACATTTAAAAGACCTCTGATCATTTAAATAAACTTTAGAGAATCATTTGAAGACATCTGTTTTGCTATTTCACTTTAATGGTGGGTGTGTGAACTCTGAAAAGAATTTAAAGTTTTCCCTACTGTTTTTAATCATTGGATATTGTATAGTCTTGCTTTTCAAGCCAAAGGCAACAGAAAGCCTCAAGATTATGTCAGTGCTTACCAGGAGCTGATTCATGTTTGTTTCTGAAGGAGAAGGAAAGGGACACCAACTGCGAGCATTATAGTAGAGCTGACTGAATGTGGTTTTGCTTCATATTGTAAAACACTGGGAGCATGTATACAAATAATTGCTACATCTCAACAAAGGAGTAGCAAATTCTTAAATTCATCATTTATGACCATTGAAACAGATGTTTTCATTATTTTTTCTCAGAGAAGAATAAAAAGTATTACAAAAGTCGTAGCTGTCACAAAGGTAGTATATCGGTAGCATAGAGAAAATGTGATCACCACCAACCTGAATGATTCCTCCTAGAAATGAAACTGCTGCTGCAACTCCAATCCTCTGCATTTCAAATTCTGACAAACCCAAAATTCCTGAATTATTGTTTGCAGTGAAATTAGTTCTGACTGAAGGAACAAGACGCTCAACTGCATTGGCAGATATTAATGAAGTTAAAGCAAAAGTTCCTGTAAAAAAAGCCACACATTAGACACCAATAATTGGGTATCTGTCTGTAATCATCACTCATGGTCTCTTTCTCAAAACTACCATTATGAGTAAAAGTGTAATTTTGTACATTCCTGTCAACATAAGAAAAATTTTTAAGGTAATTTTTCTATGTAACACACATTTCTTACCATAAAATACCATTTATACAGACAAATTAAATGTAAATCTTTTTTTTTTTTTAGCACATTCGTTAAGACAGGTTTACAAAAGAGATTCAAATGTAACAATTTACAATTATTTCAAGTTATCAGAAATGCTTTTAACTCACCCTGGATGTGATCAAGCAGCTATTTGTCTGAGAATCCCAAGTGTTCACCATTCAAATTTCTAGGGCAATTAGTTCACACTATATGTATAGTACCTAGCCCATTAAATAGTACCCAGCACTCTAATAAATGGAGGCAAATTATGAGAAAAACATTTATTTGCTGAGAGAGGTAAAACACATTTAATGACACAAAGATAAATGAGGATGACAATTCACCACTGGAAGGAACAAACACGCAGAGCTATTAGAGCATAAGAATATCTTGCTATGTCAGAGCAATGGTCCATCTTGCCCAGCACTCTGCCTCCAGCTGTGATAGTCAGAGGTGTTATCCAGGGAAAGCACACAAGCCTGGCCATTTTCTGTGGGCCGTTGCCCTTACTGCCAGCATCCATAGCTGCTGTGTTAGAGAAGTACTTCCTTAGCTGGCCTTTTTTGATTTTGTGTGTGGACTAGCATTCATGGATTTGTCAAAGATTTGTCTGAACCTGCTTGTAATTTCTCCTTCCACAATGTCCTCTGAGAGCAGATTGTGGAAGTTCAGCATCTGCTGTACTGTTTTCTTTAATCTATACTTTAAAACTCTTTTAAAGCAATTTCTCTCTGAACTCACCTTTTTTTTTCTACTGCTGCAGGACCTGGTGAACACAGTCCTGCCCTCAGAGTAAAGCTCACAGCATGAATTCCTCAGGAACCCACCAGGGATGCCACCACCCTGAAACATGACCATGAGGTCCAGTTTTTTGCTTCATATCTTTCAACCTGCTAATAATTAATAAAAGGACTTTTCTTCTATCACAAGGACAACTTAGTTTCTTTAGTAACCTTTGGTGTGGAACCTTATCAGTAGCTGTTTGACCATTCTGATATCTTATATTCAAAGTATATCCCTTCTCCATGCACTTGTTGACATTCATCAGTAGCCTAGAAGGTAGCGAGGTAGGGTTTTCCTTTACAGAAGTCACATTAACTCTTCTCCAACAGAGTCTAATTATACTTTTTTTTTCCTTCCCCATCCCTGGAAGTGTTCAAGGCCAGGTTGGACGGAGCTCTGAGCAACCGGACCTCATGGAAAGTGTCCCTAACCATGGCCAGAGGGGTTGGAATTAGATCCTTAAGGTTCCTTCCAAACTTGGCCATTCTATGGCTGTAAGATGTTTGCATAAAATTAACTTTGAAAGCAGTTTACCTGAAATTCTATCTTAAATCAAAGACTTGTATGTGTTATTTATGGCAGATAAAGCTGTCTCAGAGGATGGCTTAAAATCAATTAAGTTAATAAAAGTCAAGAAAAAGTACGTGTTTGTTGTGTATGTGTTTGTTGCTCAGGTGACAAGTCTTTTGAAGTAGATCAGCTATTTCAAAGAAGAGGCATTTCAAGTGAATAAAAGTTCACATAACAGGGCTATTGATGGATTTTCCATTTCATATTAACATGACTGCCTTCACTAACAAAGGACACTTCTACAGCCTGTGTACCTATGGAGAGCATCACAGATCTTACATAAAATTCTGGTAAGTGAAGAGACTGTCTCCAATGTGCATAAGGAATTATGGAGCATTTGAGGCAGGCAGTATAGCTCCTACACACTCAGCTACACACCAAGATGTCTTAACTGAGGCTGGGGAAAGAAGTGCATGAGACCTTCCTTCTGAAAACATCAACAATACACGTCACTCAAATTTATTAATTAAAAAAAAATCCATATCTGCAAGAAAACTCTTTTGTTGCCATTTTTTTTTTCGAATGAGATTAAATTTTGAAATAGGATTATGAATGGAAAGAGTTTCCACACTAAGGAACATGCAGAAATCTGCAGACATGAAGCTGTGGAACTCAGCAAGTCATTCTGTGAACAGTATTCCCTCCCAAGGATAAAACATGAGACTTAACAGCTTGTACTTACCTATTTTATCATCTGTTTTCATTACTAGGATTTATGTCAACCAGATGCTTACTTATCTTTCCTACATATGATGGATTCTTGTCTTCCTAATAATCTTACACCAACAAACTTCTGACAATATCCACTTCCAAATTTTCTAGTTTTGAAACAGGTTTTTAATATAGGCTAAAGTTTTAATCTATCTGTATTCAAGAGTAAAATTTATTTTCCACCTTTTTTTGGAATGCTTCTCTTTTAACATGAGTTGACTACAGTCTCTTACTCATTACAACATTAGGACACTAGCACATCCACAGATCCTTTTTGGACATCAAAAGGCTCAATTACTTTCTGTACATCTAGGGAAAACAAACTTTCAGCTTTCCTTTTTCTCTAAGACAATTTATAGCTGTTCAGGATTTTATTTTTTTGTAATGCAACAACATTTTTACCAAAAAGGGTGCTCAAAATATGTTGCTAACTTCTTCGTAGAACATTGCATACACTTGTGCAATCAAACTCTGCAGAGTTCATTTTGAGTGCGATTGCCCAGAACCATCTTTTCTCCTTTCAGGAGATTTTTTCCTCTTCAAGGAAGAGATACTTCCTCCCTGCTTAAATCTTCTGATAGCCACAGGGGCTGCCTCCCTTTATGCAGCCATGCTGTGTCTTGCTATTCATCCTTCTTGCAAACTTCAGGGACCATCAAGTGCCCATTTCTGCACAGCAAAGAATTTGTGGTTCAATGTAATGAGTATTATTTCCAGTTGCCCTCTATAATTTGATTTCTTTGGGCTCAGAAACAGAGCATTCATCAACCTATGAATTAGGAGCACAAAGCCATTCAATTCTTCAGCTGCTGAGGATAAACAAGTAACTCATAATTACCAGAGTAGCCAGGCAGCATCTTTCACTATCTAACCAACTTCTCTGCAAGAGGACAAGAGTCCTTATTGGGAGAGTCTCTAACTTTAACATAATAGCAGGTAATGGGCTCAGAAGGTCATTTTTGTTTTTCTTTTCCGGAGAAATGCAGGATTTGTGTTTTAGACAGGTGAGAAGTTATGTGTGTTTTCTATGGTTTAAGAGGTAGTCGAACCTTTTTCATTTCCATTTACATACATCTTGTTGGCAGAGCCCTTTGTTAAACTCTTAGCCTGAAGCAGATTTCTAAAGCAGAGTTAAAATACAAAAGCTCTTACTAAATTACATTTACAAAGGAAGTGTCAGTGCAATATTTAATTATAATGGCAGGAGTAACTCCAATATATTCTTAATGAGGCTCTTTAAAGCACTTAAACTGACAAAAAATAGTTGTAAAGAGAAGCACAAAAACATCTTATTTCTGTTTAATCATACATAATTTTCCTTCCGTTGACCTTTAAACAAAAATAAATTTCAGTATCTGGTTCCTTATTTTTGAAAATGACTTTAGCAAACACTTACCTGTTGCAACATGACGTCCCATTCCAAATATGGCATAAATAATGACAGGGAAGAAAGAGCCATATAAACCAAAAACTGGATGGACTGAAGACAGAACAGCAAAGGCCAGCCCTATAGAAAGTTAAAGAGAGTTACTTCACTGTATGAAAATAAAACTGTTCTGTTTGCTTTGTTGTTTTTTATTTTTATGAGGAAATTTCTACAATTTTATTAAGAGCAGGAAAAAACTCACCTTCTTTTATTAAAACCTAGAGTGTAAGCGAACTACTGTACAATAAGGATCAGAAATAACTGAGGAAGGTTTTTCATTTCATCATCAAAATCCACATATCCTTTCATGTTTCCAAGCTGTCTCCATCAGTGGTTCCAAGCCCCTTTTAAATAGCCAGGCCTCACAGGAGGAGGCAGCATTGTTTCACCCCCATCCTCACAAATATGGGTTTGAGACTGCCAGGTCTCCAGGCAGTGGAACGGTTATTTCTTACAAATAACTCAAAACCTGTAATTTTGGTTTGGATGGAGCCCCTTCAATCTGCGTTCTTAAACAAAAAAATATTCCAGAGTACATCCTCTTTAGGTGCCTGAGGTTCTTAAGCTTTTAGATATTAGCATTTCTTTCATCATGTAAAGCTGTCAGTTCAGAAACAGAAAGTATTTGACTTTCACGTTGAGGTGGAGAACGAATGGAATTGGTTCGGGTTTAACTTTATAGACTTACTAATTACCTTCATTGCCTAGCTATAGAGCACAGCATCCATCCTTTCCTTAGAAAGCCTTGGACGGGAACTCATCTTTCAACAGAGAAATTCCTGCAAAGCAGCAGATTTGGTTGCTTTTCAACTTGAGATACCTAAGATAGCAAGTCAGACTGCATTGGCTTCTTGCACATCACCAGCAGGAGAACATAGCCCAGACTATGCTTCAGGTCAGCAGGCTCTACGGCTACTTCACAACTCTTACTATTGGAAACTGAGAGTAGGAGAACTTGTCTTGCACAGTTGCTCCATAAATTTGGGTGAATACCCCATCATGCAGTCTGGAAGAAAGGACAGGCCTGTGTTACACACAAGGAGCTTTTCTGAAGTCCATCTTCAACCTGAGTGTATTCACAAGCCTAGGGCAGATGTGTGTGCACCGGGAAATGACCATGTGTGGTCTGTGATGGAGGTGATTCACATCTGTGGAATGCAGTTGCCTTCTGTGTACATGTGAAATCCCCAAAGAAAACCAAACCTGTAGGATTAATTGTTCTCTATGAGCTTTCCTAACTGCTCCAGAAATCATTCTTTACCTGAAATGTTGGTGTTATGGGGCTTTGATAATATGCACAGTGCCAAAGAGTGTCTTTGTTTATGGGCTTTCAGAGGCAATTCTGAACATTTTTACTCAAAATCTCCTTCTTAAATTTTCATTGGAGTCTGCAACAAAGTGCACATATGGGGGGGGAAGCAAGAAAATTCAAAAAGATCAGAAGTGTCAAGTTCTCAGTAAAGCAATTCATCTGTTCTTAGAAAATCCTCACAGTGAAGATTTCGCTGAGATGAATCCTACATGGATCATTTTTATCCACATTGTGCTCAGCAAAGTAGCACTATCAACTATGACTTGGAGAAGACATATTTTAAAATGTATTTAGTTTTAAATTTCTTTTAAATAGAAATGGACTTGGTTGCTCTGCAGCCTTTTAATTAGTGCATTTACTGATAGTCACTTCTGCATTTTTCTCTTAGCACAACATTATCATAAACCAGAAAGCTCTTTGAAATTGTAGGGCAACTTCCATGTTCACATGATCAATAGAGGCAAAAAGACGATTCTGACCCAAGAGCAACACAAAAGGGTGTGCCTGAAGAGAATAAAAACAGCACAGGAGAGAACTACATAACCCTATCCAGATAAAATCGAGCATGGAGGAGGGGGCGGAAATAGAGAATAGGAGAAAGAAGTTTTTAAAGCTTGTTTAAAAAGCACTGAAAAGCTCTTCCATTATAACCATTTTATGAAAAAAAAACCAAAAGGAAACAAAAAATTTGGAATTAATTTACTAGTCAAATACTGCTCACACAGATATTCCAGCCTTGCAATAAAGCTTTATGCTAGGCTAATTTATTTTACTGTCCAAAACATAAAGGAATCAGAAAAATTGGTATAATTTCAGTCTCATTTTAATTATAACAACATAATTGAAATGAAGTGACCTGTCTGTGTGGACAAGCTATAAGGTGAATACACAAGCTTCAGTATTGAATGCTGAGCCAGATATGTACTTTAGAAGGGTTTTGGGAAGAGCCTGTTAATCCTGGTTATGGTTATAAATCCAGATGAACTGCTGCTGATAAATATCATTTGTTTACAGGGAGATCATCTGAACTTAAATTCAGCCCTGTTTTTCTCCATTTCATGCCTAGACCTTTCACATTATTTTGTATTAAGTTTCAAGAAGCAGTGTGTAATATTTTTAAGGGTGAGGTCATGGCAATCAGGACAGAGCTAAAATTACCTTTGACTTGAGTCCTGGCTCTGTTTGTCAGGTTTTTTACTCCCCTTACTGAAGCATGTCACTTACTGAAGTGTGTGAGAACAGAGAAGCATTATAAAATAAAATCAGTAAAGACTTCAGGTTTTCCGTTTAGGCATAAAATGTTCTAAAGATTCAAATACTTTTCAAGATGCAATCCATAGTATATTTAAGCTTATTTCATTAATTTTCATATTAAACTTCACTACAATGCATTCTGTTTGCTCAAGAACTTTCCTGTCAAAAGACAGGAAACATAATTTTCTTTTTTTTTTCATTCCAAAGAGTAATACTTAAAAGAAATAGATCATAAAGTAAGGATCTCACATAATCTTCACCGGTAATATGGAGAAGCCCCCATGGCAGTGACATTAAGGTTTTCATATAAGAATATAAATTCCACGAAAAGAAATGCAAACAGATATTGAACAGTAAGTTCGGATACAGTGCATTAATTTTGTTTGTTTTAACTACCTCCTTATCATAAGATAACATTGTGGAACACACTTTCACTGGAAACCATGACCTGTGACTAGCACCAGGAGTTTAACAATCCTCTGGCACACCAGGCTGAAAAGCAAGAGATGTTCAACACTGGTGCTCGGTGTCAAATTCAGGTAACTGCAAAATAGCAAGCCTGATACAAAGAGAAACAAGGCCATCTCCTACCACAGGAGAAAGGTCTCCATTTAAGTTGGAAGCTTCTGCTAATTAGATTAGTGCCAAAACTACAGCAATAAAAAAATATTTTCCATAGGAAGAGCTATGAATCACCAGAGTACAGTCAACTAGTTAACAGTTTTCTGCATCTGGAAATAAGCTCATGATACATACATCTGTTCTGAGGAAAACTCCACCATGTCTTTTGGAAATACTAGGTGCAAACCAGAAATTAAATGAAGAAGCAGGAAAAGTCTTAGGCCTATAATTAATTTGAGGAGTATCAACATTAGTATCATTTAGTATTTACTGTAAAAAGCTGTATATTTTAAAAGTTTTTCTGATAGAGGGTATATTCAAATAACTTCCTGTAATTGTAACCTTTCACTCTTAAGTGTGGCTATACTAGGTTTATGGAACCTTAAACGACACTAATTCATCTTATCCCACTCAAAAATGCTATCTGCAGTTGTGGTCACTCTGTGATGCTTCAGAAAAATACAATTTCTCCATTTGTTCACAAAGCTCTATTATGTAGTAAGAAAGGTATTTTCTGAGGATGCTCTAAAATGTAGAATTGACACATATTTAATAAGTCTGCTATCAATACTTCTTGGAGAACTAACAAATCAGACAATCAATGACTCATATCCCAGGCTTTAATTTCTAACTCCAAGATAGCTAACTTCTATTGAAGAAAAAAAACAAGATTTTTTTTTCCACCGCAGGAAAAAATTAATATTATATTTAATAACAGTTTTCCTATACAAACCTACTGTTCTGGAGGGTTCTTTGACAATGGCTTCATAAAAGCTCTTTACACAAAATGATCATTTGGAAATAATATCATTAACCTTCAAAAACTGGGAAGCTCAGTTCTCTCAATGCACATTTACCTCATGCTTGCAAGACCTCTGTTTTCTTAACGGCCCTATTTGCTGGGGCTACACAAGTGGATTGTACCTTCTGTCTTACTTTTTTGAGTGACAGAGTACCAAGAGCTTAAAATCGTTGCTTGGTTCTTCTGTCATTCAAAGCCTGAGGCAAATGAAGAATGTGAAGACAAAACGAAAGGACAGATCCTCAAAAATGAACCATAAATCTTTCAGAGACCACACAATGTTGATATGGCAACCCCCTTCTTTTTTGAAGATAATCAAAAAATTTTCCTTCCCATGCAATTCAGCATGGTGAGAGTTAAGCACCTCAGCTGTGTTGGCCATAGTACCTGAATTCACAGAATTTCACTGATTCTGAAATGCAGGTCTCACAATGTACCATCTGACAACCACATCAAAGGTACATTTGACAAAACACTGTTCTATTCTGCCCCTTTACAGATCTCCAGATACTGACATTTGTATCTTAATGTTCAAAAGGAAAATATGCGAGTATTATGGTACAAGAAGTAAGTGGATCTCATGACCTGCTTATGATTTCACTATTAAAGACAGCTTGATCCTTCTGTACGTAATAGAGTTTAGATACATACAAAGCAGAACATTAAAAAAGAACTAGTGTTTTCTTTTCTTTTAATAGAGCTTCTCAAAAAAAACCCAAAAAACTATCAGTCTTGACAGACAACCTGAAATGAAACATTAAGGCCCCTTTAGGATGAATTTGACACAATGTCTGAACACCACAAAGATTTTATAAACTGTTTCACAGTGAGTTCTATGAGCTATTATCTACTAGTCAGTCATAATACCTGAAGAATTTGGCCACTTCCAGAATCAAAGCATTTTGAAAGTGGATTATAGGTAAATTTCTCTTTATTTCAGTAAGAATAAACAGAGAATGAAACCTTCAGAAGTTTCTGGCAAGCAGGTAACTATGAGGTAATCTTTTGAGAAGCATCAAAAACCTGTCATGAGTGACTAAGGCCTTAATCCAGACGAGCTGGACTTTCTGAAATCCTTGAAAAGGGCATCCATCTTAGCAAATCAGTGGCCAAAGATCTGAACACTAAAAGTTTTCAGATCTGGAAGATTATCTGTGGTGTCATTTCTTCCTGGAAGAATCAGTGTTTCCTGGGTTGCTCAGTCTCTGTCCATGGTGCTCAGGCACCCCAAGGCACAGGAATCCACACAGACCCTCTGGCTGCACAATGTAGGTACACCAGAGTGCACCTGGACAGGAGGACCCAGGGGAGTCAGAGGTCATCCAGAAGCTGAATTCACATTTCTAGCAGTCTGTTAGACAGGTCTGTATTAGCACATATGCAACTTGGAAGAATTTTTGTAGACATTAGAAAAAAAATATTGCATGCACAGCAGCCTAAGTGCCTTGCTCCTCCACTGGAAAGTTGTAAAGTATGAAACATTGTCCCACATTTACTAACATGTCAAATTTCATATTCAGCTTACATCATTATTCTTTTCATGAGAGAACTATAACAGAGTTCAACTGGACACTCTCTTCCACAAGTCATGAACTACATGGATTCTCCAACACATCCTGTAGGAGTTTTTCTGGCTCTGTTTACAAATGTGCCTATTCGATTTCATCTACACATGTTATTTGTAAGCCAGATGTATATTTACAAGGCAGCTTTACCCCTTAATAAAATTATTAGCTCCAGTTAGTCAGCTCAGAGTGTATTTATATCTACATTTATGACCAGAACATGAAATAAACCCCTGGTAACTATCACACTTGAGAAGACACAGCTGGGGTTCCTCCATGAAAAGCTAAAGAAAAAAAAATTATATAAGTTTTTGGCATCATGCCTTCCAAAACACTGGGCACAAGTTCTGGAATGCAGGAAGGCAGTATAGTTAATTTTTTTAAATGTCAGGGTCTCCAGCCAGTGTTAAGGAATTAGTTGTTCAGCAATAAATCCAGCTCCAGATTAAATTAACTTTAATTAAAACATACAAACCACACCAAGACTCAGTGAGTTATTATTGGGCTTGAAGAATGAAAAAGAAAAGAAGTTGGCAGAAATAACAATACTGATTTCATCAGATGCCATCTACATATTTAACTTTTAGAGGAAATATGTCTCAAGGGCCCTCCACCCTCCAAAAAAACAGCCCACCAAAATCCGCTTGAGCCAAAGCATTTCTTGTTCATCATAGGTCATAGGAAAGGCAGCAAACATATAATACTATATATAAATTCTACATGAGCTAGCTGCCTACAAAAAAATATTTTTTTAAAACTACAAACACTGACATCATTGCAATCTGATAAGTTTGAAAGTCCAAATCTTATACTCTCATGTTTCCAATGGGCAGCTATTGAGTACATGCAATGTAACACACAGAAAAATGTTTATTTCAAAAGAAACAGAATAATGTTTATGATTCCACAAACTTAGCAAGAAAAGACTGAATCAGAAATACAGTGGCAATGTTTTCATTTTGAAACTCCCACACATTTGTCTTAACTTTTTCATACGCATACAGAAGTTCAAAACGTCACTTTTTTTTTAGCAGCAGCTCAAAAGAGAGCATAAAATTGAACGGGAGCATAAAATAGTGAAGACCCTCCCTTGTGATCTGCTCCCCCCTTTGACAGCCAGACACAATTGTTTGTCATTTAGCACATCCATGAATGGAATTATGTGATAAGGAGATCCATCTTCTGAGCCCAATATGTAAATGCAACATTTTTAGAATTACTTTCAATTTAAACATATTAATGTTACTTTATTTTCACATTTCCATGAGCTACAACTGTCTTTTAATTTAAAAGCCTTTACTGATAAGGAACAAACCTCATGTTTTAATTAACCTGTCTGAGCCATTTAAGTTTTCTCCCAAATATAATCTTTTTTTTCTGCTGCTTCTCCTAGCCTTTTCTTGTACTGAGATCATCTTCCATGAGCAGAGGCAACCAAAACAACACACTATATTTGTGATAATGGATCAACAGACAGCACTGCCAGTGGTCATCAGTTTCTTTGCACCTCCTAACTCACACAGCAGCCTTTTTTTTTTCCAAATGGCTAATTATTTTCCAACATATCATTTAAACCACCTCTAACTTAGAGCAGCAGCAGATTTGTCTTTAGAATCCATGCATAAATCTGAAGCAAAACCCACCAGCTGTCCTAGAGCCTTGCTTCAGAATTGCATAGCTGAATCAATCACTCTGGTTTCCTTTATTGCTCTACATGCATATGTTTTTTCATTATTATTATTATTACTAAAGAGAAATACAGCTCTATGGCTTGCATCTGGTCCCGTTCCTCATCTGCAATACAGACTTGTAACTGGGGTACAGCACTATACTCACTATCAATCATAAAATATAATTCCAAATTTGACAGAATCATCTAGGGTACGTGTTACCAGATATGCAATCATACTTACCTAATTTTTCAGAATCCTGAGATGGCAATTACCCATCTCAGCCTTCAATCTGAATGTGTTTCCTTTTCTCTGTTTGATATCAGTGATATATCCATGTTTTGACCATTTCCCACATGGCAGTCATTATCCTTCAGGAAACTGAGTCAAAGTCCCAATTTTGCAATGTGGCTTCCATTTAGACCAATTCCTTCAGTAGAAGGTACCATGCCTTAGTTTTGTACTCATTTTTTTAAAGGCTGAAAAAGCACTTGTAGGTTTGGGGTTCTTTGGAAGGGTTTAACTCAGTTGCAGTGTTAGACATTCATATCAGTAGCAAACTACTGAAACCTGAATTCTTTGCACCATAAACTCTCAATGTAATATTGCATAAGTAATTTCTGTGTTTCAAGCAAAAGAATTTTTGTGTGTCTAATTTCCCTACCCATGCACTTTTCTATTAGTGGACAGTGTAAGGAGCTCTAAATTGTTATAATGAAAAGTGCAGGGTATAAGTATTATCATCACCCAGAAAATTACCCAAAAAAAGAGAATTTCACTCATATATTTGTGTAAGCAGGAGTCTGTCTGGTCATTAGTAGCTTGAAGATAAGGTTTATAATTATCAAAACCTCAAGAGACATCTTGGAAAAAAGCCTGAGAGAAGGGTTGACATTGTCTGAAGTTAGGTACCTACATTAGGAATTTACATCCTGAAAGAGTAAAGCAACTACAGGTGTTATGCAGAGCACTTAATTTTCACGGCATGTCATGACCAAAATGCTTCAGACATATTTGTGTCCCCTACCTGTATAGAGAGCATAAATAAGTTACATACACTAAAATACATATTCAAGCAGACTAACTTGGGTAATAAGTCCTCTGGCAATGAACACAGCTGCATGACAGAGGTCTGTTTTATAAGCATTTTCTGACAAAATTGGATTTGTTTCTGTTGCATTCAGGGACATTCAGGGAAGCTTACTTATGGGTCATGCTACTAACTACATGGCTTCTATATGCCAGCCTTTGTGAGCAGTGTGTACAATTCTGCCCAGGAAAAAACAAACAGCAAAACAAGCAAAAAACAAACCACAAACTCCACATTCTAAATAGCAAAATACTGAGGTATGACTACCAACAAATATACACTGCAAAATTTAAATCCTGAGGCAAAAAGCTGTTTGTTTGAAAAGACAAGACTGAATGAAGAAGTAGATTAATGGTAGATGGATCAAGAGTTTAGTAATGAATAAATAATGTCAGGAAAGATCACCTATGAAAGGCCTTGAAAGTAAAGAGAAATAATTCTTGGTGCAAATAAAGTTACCACTGTGCAAATAAGCTAAGCAGCTGCATTCTGAAGAGATATGATGGGACTGTAGCACATATTCAGAAGGCTACAGAAAAAGCATGATGACAGTTTTATGAGATGTAGCTGCGTGGAATGACTGTGTCATAATGCATCTTAATTTTATCATGTAAGGAAACCAAGAAAAATTCAGACCCAGACTGAGCAAAGTATTCTTCTATGAGTATGGGGTGACCACATCACACAAAAAAACCCACAAATAATTCTATTGTGACAGGTCAATGGATGAATTATAGAAAAGAAAACAGTCAGACCTGCCCTTAACTGTTAAACATGAACTGTTTGTTACCCACAATGACATAGATATAATAGTTAAGACACCTAAACTTTGATGTCTGTTTCATCAGTGTCTACACCTGAGCCCATCCTCTGTTACACTTAGAGGAAATCTTATTAATATAATTGATCAACCTTAACAAAGCAGATGGTTAGATTTAGTCAGATGAATCATGCCTGTGGTGGGTTGATTCTAGCCAGCAGTTAAGTACCCAGCCAGCCACTCACTCCTCCTCAAAGGATGCAGGAGAGAATCAGAAAAGCAGAAGTGAAAAAACTTGTCAGTAAGATAGACAACTTAATAAGTGAATGAGAGAAAAGAAAAGCAGTGATTTAAATTCACCACCTCTCACAAGCATAGAGTCACAGAATAAACTGAGTTGGAAGGGATCTATACAGATCATCAAGTCCAAGTCCTTGTCCTGCACAGGACACCCCAAGAGTCACACCACGTGCTTGAGAGCATTGTCCAAACACTTCTTGAGCTCTGTCAGGCTGTTGCTGTGACCACTTCCCTGGGGAGCCTGTTCCAGTGCCCAAACACCCAATGGGTGAAGAACCTTTTGCTGGTATCCAACCTCAACCCTCCTGACTCAGTTTTCTCAAGTCTTGTCACTGGTCACCAGAGAGAAGAGACCAGTGCCTGCTTCTCCACCTCCCCTCACGAGCATGTTGAGGTTTCCCCTCAGTCTCCTCTTCTCCAGGCTGAACAAACTAAGTGACCTCTGCTGTTCCTCATTTAGCTTCCCCTCAAGGCCCTTCATCATCCTTGTTACCCTCCCTTGGATGCTCCCTAATAACTCAATGCTTATTAACTCTTATCAATTAAGTCTTCATTGACCAGTGAAGAACACAAAAGCAGCTTTCTGAGAACTACTTACCTACACAGCAGACTCTTTGTTTTATTAGCATGATTTCAGTTCGGAAAAGAAAACTAAGGTTAGGCACTTATGAGACATCTCATGGATCTAGAAATTGAATTTGTTTGCAAGGATGAGGGATACAGAATTAAGTGGAAAGAAGGCTCTTCACAGAATGATTGTTGATGGGGTATTAATAAGTTTTAAAGGGGAAGGGAAGACAGAAATTACTACTAATCCAACAAGAAAATTAAGGATTTATTTTGTTACTTAAAAGACATCTTTCTCTGGTCTATCAATAATAGAGTTTTGAGAATTTTTTGAGACAAATTATATAGTGATTACCAAAACTTAAAAACACAAATTTCTCAGCTTCCTATTACAATATATAGCAAACTTCAAGACTGCATCATTTTAGATGTTTATTTTAGATTCAAGATTATTTTTTCAACCTTAGGTATCAAAGTAAGAATAAGAAGTCTACATTAGCATTATTAAATTACATTTTGAACTAATATTAAATAGCTGGAACTGATGAAGCCTGATTTCCTTTACTGGTTTTGACTTGTGGCTGACTGGCTTTGCAGTCTGAGACTGTGCAAGTCCAGCTGGACCTTTACACTAATTGGTGTATTTGAAAGGGCTTTTTTTTTGTTGTTAGAACTTGTAGAACTTTTTCCTATGTGATAATTTCATAAAATTTTTAGGAACATAATTATCTTTGACATTCTTTCTCCATATTCTGTAGAAGTAGATAAAGGACTCTAAAACTAGGGGATACATACAGAGACAATACAAGTGTTGTCTCAATAGGTAAAGAGCATTGAATTTTGGGACTCCTGAATTAATATTTATGTATTATTTTTAGCAGACAATGAAGCAATATAGGAACATTTTCAGAATGACTGCTTGGTTTCAGCAATGACTCTTTCATCACAAATGCCCAGCAGCACATCATGGTAATCCCATACCTTTACTTTCCATCTCACTACACCCCTCAGTCTCCTCTTTCCCAGCCCAGTTTTGTTGCTTTCACTATGACAGAGTAAGGACAGTGACTTTCATCTTTTCTTCCTTACTATGCAAAGAGAAACAAACAATTTTATCTAAAATTTAGATTAGAAGCTGGAACACAATCACATTACACCAGATCAGAGCAGTTTCCAACCTGAATAGTCTGAATATGACCAATGCCAGATGAGTAAGAAATCCCACAGAAGACAATTGTGAAAAATACAGCTCAGTTGGAAGGCCTTTCTTAATTATTCTTGAGCCACTGGACTGCTCTCCACTCTGGAGTTTGCAGCTTTCATCACTCAGAAAACTATTGCATATGAATGGAACTGTACATTTTTCCAAATATTTCCATAATTCTGGTTTATTTCCTTATACTTGAATTTGCTTAAACCTGTTGCTGAGGTTGACACTATGCTCAACAAGTCAATTATTATCTTTTCTCTCTACTATTATTAGCATTTCTGCCTTTCATTGCATCACAAAATTTCTTGGTTTATCTTGTGGGTGGAAGAAAACAGTCACAATAGGACCTCTCAAAATCTGAAGTTTTTTGCTTTGTGCTACAAAAAAAATTGAACTTCTTTTAATGCATATGTCTTCCCGTGAAAATATTAGGATAGTTCTGGTAACTGGAATGCTTACGACACTAGGGAAAGAGCTTATATTTCCATTCAAATTAAAGCACCACAAACATGATGAAATACTTTTGTCTCTAACTCTCTTTCTATTTCATCCCCTAAAATCATTCCAAAATCTTGGAAGCAGCAAGCAGAGAAAGAAAAAACAGATCAAGAGTTTCAAAGTATTTCTTTTTAAACAGCATAAAATAAGGATAAAATTGCTTCTAGAGTACTTAAAAATAATTTAGAAAACACAAACCTGTGTTTTCTGTCTTTACAGGGTCTTAAATTTATCTGTTACAGTAAACAACTTCTTGGTACAAGAGTCAAACTTGAAAATCCTGGCTAAAACTACCAACACTGCAGAAATGCTGTTTAACATAGCATTTTTTAATTTGAACATGAATTTCAACATACTGGTATTAGCAGCATTTTAATTACAATTGTTGTATACACACATACCAGTGAAATTAGATACTTTGCAGAGTTATGGTATTAAGGCTCTTAAATCATGCCAATGCAGATGTTCCTAATTATTTTAAAAGCACAAATACACAAATCAGTTGTTTCCAGTTCCAGCATAATTCAATTAAAGGCGTGTTTATAATGTAACAACATGAATGATAGTTAAACATATTTAATATGGAAGCCTGTTAGGAAACAATAGATGTCATTTACATGAAGGAAGGAGTTAAAGTCCATCTGAGATAAGAAGCTTTGATTTGTCTGAGACCAATATAAGATATTGTCATAAGAAGGTGACACTATCAAAGACACATCAAAAACTGACAAAAGCATTTACTTCCTTGTAGCAATCACTTTACTAAGCAAGATGACTGGAACTTAAAATTTCTGCAGATCATTGTGTGGGTTTTGGGAAGCTTTTCCTTCCCTTTTTTTTTCCTTTTTTTTTTTTAAGCTGTGAAATGGAGTATAGCTCCACCCCTACTTTGTATTGCCACTTGAAAAGAGGTGTGGTAGGTAATGCAATACAGCATTAAATCAGCATACAAGCTATGATGCCACAGATCCTCTCCCTGGATAATGTCTCTGGCAGGAACAGCCTTTGTGCACAGAAAGTTGTGAATTTTTCCTGCTGTGTTTTGGAATTTTACAGGTAATAGTATCATGCATGTGTTTCTTCCAGAATAGCATATCTTACAGTGCAATTATCATTTAGTTATATTTTGTTTTCCATGTGAAATAGAGAAAAAGATGGTCATTTAACGGATAAAACATTTGTATAACCATATCCTGTATGAAGAGTTGCTGCTCTCTCACCTTCCATAGTAAATGTTTGAAAAATTGTCAAGGGTGCAGGATAAATAGTAAAGCTCCACTGAAATTAACTACAATATCACAATGCATTTCTATCCACATTTGCACATCCACTCTATGAATGAGTTAAGACTATATATTTTTCCTTATAATTTTATTTAGATTCAGTCAACATTAGATATGACCAGACAAACTATTAATCTGAAATGAGTTAACTGTACCTTGAGTCACCTGTTGGATGGCTAGCATCATCCCAGAAACAGTATCAGGAACCAAATTTTCCTTCCAGTTGTAGACAGGCACCCATTCCAGGATAGGCAGCCTTCTCATACACCAGGCTTTGATATCTTCAAGGCGAACAGCCTGGATCTTCCTCCAGACTGTGCTTCTTTTCCTTTTTGCCCCTGTCATCATTCCTACCCCACAAAAGCAGTGCCTCTGTCAGGAGACACACAGTTGAGGAATCAGCCTGATCTCTGCCAGTCTCCAGTTTTCTTCTGAGAATTTTCAGTTCCAAACTACAGAGGGAAAAAAAAAAATATGAACAGAAGCACTTAAGATTTCTGCAGCTGTTCTGTAACTATACTCAATGAAAACACTTATTAAGTGCTTCAATCATATAAACAGCTACATTAAATGCAAGAACCATCTACAACAAAGATCACATTTTCTTCTGTTTGCAAGAATTTGGTCTAGTCTCACGTTAGTTTGTGATTCTTTCCAGTAACTTCCCGCTTTATATCCCTGTAATGCTTGTGCTTTTGGCCTCATTCCAGTGGCAAAATGAGGTATTACTGGGTGTGTGTGTGTGATATAGGCTGGGCTATGCTAATCTGAGCAAGAAGTGCCCAGCAGAGCAGGAATCTCCCTGCCAAGCCCGCCAGAGCAGCCTTGTCTCTCCTGGGGGGAGCTTTTCTGGCTGCAGGCAGCAGGCATTAAGACCTCAGTACAGCTCGTGCTAGAAGACTTGTCTTACTCCATCAGCATTTTGTCTTCTAAATGACAGCAAAAAACTTATTTATGTAGCAAATGCAGAACAGCAGGTAGCAATAAGTCCCACTGGAAACATACATAGACTATCTCTGTAGGCTGAAACCTCAAGTGTAACAAGCTCAAAGTGCAGTGAGAGACTGCAAGGTATCGGCTTCACATGGGCAGTGCCAAAAATTCTTGTGACAATCATTCTTGTTCAAAGCTAGTCCTTTCTGCTCTTGGCTGTCCCCTCAGCAAAGGCTCTCTCAGCACAGACAGTTCACCAAATAACCTTTGTTCTTGTAATGATGTCATGAACCTTGTGTATGATACAAAGTGCTCAGACACAAAGTTATAAGGGCTTGGAAGAGCTTTAAATGTTTGGGCATTTAAATGCCTTGACTGATATGAAGCAAGGACACAGTAAGCTTTCCTCTAAGTTTTCTGTATCTCTGGATGGCAACGAAATTTAATCTGGAATGCAAGATCCATCATATGGGTGAAGTGTCTTCCCAATCACTGTTCTGCAGTAAGCAATAAAAATAAATATATTTTTTAAATATATCCTTTTTTAAAATAGAAATTAATTTACATTTTATTGTTTAGATTAAGGTAAAAAAACCTGAAGCATTTTTCATCCAAAACAAATTTAGAAAAATGAGACTGCTTCCAAATGCAACAGGTAGACTGGCACTAAGACAAATGCATCAGTTCATTCTACTGAGTGACATTCAGTTATGTCCACAACTGTGTCCCATACCATTGCAAAAGTAAAAAGAAAAGAGAAAGAAAGAATTTCTTAGCTTGAGACAGACCCTTACTTTTAACTATTCCTGGCATCCCTATTCTTTGGCCTGCCCATCCATTAACAACATACACTTTTTAAAGACAGATAATCTTACTTCTGTTCATTAGAATAAACCTCTGAGCATCAATTTTTTTTTTTTTTCTGGTTTGTGTTTTTGGTTTTCTCTACTGTTTTTTTTTTAATTTAAAAATGCAGTTCAGGGACTTCATAATTGAGGCATTTATGTCTGCCAAGTGTTTCACAACACACATCTTTTCCTCCTTTCAATAGTCAGAAGTGGACAGGAATCCTCACAGCTACAGTGAGAGCTACTCAGCAGTCAGGTGCTGCTTTGTTTTGATGAAATGTTCAGTACCTCTAAGAGTATTTACCATGAAATAAATATCAAAATACATTTCTACACATAAATATGTGTGTGCAAAAGCATGCCCAAATATAAGTACTTGTGTAAAAGAGTCTAGCCTCTTTTTTTTATCATGGTTTGCTAGAAGCTCTGAATATTCTAAAACAGGCAAAAAATCCCACATTAAGAAACCAAAGAACCATCACTAAACACACAAGAACATATTCTCCATTCCTCAAAGTTCTTGCACCAAAATGGTGACAATGTTTGAAAAAGTTTGTAATTGAGATTTTCCTACCTTCTAATTGCAGTCAGTTAAACTGGACAAGTTTTCATCAATCCCAGATTAGTATCTGAACACCTAGGATTTCCACTATTAATGGACTTTTGTCCCCCACCAACAACAAGGGATGGTATCTCTCTGTGGGTGTGTGCATGAGCGCAAACATCCCAAACTGTTGTGGAATTTTTGTGGAAACTTTGTTTTACCCCAACAATTATTTTGATAAGTAAAAAAATTGCATTATCCATAAATCTGAAGTTGATAATGCCATCACTATTGAAATACATTCTTCATTGTAACTCTGAAATTAATAAATACTCCTAGTTAGCTATGACACAAAGCAACATTTCAGTTACAAGCCCCCACATAAATAAACATTTTAAAGGGAAAACTGGTGTATAGTTATGTATAACAAGCCTTTATCTCACTACACAATATTACAACCTTTGAATCTTAAAGAAACATAAAAAACCCCTCCACTTTCTTAGAACACTTCAGCATCCTAATGGAAACATGTTGTATCATATACACGATGTTTAAACTTTTTCCCATCAGCTGGTTCTCATTAGTTATAAATCTTTAATCTATACACTCCTAGACTATGCAGGCTTCTCATAGGTTGAATTGTATCATAATGTACCTGAGCTATCAGGACTATGAGACCCTCTCCTGCTCTGAAACAAGTGAATAAAACTTCATTTTCTGGAACACCAAAGGATAAGCATGAGAGATCTCAGTTTTGTACATTTCAGTCAGTGTATTCACACACACATTCATAATATTAGATGGATCACAATTAGCTTTTTTGATATCTTATATAAGTAAAATCTTTCTTCAAGTGATTACACAGTTCTTTGTTTGCTTGTTCTGGAAATGCATAAAAATATAATTCCAGCAGAATATTTATGTACAATGCTAAAAAGATAATTACCATAAGTCAAAAATTAGAATACAGGTAGTATATAGAAGGAGATATTTATCGCATCATAGATCAGATATGGTGGGCTTTTAAAACCTGATTTACAAAAATGAATGGGGTAACCTCTGTGGGGGCAGTCTGTATTTTCATCCGCTCCTCTAACATTTATATATATGGGAAGTTTATATACATGATGGATTTGTGAAGGGGGTTTGATTCTCTAGCTCTGGCCTCAAGGGATTAAAAAAAAAAATAAAAACCTAGCACCTTACTCTGACTTAGACCTCAAAAGGAAACAATTCTGGCAAACTCTGGCAGAGAACCCCTAAACCCCACTTCATATGGAAGCAGATTTTGTAGGAAATCTTTTGATTCTTGCATGAGAACTGCTTTTAGACTTCACAAAACTGGCAGGAAAATTCAAAAACTGTACTTATGTTTACATATGCTCATAGAACTTAAATGAGGTTATTCATACCTTAGACAGGCATAGATAGAAATAATGGAACATACTGTGGAGTCTTCTCAGGAAGACAGATCATTTAACTAAATACCTGCAAATATCCAGCATTAAACCAGTGTGAACTAGCTAAACCTGTACTCCTGCTGATGTGCATCATTTGCTCCCCAAGTACACCCAGACCATCCAACTCACTTTCTCAGGTTCTCCCTTCCACCATCACTGGGGAAAGGGAAGTACCTGCTATCATTAATCCAAAGTTACATGCACCTTTCTGGCTGGTCACTGGCAAAAACATATGTATGATTTATATCTTAATATATAATGAACACATAATGGTTGAGCTTTCCTCACCTTCTTATTCTGTGCAGAAACTAATTCCTGTTCATCCTTGTTCTCTATCCTGACCAAAAATTTTTACAAACTCAGTTTTGGTACTGCTCTATTTCTGTCAAATAAGTATGGCTAAAGGATTAATGTGATACTAAATGAAAGACTTAGGAAAATAAGACAGGCAAAAATCTTGGTCACATAAAGCTTGTGTCTTTACCAGCTATGGCTAAAATTCTTAGGCAAATTTTTCCTATGAAAAATTTAAAGTATTTTGACAAAGCACAACTGGATAGGAATGAAAGTCACATTTTAAAAAGGGGGTGATAGGAACTAATTTAGAGAGACCAAATTGTGCAGCTCATATATTGCAGAACATAGCACGTGGGAATATAATAGAAGCTACTGGAATTATAACAGAGTGCTGACAAATGCAACAACACAAAACAGTGACAGAAATCCACACTGTTGAAAACAGCATTCCTGAGTTTTGAGAATTTGTTAAAAAGTAGGTTATCAGCCACATGTATTACATAAACCTGGGTTAAACCACAACAGGCAGAGAAGAAGCATGTGTGTAAGTATGCAAATCATTTATTACTGGTATTTAAATAACTTCCCCCTCTCAAATTCTGCTGCATCAAAGCCAGACAAAATTCACAAACTCCAAAGCTTGCCAATTTAACTCCCACAGTTGGATGCAATGCATTTTCAGTAATAATTAACTTCAAAGGTACTGGTTTCAGTCACCAATTACTTGAATGTGGACCGAAACTGATGAAGATATGATTCTTACTCTTCACAAACACATGAAGCTACAATCTCCATCCCCTCATCATACAGAATATTTACAAGACTATGAGGACAGTAACATCGAGGCAACACAGAAGCCAGATGTGGCTCAAAAGGCTTGGAAACTTAAAACATCTTCTCTTTAAATGGGCTTTTCAGCACTTTTAAGGATGCTGTGCTAGGCAAAACTCGGTGAAGCAACACTGACATCGAGTGGTTCCACTTGGTATTTTCTTTTGGCTACTGCAGGATGCAGGAGTACTGTTCTGATCTAATGCTGTGTCGTGACATGATGGGTTTGGAACTGCATAATATTAACTACACAGCTTATTAACACAGTTAGTTGAAAATCAGATATCTGTAGCATAAAAAAAAAGTTTACTCACTACATTTCAAATGTGTTTACTGCTCAGAAATCAAAGACAGGAGGTCAACTGATTGATTAGCAAGGTACTGAACCATGGGAGCTCGTTATGCTCAGGCACAGTCTGCTCTGAGCACATCTGATGACTGGCAAAGGGAATGTAGAACAGGCAAAAAAATGTCAAAATGCAACCATCCTCTTAAACCCTGTTCCTGATGAGATCCTTAGAGCTGTCTGCTAATAAATTGCCATACAGGTGCTAATGAAATTTTTAAAAACTAAATTATTAGCAAGTTATATTAGATAATTTCAGAATGCCTAAAAAGACAATAAGAAACATGGTATTGTCCACTTCTTATGGAAAATATCTGTAAAGAAAATGTAATTTTTCATTTCCTTTTAAGGTTGTTTCTAGCAGCTGTTTGAAAATTACCTTCAAATTAGTAAAAGAGCTTATTTTTTTTCTTTTTAACTCTCAAAGAATGGACTAGAAACAGATTTAAAAATTCTTACATTTGAGAACACATCTTGATAGCCAAAATACATAAATCTATATATACAGACACTGGCATTTAACAGAAATATTTTGTGGTAACCCCTTACTCTTGACACAGATTTGTCTGTGCAAGAGAAATGCTGTTTAAGGTTTCAACATCAGAAACAGATGTTGAAAAAATATTTAAATCACAGGCATTGGTTTCTTCATATTATTTCACTTAACCAAATGTTACGACAGAGGGAGTAAACCAGATTTTTTGATTATTGAGTGCACAAACCAGCCTATAAGCCATGCAAATAAAGGAGAACTTTTCAACTTAGGAAACCAAAAAATTCAAACTCAAGTGACCCCTTCTCTTGCATATCTTATGACTGATGGGTGCTCAGCAGCCTGTGGAACAGTGTAACCACACCACAGAAGCAAATCTTCACTGGTTTCAGTTTTAGCCCTGACCTCCAGAAAATGAGATTCAAAGTCTCTGGTCACTCCGGGCATCCTCTCATTTCAAAGTAATGCATACCGAGAATTCAAGCACACCTTGAAGAATATCCATCCTCATGTCTGAGACCTAATCTGTGGGTGATGGTGCTGAGACCTGGCCCACCAGAAGCTGTGGGACACAGGCACAGCTGCAGCTGGCAGGGCCAAACCTGAGCTCCTGTTGAAGAATGCAGTCAGTGCAGGCAGCTCAGGGTGCAGCTGCAGTGCCAGGTGCAAACTGAGCTCTGGGTGGCAGGAGCCCCTGGCAAGAGGCCATCAACTGCAAAGGGCAGTTCAAAGTGATTTGTGGCACCAGCCAGGTAACCTGACACTGAGAGACACAGCAGGAGCCTATGAACCTACAGGAAGACCTCAAATTATTGTACACCAAAAGTAAGGTTATATTTGCCCCAGGGAGTCCTTTATTCAGGCTCCACTCCTAGGCACAAGTTATTATTCTGTTGTTGCACCACGATTAAATCATTTTAAGGATCCAGAGGTCTAAGTCTGATATGGGAAACCTGGGGTTGAACCAGTTAGAAAACCTGTTTGGAGTATGTGAGTGTGGAGTGTGTAGGGAATCCTGCAGGGCACTCATCGTTGGGTGAAGGGGCCTTGGTCCCAGCTCAGGTGATGGGACTGTGACTGCTTGAGTGACTCCTGGATGGTCAGACAGGAAAGTTTCCTTAACATCTCCCATGACAGGGTTCTGGAATTCAGGTACAACAGTCTTATGAGTTAGACAAACAGCAGATAGGTCCAAAACGTAACTGTGTTCAAGAAGTGCAACCCGTCAAGTTACCATTTACTTGAATGAACATAACGTCATCAACCACAGAACTTTTAGGCCCTCACTGATCATGGACTGTCTTATGAGAGAATGTTTTGGGAACTAGTATCATGAAACAAGCATTCCTGAAGGGCTTTATCTCCAGATGTCCTTAGAAGCATAGAATATAATTTAAGAGGGGAGGGACACCTGAAGGCCATCTTATCCAAACACTTCCTCAAAGAATTGATAACTTCAAAGCCAGATCAAGTTGCTCAGGACCTTGCTCAGGAGGAACAAACTGTTCTTGTGCTTAACCCCCTCACTTCATTCCTCTCTGTTGAGGGTTACATCATCTTATGGCAGTGGAAGGAATACGAAATCACAGGTTATCCCAAAATATATAGCCTTTCTTCAATAGTAAGTTTTTTGTTCTGGCAACCTAAAGAGAGAGGGTATTACTCTCTGAGTAATCAGAAATACCTTGCTTCCAGACCCTTCAGCAGATGAAATCCCTTCTTTTGCATCCCGTGATAAAATATCTCATGACACTCTTCTCTCCCTAGGCAAAAACTTCTAAGTGCCTCATTTCTACCTTTTCTTACAAAAAACTGGGGTGTTGTTAAGTATTTTAGAGTCACACATCAGTCAGTGAAAGCATTAACCAAAAAAACCTGCAATTTTAGGGTGTCCATATACTTCACTTGTTAACTTAATTTCATCCAGCTGAAGCAGATACTTAATTACCTCACTGAGGAAACTATGTTAACAGTGCATTTATAAAGCAGCATATTAATCCAGATCTGTAGGCTGTCATAATATAAATCACAGTGGTAATAGATTTTACAGCACACAACAGAAAGTACAGCCATTCAAAAAGGAAAGCCTATGAAGTGTAGTAATTGAAATTTAGTATTTAAGTAGCTAATTTCTTCCTGCCCTCAGAGACAGCAAACTGACAGAATTCTGGGATCACAGCTGAGCAAATTCCATGCGGCCTGTGGGAAACCTAAAACTGTTCTTGAAAATAAGTAATCTAAAAGCATTAACATATCCATGCAGTCTTTTCTTACCTTGTTGTAATTTAAAATATCTGAAAATATATTTATGAGACCACTACCTGGTAGTCTGCACACTTAACAGAAACTTTCACATGAAGAATGCACAGTGAATACTGAATAAAAAAAGAGGTTACTCTTCAAGTTTGCGACCAAAAATATCTTAATGATTTTTCTCTCCAAAGTTCTTGTTTGCCAAACTGACTTAATAATCATCAGTATACAGGAAATCCATTCTGCCAAATTAGAGAGTAGACAAAAAGATCTGTACTAATAACAATCCTAATTCTAACATCAGCTTTTACTAGTTCCAGAAATAAGCAGGAAATATATATAGAGACATAAGAATATTTATTTTCTAAATGACTTCACTACTACAAGACAGTAACCTCTGAAAAGTCACACAACAAACAGTTGCACTGAGCTATCCTGCTTTCTTCAATAAAAATTCTCATCCTTGCCTGGGACTAGCAACTAGACACACACAAAATACTTCAGTCTGAAAGTGTGTATTTTAAATTTCCCCATACATGCATCCATAGGTTATAAAAATATAATAATTCCAAATTTCAAAAGTATACAAATAATTCAAACTAAATCTCCCAGTATACTTGCCAAGTGCCCTGAATTCAGGAGTGTTGCTACTCCTTCAGCAATTTCTTCTGAAGCATAGGAACAAAAACAACCCACTGGTACACTGGTGCTGGATAGTTGAGAACACCATGACTCACATGCCAGGTGCTTAAGAATCCATTAAAATGCACTGAAAAAAAAAAAAAGAGAGAGAGAGAGAGATTGCTCATTCATATATGCTATCTAGATGAGTCCATATATTTTACTCAAAATGCCCATTACACAACTCGAGAGTCCCCAAATCCCAAACCACAGTCCATTTTAATTTGCATAAAATTACAGAATTGAGAAGAAAACCCAACCAAAAGCTGCTACTTGTCCATTTTATGCAACCATGTACTATTTTATACAATTGATTATTTTAAAAAGTAATTCCATGTACGATCATGCTTGCATGCCCTTGACCCCACGATTTGGACAATTTGTCCTAATTGTTACTGATCTATATTTACAGCAAAAAAAAATCTCTTCTAGTTGACCTTGAACAATGCATTCTGTCTTTATAGCTCTGCCTCACATGCTAATTTGGATATACTCTTTTTCTCTTCTGATGTGATTGCTAATGACCTCATTGATGAAGAAAAGGCAGTTGCCTTCTTCATTATCAGCTATTACTTAGATTAGACAATTTAACAACAGGTAATAGTAAATTAGTTAGTCTCGGTAAACATCTCAAGGTTTTGAACACAGTCGCTTTCCTGGGTCTCTAGGGCAATTACTTCATCACACAACATAGTAGGTCTAGCTTTTCCTAGGAATATCAGCATGCCACCAACTAGAGGGTGGAGGACAGCTGCTAAAGATGGCTGGCATAGACCATTCTGTGCTGTCCAAGGGAGCAGGGATGCTCATCAGGGCAAGAGAAATGTGCCACTGCTACTGAACAACTGTTACAGAACTTTACACTTTCCCAAATAATCGGTATTTGTCCTAGATAGATCCAAACCTTATGAAGTTACCACTCTCCCTTGACATGGAGAGGGAGTACAGAAAACTGAGGTAATTTCATGCCAATTTTCACTCCTACGTACTTCAAACTTGGTATTTTGAAGATATATTTCCAAAACAGAAACCTAGCGATTGATGCAACTTTTTCAAGTACTCTTTTGGAAAGTAAAGAGGAAGACAGTGCTTTTCATTATACATGCATTTAAATTTTACGTAGAAAGTATAAAAATCTTTATCTTTGTCTCAGCCTCATTTTGTCTAATCCCATAAACAGTGGGAACACAAAATCTGCATGTTACTAAATTAAAAAGGAATAAAATCTAAGCAGTTAAATTCTCATAGCTGTTATGGAAAGATTCCTCCTGACCTCAGTGATTGCTTAATTGACTGTGGAGTGCTTTGTCAAGTAAAAATGCACTTGAGCATATGGCTGGATAGTTTGCTGAGTCAGGTGCTTAGCAGTTGCTTTTGTTTCGTTCCTGATCTTTTCAAATGACAAAACAATTTTTTTTATTTCTCCCTCATAATTCCTTTTCCATTGCTACTTCTAAAATTTAGACTTTTTGCTCTTGTGTCGCCTTTGTCTTCTCTTATGCTGATTTCAAACAATTTCCCCCCTCTTATACAAGATTTCTTTGTTCTTACTCCCATACTCCATACAGGCATTTCCCTTCCACCCTGTTAAAACCTGTCCCCATGTGCTCAAATGTGCCGATGCAATTATTCACTGGGGGTTTCTTAATCACTGATCAGTTTCACACTTTCCCAGTGTAGAATTACTTCCCTCAAATGAATAATTAATTCAGGAATGTGCAATATTTGTAAGTTAGACATTGGACAGAACAGTGCATAAAATAAGGTATATATAGCACAGATTTGTTGTTTCAAACTATAATTACTTCGAGTTAATTTTGCCACAGCTGAAATTGTAATAGGATTTCACTGGAGAGAGGGGAAACTTCCTCCAAGGTACAGCAATTAAAAAAAAAAACAACTTGCTTCAAAACACATCTCAGGACAATTTCTACAGAAAACTTAGTTACCAGAATGAGAGGGAGAAACTCTCTGTGCATGATCCTCTCTTGCATTTCAGGTGCTCTCTGTCCATCCATAAATGGAAGAAGGAAGTGTTTGTTACTCAGCAGCTCATGAGAAGATGAAGATGTTTCACGAGCATCCTTTATGCAAACTGTAAAGAACTACAAAGGAGTAATGAAAGCCTACACTGGAGCCCAAAGGTTTGGGCAGCTGTTAGAGGCAGCACCCACTTTGCTGCACCATAATTCTATTTTCCAACTCTTCTTTAACCTTCTGCTGCCTCAAGCCATGCTAGATTCCAGTGGCTGATAAATGAGGCCTCTGTCTGCCACCAAAGACTTATTCTATCTGCCAGTATAATTAATATCTACCACTTTGATGTTGCCTTATCATTTGTATATGTATTTGTAAATTGTGTTATTTAAAAAGTCAACAACTTAAACCAATGTCCATATAATATCAAACAGGAAACACTGTGAAACTTCGTGCTCTAATGAAACTGCTTTTGAAAAAGAAAACAGAACAAATATTTCAGCATAGATTAGAACGTGTACATTTAACAATAAAACCTGGACAGACTAATTTTTGTATATAAATTAAAGATAAGTTTAATGTTCTACAGAATTACCTATGTGCATTTATTTTCCCAAGGTTTTAAATCCACATACCTGTATGTGTGGACATCTTCCTACACACACAAAACATTGTGCCAGTGCTCATGTGAATATTTGCCCTGTGGCAGCATTATATAAACTTCAGTAATATGCTTTTCTCCTTGTCATAGGTGGATTTTGGTTTATCCCATACCCAACGAAAAAGCATCATATACATTACATAAATTAGTTGAATGTAAAAAATAAAACCCTCATAGGATCTCTTTACATATTTTAAATATTTGGCTTTTATATCATGTTTAATGTTACATCTTAGACTAGACAGCTATGAAAATAGTCTGATCTTCTTGTATTTGGGAGTACCATCTGATTGCACATAAAATGTTGATTTCTAAAGACCTTTAAAGTCAAAGCACAAATAAAGTCCCCTGACCAGCTCTGGTTTTGCTGGTTTTGTCACCTCCATATATCTGGGCACCTACTACAGCCTCCTTAATGTCGTCTTAATGGGATGGATATTTGAATTTAGTATGCCATTTTTACATTTTTATTCTACATAGAAACCAAAATAGAATTAAGTGTTCTTTAAACACCCTCTTAGTGAAATGTTCCGATTCAGGAAGGTGAGAGAGTATTTAGAGCATAGCCAAGATACTCCTCACAGTTTGTACAGCAGTATGAAAGTTCATCTCTCAGCCAGTTTCTTTGTTCAAAACAAAAAAATAAAGACCGAAGTCCCCATAGGCTCCATCACAGATCCAAAAGTCTCCAGAAATGTCTGCATTCCAGCAATCCTTTATTCTAAGCACAAAAAAAATCTTCATAGGGGAAAAAAATCCACACCTCCTTATGGAACTTCAACTTACTTATCCTTAAAGTTATCTACCATAGAAGTAGTAGACATACTAGAATTATTTCAAAATAAGTAAATTTGGATCAGTTGAAGAAGCTTACTAAGCACATCCTTACTAATTACATACTTAGGAATATGTTTCCTGAATCAATTTGGTCTTTGTAACAACATGTTTCTTTCAAAAGGGTGAGAAATAACAAAACCCTCTAATTTTAGGGGAGAGAGAAATTACATGAATGATCAGACTCTTAGCATAAAAGAAAGTAACAATAATCTTGATTCCAAATGAAATAACCCGCAGGAATAAAAACATGGGCAGAATATAAATATAGCATTTCTAAAGATAAAGTAATTCATGCTTTCTCGCTATTTTCCATGAGGTCTTAGTGGCTCTTAAAGTTTAAAGTTGTTCCAGAAAAAAAAACCAAAAATAAAAAAAATAAACAACATAAAACTCTACGAACATTTCAAACCTAGTATTTTATCTTCATTTTTAGGAATGTATTTGTTTCTAAATCAAGGCGTCCATACATCACATTTTAAAAGACAATTTCAAAACTAAGGAAAGGCAGAACTTAAAGCAAAAATGCTGAAACATATTTCAAGTCACACTTTAAGCACATCCAAACATTTTCTGCTACTTTAAAATTTGAACTCAAAGTCTCCAAATGAAAAAATGTTAATCACAATATCAAATTAAAACCCATGAAAAAAGCCAGTCAAAAAGCAGTCATATATCAATTGTTTATGGTTTACCCAATAAGACCCTGAATAATGTTTAAGCAATGTCATCTGCTTGATCTATCTGTTGCTGGAGTTTAAACAGCCAAAACCACCACCATTAGAGTTACAAGGAATAATTATGTATATGAATAGATTACTGCTTTGGAATTCATTTTCTCTCCATCTGGTGTACATTTTATTTTGACCGCAAATGAGGTACTATCCTAGGAAACTAATTAACAATTATTGTAAACAATACCAAAGAGAGCAATCTGATTGATCTAGTGAGTGCATTCCCTGCTTGCTCTGTGGCACAGCAACAGCATCCAATCCATGACTACCCTGACTAGGAGCACGGAATGTAGCAGGTGCACATTTCAGCTTACTTTCATTTTCTTCTGAAAATAAGAGATGCTGCACATTTTTTCCTGAAGAAACACCAGTGCAACACCAACATTTCAAAATTACTTTCCACAGATCTATACTCCAAGTACTGCTGAATTCTTTTTCTGCCAGATGCTCTGTACAGTGTTCATTCTTTCTAAATGGCTTTGAAAGTACAAAGGCTTCCACGGATACAGTTTGCACTCAAATTTTATCTTCAAGATTAATATTCAAATGTACAGAACTTTAGGACACTGCCATTGTTATCTGTCATGTCATATGCAACCCTGAGCAAGGAGCAGACAGTAATGTTGCTGAAGAAAATAGAAGTTTTCTGAAATTAAAAAAACAACTTAGATTATTTTTAATTTAGGAAGAAGAAATTAATTTACTATTTACTTATTATTTATGCTGCAGTATAAATATTATTCTAGCTAGGACTGGACTTCATAGAAAGCATCCACACTGATAAGTAACTGAAGGCCAGAAAATGAACATGTGCATCAGACCCTTTGGAGTCCACACTGCTTCGTTTTTCACTTACTCCCTGCATCAGTTTGGGCTGCAAACTGAGCAAAGTTTGGAGGAGGTTTCACTTCAAAAACCAGAGCCAAAAGTCAGTATGGATAAGGTTACAACAGTTCTGCCTTTTTCTGCATACTCAGCCCTTCAGTGCTATCCCAGAAGTTTTTCCAATCCCACAAACCCCTAAAAATTCTCATGCTGCACTCTTAAACACTTATACATACCTTCACTTCCATTCTGTACAAACGTTGCCCTCCTGAGCTGGACAAACTGCCCACAGCTTGCTTCAGAAACTTTAAAATGAGAGGAGCACGTGGAGGATAAAGGTTGTTTCTTCGAGCCATGCACACCAAGCAGGGTCCAGCAGAGAGCCTGGCACTGGGCTGCAGCAGCCTTCTGCCTGCAAGGCCCTGCCATGTGATGCATCCAGCACATTAGTAATGTCTCTCTTCAGAATTCAAGACGCTATTAAAATTACTCTCTATTCAACATTCAGTACAACATCTTCAGAAACCTAATGAGATTCCTATTCATAGCTAACATATTGTTGTGGCTTAGGAATGGTACTCCCCAATTCAGTGCCCCCACCAGGACTCTCCCAAACCAGACGCTGCTTGATTCCTCACCATTCCCTCCTTCCCTTCCCCCTTTCTAGTGCGGGGATGGAGCTGGGAATTGGAGGCATAAAAGGTGAAAATCATGGATTGAGATAAGAACAATTTACTGGAAACTGCAATGAGATAAAAAAACTAACAGTAACAGCAAAAATATTAATAACAAAAGGTATAAGATAAAGAAACTATTTACATAGAAAAGCACAAGAAATGCCATCTGACTCTTCCCCACCATACCATGCTTTCTCCCACTGCAAAAGAATGTCCTTCATCTTGGAAAAAAAGAGAGCATCCCTTTCCCTCACCCCTGGCAATGACTTAAGTTGGTATCGAGTAACATTACGGTCTTGGCCATTCCACCTCCTGCTGCTCCAGGCCAAAACCAGGACACATGTCAAGAGATTTAAATTGCCTGAGCAGGGGGTTAGGCCAGATGATCTCAAGAGATCCCTTCCAAGCATGACAATTCCACGACCCTCAAGCTCCATGAAATGGATGACTTGCCAGTATGAACAAGGTAAGCACTATACAGATGCTGTAAACAGATCCTTGAGCTTCTCACTCTTTTTTCACAATGTCAGCTGTGTCTGTGGAAATGGGAACATAAGTAACATCCATCTGGAAAGTTATTTAAGCTGTTGTGAAGTCCAGATGTTACTGTTGGCTGGGAGTAGCTCCACATTCAAATGATTCTTAAGAGATTTGGGTTTCCGAGGTGTTGACCATCCTCAATCTTCCTTTCCATCGCCTACACTGGGACCCAAAATGCATTCATATTTGATGTCTTTAAAATGATTTATAAAACTATAAATTATAAACCAAATTAAAGCCTGTAGTTAAGCAGCTGTATAAGAAACCAATCAAATATTCAGTCCTCCAGTACTGTTAATTCTCTCATCTAAGATCATCAAGAAACAGAAAAATTACAGTTTTAAAATCCAAATACTTTGGCCACTTTAAAATTAATTTACTTCCATAGATATTTATGGTCATGCTGAACAGGTTCAAGATTTCCTGTTTCTCAGTACTGTGCATCCAAACGCTTCCTAGAGATTTGCAATTCCATCTCAATTTCTCACCCCACATCTTTGTGTAATGCAATTCTCTTTCCTGTTGTACAATTCATCATATTGCAGACAAAACACTTAACCTCTATGGCCTTATCTACCACAGTAAATTGGTGGCCTGTATAACAAGCACAAAGATGCACCTGTGTTTCACTGACAGCATAGAAATGTAATGCACAACACCTCATAAAAATTAGGTTTGCATAGGAGCATATCCTTTCCTACTCAGTCATAAACAAAAGCTAGGAGTAACCAGAAACAGCTTATTAAATCAGGCCTTTGCTTTGAAGAAATTTGTGTTTTCCTGTGTTCACTGGCAAAAAGAACATAAATGATGGTGACCTCAAGCAACTGCATAACCATGACTAAAGAGCCAACCATGTTCTGTTTGAAATCTTGGACTAAGATATTGCTCCAAGTTGTTACAATATGACAAACAACAATGCAAAAGACTTAAAAACATCTGGATTTTCTTTTCCTCTAAATCTTAGGCTTGAACTTTTTTTTCTTTTTTTTTTTTTTAGTGAAATTGCTCATCTGATTTTCATTATGGAGTACTTAAAAATGTATGTGAACCTTACAAGCCCATCTCGCACAATGATGCTACAAAAACTGCCCTGAGGGCCAAATTGAAAAGGATATTGTTAGACAATAAAATATAATTATCTCTTTTTATGATAAAGTGCTTGAAAAAATCTCAATAAGTATAAATTCTGTATGTTTTATCTAAACAATAATCATCTTAAATAGAAAAGGAGAAAAGGTAGATGAATACACTATTTTATATTATTACAAAGATTCCCAGTTCCTGTCATCACCAGGCTGATTTCTCTCAGAGTAGAAAAGATTGCAAGAAACCCATCTAAACAAAAATGCTCTTTCCCAAGCAGTACAGACAGAAGTGTATTTAGACACACACCCCCCAAACAGCAAAGTTCTCTTGTTTGTTGCTTTGCATCCATCATTTATCAGAAGAATGTCAAGGTTGAAGAGCTTAGCCTAAAATCTAATCACATTCTAATATAGTTCTCCAAATGAAATAAAACCATGTTTATTTACTGTTATGAAATATCTGAAAAATCTTTTTTGTTTGAACACGTCCACAGCAGGATCAATTATTATTAAAAGAAAGGAATTTCATGTTGTCTTTTAGTATTTAAATAATTTATAATAGCATATATTAAGCAGTGAAAAACCCACTTGCTAGCTTTTTCTAGCTTAATTATCCTTAGCTGCTTTTCACTGACTTCATTCTGCCTAACTGGGTGAGGTAATTTTAGCTTGCATGGTATAAATCATTGGCAAGATTAACAATATATATTAAGATGATGTATGTTTTATTGCTGCTCAGCTAAACATGTCAGCTAAAGTAATTATGATTATGAAGCTCCATTTATCTTTCAATAATGGGACCCTTTAAGTCACCCACATTTGGAAGGAGGCATATCCACCTCAGTCTCAACTCAGTTTTTAACTGCATTACATCATTTCCTATGGGGTTGAAAGTTCATTATCCAACACACAAATCTTTTACTCCCAAAACTCTATAACTTTAAGAGGACCTTGGGAAAAATTAGGGCTATCAGCGCTTCAGAAAGTAAATAAAAATGCAAATGTGTCTTGAGGACTGGATGGCTGAGGGAGATGGCCAAGGAATTTAGGACATTCCATTTCCAAGTCACTCTTTTCATTACGTACTCTATGAGTTATAACAGAGAGTTTCTGCTGCAAACTATTTGATATTAACTCCCTGGCCTGAGACCAGATACTCCTGGATGAAATCCAGATTTTGAAAAAAATCATCGTATGGGTGGAGCTCTTACTGGCAGTCACAGCAAGAATTGCACATGCAAAGAAATGATTACCTACTCTGGGATGGAGAAGTCTTTTCAAAAGAGGTGAAAGGCCTATGAAATGAGCAATTTCTGTGCAATAACTTGTGTAGTTTACATCCAACTAGCAAAGTATTTGATGCCACATAACAAAGTGTGTCAAACACTCCATGCTCATTGAGACTGGTGCTCCATGATGTAGAAAGGCTCCGGGAGAATTATAAAAGTTTGAGACATCTGCTGAGAGGGATAGCTAATGCTGTGTGACAAAGTTCATTAGTAATGTCCAGTTCAGTCTTGTAACACCTTTACTAAAGAGGTGCAAGAAATAGAAACTGCTTTAATGAGACGTGGAGCTGCTGCTAAACTGGAGGGAAATGTGATCATGAAAAGATCCTTGGAAATGGAAAATTGCAAACAAAAAATGACAAACTGAAATTCAAGCAGAAAATGAAGGGTGAGTTGCTCCCCATCTGCCCAAACATGGTAAGCAGATTTCTTTGCCAAGGAATGTGCTCACAACCACCAGGGTACACATCTGAGAGCTCCAGGAGTCTCAAGAAACAACTGAAATCCAATTCTTCAGTTACTCAGTCCCTAGCAGGAGGAGATTATAGTCTCTGTAACTCTTCATCTATTTTCCAATAAAATTATTTATCTGAAAAGCACTAAGCATGATAACTCATATAAGAAAGTCAGAGTTAACAACAAGGATGGAATTAAAGACTTGCCTAAAGGAATAAGCATTAGGCGAGTTAATTCTACTGAATACAGCACACCAGTACTGTAAAAAGGCTGAATAAGCAGAAATAACTTTAATGCTGTTCTAGTCTGTCAGCTGGCTCTATCAGTCAAAGTGATCAGAAAACCCCAAGCAAACATCTCCCTCACTATGACCTAAGAGACTGAGCCTGAAGAAACTGGAAAACTCAGCTCAAACTGGGGAAACCTAGAGATAAAAAATTTCTGAGGTGGTCCCTTTGACTGGCATGGACCTGCAGCCCAAACCAAACACACAGAACATGCATTTCTCTTCTGACTGTGTCTACAGAGTTCTCAGTTGCCTTCCCTCCCCTTTTTCCACATAAAAGATTATGCTCATTAAACAAAAGACAATAATTTGCTCTGTCTGAAACTAGTGCTGCCATGAGCTAGATGTCAGTCTTGAGGACCACCAGAGATCCCTTTAAAACTAAAATATTCTGTTAAAATCATGCTTCATGTTTACTCATTTGTTTTACACTGCATTTAGAAAAATGTCATCAAATTTTGATAGTTTGTAAACCAACTGTTGGAAGGTACTTGCTCAATTTTAAAATATGTTGTTTTTTTTCCCCAGCTTTGAGACCAATATTCTCACCCCATCTGCCCCATCCATTCCCATCTACCACCTTGCTGTTTGGTTTATGCTATTATAAAAACAGGTGACTATATTTAAGAGATAAAAAGTTATTCAATACATATCTTTAATCCTGGTGTTTAGTTCTTCAAATACTTGGTTAAATTATCCTTGAAGCCATTAATTCAATGGAGAGAATGTCATGTGCATTGTGTGCTAGTAATAGTTGGTTAAACTATCCTTGAAGCCATTAACTGAATAAACAGAATGTCATGTGCATTGTGTGCCAGTGATACATTCAGCCCTGACATCAGAAATTTAACTATTGCATTACTTTAGAAAATGAACTGAAGAAAGTACCGAATATGTAGATTTGTAGAACTTACATTTTATGTCTATGTATTTTTTGTATGTCCATGTGCACACGAGCAACATGCAGAATATTAGTTTCAAAATTTAAATAATTTCAGTTACTAGGTATAGTTATGGATTACCTATTCCCTCACTTCAATACATCAAAAGGAAATGTTTGTGAGATGTACTATGTGCAAAATTAGAAGTGAAGTTACTTTTATAATTTTTAAGGCTCTTCAATTAAAATTTACTGAGAGTTTGCTCTGAATGATACATAATTAACATGTACAGTGCTTTAATAAGTAAAAAGTAAGCTTTATACCTTTACCAGTTTATTCTCTTCTTGGCCTGTTTACTTAGATTCTAATATAATAGTAGTTCTCATCTATTTTTACAGTGCGCAGTACAGGATTGGATTCTTTTCCCCCCCTTATTAAAATGCATATTTGATTTCAGTCCTTGAAATGATCATAGAATCATAGAATGGTTTGTGTTGGAAGGGACCTTAAAATTTACTTTGTTCCAGCCCCCCTGCCATGGGCAGGGACACCTTGCACCAGACCAGGTTGCTCAGAGCTCCATCCACCCTGGCCTTGAACACTGCCAGGGATGGGGCTAAGTGAAATGATTTTTTTTTATGTCTTCTGACTGCAAACTGTTGCATACCAATGCATTTGAAATTTATAAAGACTATTTCAATACTCTTGTAACATTTGTACTGAGTTTTGAAAGGCCATTCTGGGAAGTTAGTAATAGCTTAGTTTGTGCATCAGACAAACTTTGATTGTATATGCACCATTGTGACGTGTACCATGTATTCTGTGAAGTGAGACTACCAGAAACCTTCTACTGAGACTTGCTTTCTTATGTTGTACAAATAACCTGTCTGGTTCTCTTCTTCAAATGTGTAAAGAAATCTTGCAGAGAAAGATACAGAATTTCAGACACAGGATTTACTGAGATTTCATAATGAAATGTACTTACAAAGCAAAAATTTTCAGATTTAGTCTGCTTTGCCTTTTTAGATTAAGGCTCTGGAGTTGGCCAAGGAGCTCAAACTGTGCAAAACACCCATGCTATTAGTAACCTTAATAAAAATATGAAATATATTTGTTGGTGTGTAACAGGGACCTACTACAAGCCCACTTCGGCCACCCCTCTGATCCTGACCCACAAGCTATGAACAGACCCATCGCCTGTCCCACAGATGAGGACGAAGCTAACCCTCTCCTCCTCACCTTCCCAGCCTATCCTTTCTGAAGAGTCTGTATCCACACAAGCTATTTCTTGTTATTTCCAGTGATGTCTGTGGCAAGAGTAGTAGACAGAAGGCTGTCAGCCAGGCACAAGTAGGACATAGCAATTATGTGGATAATTATGACAGCATCAAAATGTTTCATGAAAAATAACAGAATTTCCAAATGGTCTAACAAGAAAAAGACCCTTATCATAGTTTTTGTAATGTGTCCTTCCACAAGAGGGGGAATATCACTTGTTATGATGGGAAAGCTAAGGTTCTTTCAGAAGTAACAGCATGTACTCAGGTTTTGCAGATTCTATCAGAGGTGTGACACCCAGCTTCTTCTCTATTTAAAACAAACAAAAATTTTACTTGATTGTCAGAAATAAAATGTACAATCTAAAATGTAATGGTTTGGAAGATCAGCAGAAATTTCCTTAATGGTCTCTTTATTGTTTTTTTGAACAGCAGTTTTTCAACTTGGATTTAAAGCATTCTTGCATTACATTCTCCAGCTCCTTGCCCCCTGTAGCTTTCCCTCAAAAATCTCCAAGTTGACTCTAATTCTTCAGTTGTTTGCAAAAGTTGTGATAAAATGTTCAGAAGCAGATGGATAATACATGCAAGCAGCAGATCAAGCAGACAGCAAATGCTAAAATGGAATCGGTGACATTAAGCGCAGTATGTCTAATACTGATAAATATACCAGAGATCAAAATAAAGTTTTTAAAATCCATTGACGTAATCTGTGGTTCCACCAACCAGTGAAAAAGATGCAATGTACCTGCCAGTGAACCCACAGAACACTCTCAGGGAGCTCACCAAACTCTGAATGTTGGAGGCCACTGATTTATACGGTGAACTCCTGCCAGGCACAATGTGCAGCACCACACCCAGCCACCAGCACCTGAATATTCCTCAACACTGAATAATTTTGTGCATTTCATGTGGGCATTCCCAATTCACAACTACTTTCCCCGTTCTGTTTCTGTTTTTTTTGTGTTCCAACGTTCTGCAAACAGCTAACAGAAAAATGGTTCTTCATTAGATATCCCTCACTTTCCCCGTCCTCACTTTCCCCACTCAATGGAGCCTTATTTAATGACAAACTATTGCATACTTATGCTATCGAGGTTTTATTCATATTTTGATTTTAGAGGATATATGTGTGTGTGTATATATATGTGGAAGAATTATTAGTTTAAAATCTCCACATCCTTAGATTTCTCAAAAAGATATTCATATACCTTCCAGAATGAAATTATCAAAGTGCATCTTCATGATTTATGTAATAATTTCAAATAAGAGACCTTGCTCAAATGTTTTCATAATACTATCTTTCAAAAGAAGAAAAAAAAAAGAAAGAAAAAGGCAATAAAAAATAAAACAGCATTACTCACATCTGGAAGGTTTTCATATCTGCACAAACACAGCACCACCAGATTCTCAATGTGTCTAACTCCTTCATATATCATGAAAAAATATTTGCAGAACTGATGAAGTTGAGGGAGCCTGTGCAGAAAATTTAGCTCCTAGGAATATTTTTGAATATGCTTACTATATAAGTTTATGCACTCCAATTTTTCTAACTTGCAAAGAGTATAAAGCTTTTCAATTAACACCTTGATGTATTTATTTAATCTTCAACACAGGGACTACAACAGTTCATTCTGAATTTTACCAAAAATTTTTGTGCATGAATAATTCTTTTTATATCTGTTTCTAACATACAAGGGCAATTGCTAAGCTGCATTTAGTTGTATTCAAAAGTACATCTATCATATGCCTCTAGTGATCAATCATAACCCATCTGTTGCTTTTATTAGTTGCTCAAAACAAAGGAATTGGTGGGTTAGCATTCTCACTGGAGCCAAGGAAAGCACAGAAAATGCCTTCTGTGTTTCAGATCCTATTTTTAAGCCTGCTTAAGTTCTTACAGATTAAGTAATAAACACAGGCTGCTTGTCATTCATAAATACATCCCAGGAGATCCCCTGGGAGACAGAGGGAGGCAGGGTGTGTTTCAAGGACTAAAAACAGAAAGTTGTACTTGCAATAATTCCATGGCCTATGACAGATGGCAGCCCAAAGCAGCCAGATGATGCAGATGGGACATTCTGATGTCCACTCTCACCAAAGCTTTCAGGCTATCTCCAGGACATTCATCACTGGCTCCTTTGGCAGGAAGGTGGTTGCACTAACCCAGCACACCTCTGCAGGGTGTGAGCAGGGCTGTCCTGAACACAGCTCTGTTTGTGTGCACCGTGATCACCCGCACTGCCCACCAAAGGGACACTGCCTGTCCTCACTCAGTCACTGTCACATCACTGAATCCATAAGGCAACCAGTGCTGCTGAGGGAGGAACTGTGTAAAATCCACAGCCCAAACTGCCAGAGGGAGTGTCCCTCCAACCCCATCCACTCTACTGCCACCCGTGTATTTAGCTCCAGTAATTCTCACTGCTGTAATTCATAATGTTACACTCAAGTATAACTCAGCCCAGCAGAAGCCACCATCCCCAAGCAGCAGATGTACCCACTGCTGCCAGCAGTTTACTCCTTGAGCCACAGTAGGAGCAGAGGGGATGTGCTCTGCATACACCCAAAATTTCAGCACTGTTTTGTTTGTTTTTTTTTTTTAATCTGGAGCCTATCACAGCCCCTGTTGAATTGCCTGTGAAAAGGGGGAGAAGAACAGAGCATGGGGAGGAGGCAAAAAGTGCTCCTACTGACAATTTTGCCTCTACGAAAGTGGTTGTGAAACAAATTCCCTCTTCACTGTGTAGTACAGAATCACTAGTGTTGGAAGGGACTTCTGGAGATCATCCAGTCCAACTGCCCTGCCAAGGCAGGGTCGCCCAGAGCAGGTTACACAGGAACCAGGTGGGTTTTGGATGTCTCCAGAGAGGGAGACTCCACGACCTCCCTGGGCAGCCTGTTACAATGCTCTGCCACCATCAACAGAAAAAAGTTGTGTTTTAGCTTTGGTGCAATATTGCAATATATGTAAATACAAGAAGTTATGAGAATTGTAAAAGTGTGCACAAGGGACATCACTGCTTCACTGCATTTTATATAATTTCATTCTTAAAAAAATACTTGAACTAATTTACTATCTAAATAATAAATTATTAGATGAATTAATTTACTGTTTAAATAAATTATGACAGGTCTGCACTCCTTCTGGCTGCCACCCACCTCCCACCCCCTTTTCTGGGGCTGCCTGCAGCCCAAGCAACTGGACAGGAGAGCAAACTCTGGTGCAGAGTAAGTGAAGGGGAAGAACAAGCACTAAGAGCCACATGTAACCACTGTTTTCAACAAGCAAGTCCTTCCCTCTCAGAATATCGTACACAGTTTATTGCAGACCACTAGACAGCTTCCCTCCTGTTTATGTGAGCATTCCTAATGGCAACTAATCTCAATTAATCTTGAAACAAATACCCAATAGTCCTTAAAAGAAATAGCAGCTGAAGAAACTAAATTACAGATAAAATGAAAGCTACTGAAATACACACTCAAAGTAAATAGTGTTATTCTGCAGAGAAAAATGTAATCTGACAAAGAAGTTAAAAGCTTAATTGTTAGAAGACTCCCTCTCAGTTTCACTTCATCCTTTTAATGCATGGGGAAATTCAACAGTATTTTCAAATGCAGTTTTTCAGATGAGCTCAAGTTTAACTGCTAAACAGTGAGGATAAATTTTGTTCAGAAACAATTTCATACGGAGTGGAGCACTGGCTGCCTGAATACAATCAGTTGTTTTAGAATTCATATTACAGTAGGATCCTAAAACTTAAACAGATAAGCTTATTCATACCAGGAACTAAGTGAACTATTTGAGTACAAGATAAAACTGACCCCAACAAGATTTGCCACAAAGAAACCAATTTATTACTTTTTGGCAAGTCCCATACAGCATGAGCAAAGATCTTTCACTCACTATATTAAATTATTTAACTTTATACAAACTGTAAACATCTTCAACATGACAAACTCTTGGTACAGGTGTTTCCCAGTTCTGGCATCTTTTCTCTGTCAGTTAATCAAACAAAACTGAAACCCAAACAAACCAAGGAACTGCATATCCATAAAATGCAGCATGTGCATTTTATCTCACATCAATTCTAAGCAATGAAGAGTACTTATTATTATTTTTAGTGAAATTTGTAATGATATTATGAATAGAAACATTTTTTCCATGCTGTTGTATCCTATTTTTTTGTTTGAAATTAAAACCATCATTTTATACAATCAAGGTAGTAAACCAAATTTTACAGTAAGCCAGCTGGTTTGGTATATAAACCAGCTATATTTGTTTTACTGCAACAGATAAATAAGAAGGTAAAAACTCCTGATCTGGTTAATACTTTGTTTTCCTAGCAGGCACCAGCCTGAAGAACTGCTTGTCCAAAAACTCCTGCTGTAAGTATCTGATTTTTTTTACCCCCTCTCTCTCAAAGTGCTTTAAAAATCAGGCATAATCTGACCCATAAAGTAATCACTTATCTCCCTCTTAAGCAAGAGCAGATTTTTCTAAATTCCAGGAATGTACGTCTGCAGGCTAGCTTTACTGAAAGACTACAAGATACATACTGTTAGGTCATAATCCTCAAACCAGGGCAAAGGTGTTTAATCTTTTCATGAACTGCTTTTCTCCAAACCAACTCAGCAGAAGTAAAATACAGACAATTCTTTTATTGACTAAGGCTTCAAAAAAACCTCAAAAATCACTTTCTTGTTAAAAAAATGGCATTAAAACTTTGGTTTCAGTATGCTCCTAATTTTGAACTCACATTTAAGACAATAATCTACATTTCTAATGTTAAAAAGTCAAGCCATATTAAAACCTTTCAAGTCTCTGCGCATCATAAGAAGCAATTAAAATAAACTTAACTCTTTCTTCCAGATCACCTTGAGTTACTGACAAAACCCAAGGTCGTTATTTCTACAGCTGTGTGTAACCAGCTGTTTTAAGCATTACAAAACATCACACTTTAGATGACAAAGTGCTTAGATCAGCAGATCCAGAAATTATGAGTTCAGATGAATTTCAATACCTGAAGTGAGGACACTGAGGAGCTCTGCAAGTTTTCTGATTCACCAAAATGCACAGGTGAAAGATTATGGAGAATTAACAGTGCAGTTAACTTGCACTGGCAGTATAATGTACAGTTCTAAATAACAATGCTCCTCTTGCACAAGAGTTGAATTCCTACTGTCAACTGCAAAGAAAAAACCCTACATCAAACCTTGGTAAAAATCTTACATGAAAGTCTTTAAAAAGATTGTGCAATTCCTTCAGCCAAGCAAGATATTCTGCTGCTGGATTTACTTCCAGATCTTCTCTGCCCAAAGAAAGAAGGGATTCAATCCTACACTGTTGAAATTAGATCCTAATAAGACTACAGAAACACTGCAGAGGATATTCCATAACCGAAATACAATCAGTTATTTCAAATGTCTGAATTCTTCCATTATTGTGAAAATGTGACAGAAATAATGGAATAGAAACCTTCAGGTAACCTTAAATCTTCAGCAGAAATGCAGATTAACCAAAACAAATTTTTATTACTTGATATTTTCTCTGCAGCATTGGGAGGAAGCTCTATTAAAAAAAAACCTGATCTACACAGCCACCATTTTACAGATCTTCTAAACATAATTAATACCAACAAGTTCACAATATCGTTTTATGGTTTTGGTTTGGTTTTTGTTTCAGCTATTTCTGATTTATAGTCAAACCTCGAAGGTCTTTTATTTTTTTTTTCTAATTTATAATCCATTCCATTTACTTTCCAGTCTTAGTGGGAACTTCCTGGAGCCCAATGCACCACGATGCAACTGTTATCCATATGAATGTACAACTTTTGTATGCTAGCTGCTGTTTTCTGTAGCAGCATCTGTTAGAGCTTTCACAGAATTGTAATGTTCTCCTAATCCATAGGCATGCCTCATATACCTAAAAAAAAAAAGTTACAGAAGTATGTTCAGTTTAGCAAAAAGTATACATCATGCCAAACAGTAACAGCACTGGAAGACAGTTTAAATAAAAATCAAGCTTTAACAATAAAAATAGAAGAGAATTAATAAAGACAATTTTTAATTCTGGTGACTTCAGGCACAGTTTGACAAATACTCTGAAGAAGGAAAAAAGTTTCCTCTATTTTGTATCAGTCATTATTGCTTTGTAATTATTTAACAGGTAAAATGACCTTGCAGCATTCTCTAAATCAGTGACCGATACACATCAGACATTGTCTAATTACAAGCTCCACAATAAGTGTGTCAATCACAAACAATTTCTGACCTGCACAACCATTACTCAAGCAGTGTTTCAACATCAGATGCGTAACAGAAAATAAAAGAGCAGGTGAAAATCAAAGCTGGGGCCTGTTACAAAAATAACTGCACTAAATTTAAGTGATAAAATTAGATACTTACACAAGTGTTATTGGTTTGCCTGAATATTCTTCACCAACAACAATGGGAGGAGAATCCATTTGCACTACTTCAATAGGTGTTTGTAAAATGTGTGACAAAGCCCTTAGCTTTAAGACAAAAATCATTTAGTAATAGGGTTAAAGACAATGTAGGCAGGAGACAGGAAGACTAGGCATTTAATTTTAGCAGATAGTTCAAACATAACATTAGTAATATTTTCAGAAAATAAACTTTATTAAAATAAGCAAAATTATTTTAACTTTTAAAACTTTAATCGAAAACTGACTACCTTAAACTCATCATTGTTTAGAGGATGCAACATTGGGCTAGTTTCATTAATTTGCTAACTGTTCTTTCATAAAATTAAGACAAACTAAAATAAATACATATTTTTTGAAACTCAAGTTCTCATTTATATGACAACAACCTAACAATACTCCCCCACTCACAGTGTCATTCTTTCTAATGATATTTATACCAAATGAATTCACTAACTTGCACGTTGTTAAATATATAACAACAGTGGTGCACCATCAGAAGAGATGGTGGGAAAACAACCTACAACCACAAGAAAAAGTTCTAAATAAACTATTTATGACTATGTTCCCTTATGCCTTCAGATATTCTTTCTAAAGAAGCCCTTTTTTAAAGATATATTCACCCACTTCAGAATTTCACAAATAAAAATTATGAGTACAACACTTACTTCCAGCTGACCGCCCCATGCAGCTGTATTTGCTATATCATCACAGTATTTCTCAAATTCCTCTGCAGGGAAAGAAAAGACAACTTTTAGTACTTGTCTTGTTTGAGAACAAGCAACTGAGGAAAAACACTGATTGTACAATGAAGAACTAGAGCCAGAAAAGTACAAACGCATTATAAAGGAAAATATGTATGTTCACTGAAGAGAAGCAGAGAAAAAGAGTTGTCAAAAAAAAACCCTAAACTCATTCTGTTTTAGAAAGAAAATTTCAGACTGAAGAGAGGGATTAAAAAAAAAAAAGAGTATAGAAAGAAGTACAGATAATATTTTAAATTTTTTATTCAGAGAACAACAGGTAACAACAACCATGAAATTGCATACAGTTTTTTTCCTGTTAAGTTTCAGAGGATGTTTAGAAACTTTAGAAAAGAATGTGACAGTGAGCAGTATATCTAGTTCTTACATTACCCAGGTGTCAGGTATGTTTTAAAAATCTTGCAACTTCATGTAGTTAAAGACTTGGTTAGAGTTTCTTTAAATTTCCAGATTAGCTGCCTTGTTTTTAACCTCTGAAGTATTTATTCTCAATAGTTCCTTTGTAAATAGCTAATTAAAATCTTTTCAGATCATGTTCTACACAAATCAAGTATGAAATTTGTAAATTACAAACCCTCAAGCTTTTGAACCTTACATACAGATTTTGAGAAAGAGAATCTTCAGATTTTCTGAAGACTGATCAGAATGACTTTTCATTCATTTCCTTTATAACAGAAAAGTACAATTCCCTGTTGCTGTGCAGAATTTTATTCAGTATTCTCCTGGGAGACATTTAACATGTGACAATAATCTCTGTCAACATGGGAAAGACAGCACCCAGTGACCACATGAAATCCACAGCAATGCCTATTAAACAAATGTGCATTAAGTTTAGGAAATTTATGCAGTCATTTTTGTGGTGTTCCAGGCATATAACGAGTAAGTCATGTATCGCTCAAATAAGAGGTACATAAACTCCGTTTTTACTCAGCCTACACCGTCGCTCCACACTAAAGCTCTTCGTACTTTTTAGTTCAGTCTACTTGTAAAAAATGGTCCCAAAATACTTTGCACTGAAAAAACAAGGTAGGATAAGAAAATGTGTCTATTCGAACTATTATAAAATAGATTTGCTTGAATTTCATACCATTTTTAACAGCTTTCCTGTGTACATTGAAAACAGCAATATAAAATTTGACAAGAAAATCACTCCAACCTGGTAGAAAAGCTGTTTATAGTAACAAATCACATTCCAGAACGAGTTCACATAATCTAGTAACCAGCAAGTTCTGTTTTGTTTTTATTTAATGGGGAATAATATTTCCTAGATTAATTTAAAAAAAATATACTAGAGATCCAGGTGTACCAAGTTTCACAGCAGATCATAATTCTGTGTTCCATGGAACACAACAAAGTAACAAAGTTACAAACACCCTAGAAGTCTCAATTCAGCTGTAACTGAGATTTATCAGACACAGTAATAACAGTTTTTAAACTCTCACATGCTACAGGTCTTACCTTTGCTATACAAATCTCCAGTATTAGGGTTTGTAAGAAAAGGCAGGAAGTCATCAAAGTGACTTTGCATGTACTTTGCTGTTTGGTTCCTCAGAGTGGCAACAGTCCAGGAATTTTGGTGATCCTTGAGCTGATCTTCAATAGCTCTGTACATGCAATGGCCATCTGAAGGGATTTGTTTAATCTCTAACTGCCTTGCTGCCAATAGGGAGGCAAGTTTCTGACTTTCAAGATGTCTAGCACCTGTTAAATTTTGTATCTCAGCTTCAGCTATTCTTTCTTCTCTTTCTTTCTCCAAAGCAGCTTTTTTCTCCTTAAATTAAAAAAACACAAAAATTACATCAAATGTTAAAATTTAGAATATGCTTGTACGGTTCTTGGCTTAGTGCTTGCTTCTACCTCTTCCAATGTTTTCTCAGTGCATTCTTATCTATAAAATATTTGTCTGAATCAGTACTACCAAGTAGAGACCTCCTAAATCCAAATTTTAGCAAATGCTAAGTGACCAATACATCCTAACTGCCTCCAACACCACACCCAAAATTATATGACAAGAGAAATCTTAATTACATCAACATGCAAAATAACATTTTACAGCACTCATATAAAGGCTATTAATCATAGTCCTTTCTTCAGGATCAACTATTTCAACACTCGAGTATGGGAATTCTAATTAAACATCAGAAAATACCACTCTTTCACAAGAAGTGTGAGATGTACCAGTTAAGTGCATGACTGCACAATGGAGCTCACGCCATGAAACTGAAACTCCCTCAGGACAGGTACTCTACATCATAAAGGTACATCTACATAAAAGATGGCTCCTAACCCAAAGGATGGATAAGAATGCATGTAGAGCGTATTAGTAGGGATGTTATAATACAAAAAAAAATTACTTTCATAGAATGTTTTGCAAGTTCATGCTGATGTTAACAAGGGAGCAGGAACCAAAGTAATTAAGCAAGCAAAAAAGGAAGCAGTACAAAGAATGATCTTCCCATTTTCAGACTTAAAATTCACCACAAATCAAGACCAGACTGGTTTAGACAATAAGAATATAGGAAAACTAGACCAGAGTTTGCCTGGACATGGCGCCATGAATTATGAACATCCTTTTAACACGTTTGTAGTGATCATGTAACAGGGGATGAAATATGCAATAAAGCACTGTACCCCTGGTCCTGACCCAGTATTCATGTAGGCACAACGAGAATAAACATCAGATGCTGTGATGGATTAACAACCAGACCTAAACCTAACAGACAGGATATTAGGTAGTGTTTCTTAACAACTCAATGTTTTAAAAGAATTTCTTCAGTATTGATGTTCTTTTGTTAAATGTGTAAAGTATTAATAGTTGCACAATTTCCACATAGTATTTTGATTCAGTTACTTTACTTCTTTAATAATATTTTTAGTGAAAGTCTTTCAAAAATAATTTACTTTACATGATTTCTTTTTTTATAGCTCCCATTTTCTGACCCATTCTGATTCCTGGCTCATGGCTGAGGGTAGAAAAGTACAACTATTTCTAAAATCTTTACATATCTCTAGGCAGCAGTTTAACAGATTTTCAAGGCACCCAGTAGGTACAGCATCAATACAGAATTACCCAGGTAATATCCCCTGCAAAATTGTTTACCTTTGGCTATTACAGTTAGGTTTAGCTGAACATAAAGTCAAGCAGTTATTTGCAAAATGTTTAACATGAAGTCATACCCGCCTCTTCTGTGCTTTTGATATTCGATGATGCTGAATCTGTTGCTCTACTCCTTCAAGCTCTATATTTGCAACCCCATCAGCTATGGAATCTGTCTAAAAAGAAAAAAATAAGTTAAATGTTCTTATTAGTATAAACAATAACTAAGATATGCATCTTCTGAAACAGTTTTAAGTTCTCTTCCAGGGCATTTTTATCAAGTTTAACCACAAAGATCCATGCATAGCATAGAAGCCACCAAAGCATTTCATATCCCAAACTACTTTTCTGCAGTCCCAACAGAGTTACGTGCATCTCAAATATAAGCTCTATGTTCTCTTACATACTGGAGAGTGAATATTGCTTACTGGCTGAAAGGAAAAGCTTTCTTCACCATGCCAGCCATTAGCAAGTTCTGTGAAAATTAAAGCAGAAAGGCCCACCCTCTCTATCAAAGCATAACCAGCAGTTGAAAAAGACTGAGCTGAAACTTCTCAAAAAAAAAAATTGACAAACCTAACCCAGTAACTGTAAGAGCCATACAAAAAAAGCAGTTACACTGTTGAAAAAATTGCAAGACAAAACACACTGGATGAGTCAAACACTTGTTGAAGGTCATCAATACTTCAATAGTTTACATAAGATAAACAGAGTGGCAATATAACAATAACTTAAAAAAATAATTCTCTAACATAACCGAGTTACTCATGTAGCCTTAAAGGCAACACCAAATACTACTTGTGCTGGTGCACCTTTCCCCCACTCTACATTTAATTTCTGTTACAGCTTGGCATTTGTGATTTTCCTTGTAAGCCTCCTCCATGGATTCAGTAACAGAGTAAATCTTGCCATCGAATTTTGTCATGCTTTTGCAAATTTATATTAAACTTGCTTTTGAAATATCTTTTACGGTGATTCTTTAAGCAATCAAATCACTCTCTCAACAGTGCTCAACAACAAAAATCCCTACTGTTACAGGCCCCTTCTAGCACTGCCCATTTATTCTAAGAGCTAAAGCTTTCCTAAGTTTAAACTAATTCTGTGAAGAAAATTATAACTACTTTGAGGGGTTATTTCATTATAATTTTTAAAAGCTAAAAAAGCCCTAACACAAACTGTACCTGTACAACTTCAGCTGAAGCCAGAGCACATACCTTATTCTGTTCAGGTGAAGCTTCCTTCAGCTGCTTTAATTCCTCCTTGTGCTTCTGTTCAAGTTCTGCCTCTAGTTTGGCAACTTCATCTGCCAGCTGTTTTCGTCTCTTCTTATCATTCTTGGGAACAGCATTTTTCATGCCTTGAATTTTTGCTGTTAGAGAAGCAGTGTAATAAAATATTATTTCTTAATATATACTCCATGATCATTGCAGAAAATGACTGCAAGTCACACGGAAAAACTAATTTACAAACATCAACAAATCAGTATAATAGTTTAGCTGTGAGACTGCTGGTTATAATCCTTACATTTTCCAAATGGCTGTATCTTTTCTTAAAAAATGCAAACTGCCTTTTCTATTCTTTCTCGGAAGAAGAGAAAAACTTATGCCAGGCTACTAATGAAAATACATCTGAACTTCATCAGTGCAGCAGACTTTGGCCTGTTGCCTTCAAAAAGATTATGAGGGCATCAAAATATCAAATCTCACAAGAAAGAGGTGCAATTTTTTAATCACACAAGCAGAAGATTAAAATTAAAAACAGAGTTTACCCATCCTTAAGACAAAGTTTCTAAAAGCAAAATGGGTGTTCAAAAACAAAAAAAATCTTAACTTGATTACAGTCCCTAAGTATTTCTAGGCTGTAAGTCAATGCTTCATTTCTAAAATCACAGAATGGTTTGGTTAGAAATGGTGTCCAGAGGTTACCTAGCTCTGTCTCTGCTCAAAGTGGGGCTGAACTCAAAGCTATATCAGGTTATGTTAATTCAGATGCACCTGAAATATATTCAGGTGACTGTGCAGTCTCCAGGGACGGGCATTCTGCAACCTTTCTGGGAAACTTTTTTTCCAATATTTAATGATTCTTGCTATGAAAACATTTTCCCTTATTCTTCCCTTAAGATTTTTCTTGTTGCCCTTCAGTCTGTGCCTCTAATCCATTCTCTCTACTTTGATGAGTCTGGCTCCATCCATTACACAAGGGAAACTACAGCCAGGCTCCCCCATAGTCTTCTCGTCTTCTCATGTGTTCTTAAATGAACACTCCCGCTACCTCTGTCACTTCAGTATTCACTGTTTTAGAGCTACAGCAGCAATTATTTAACACCCTGCTTGCTATTTATCACCTGTACATTCTTCTGTCCTTCACCCTTGACTGACACAATTGTGAGCTGAAGATGATGGCAATGATAATGAAACTTTTCAAATGGAGGCAGGAAGAATGCTTATACTGAAAGATTTATGTTAAGCATTCAGCCCCACCGATGAATAACATGAGTATGACAGAAAAGCAGCTTTGTTCATTAAAATTAACATAACAGAGGGGAAGGGAATCCAGAACATAAAAAGCACACACAAATACACAGAGGAGAGAGTATGGGTGGTGGAAAGGGGAGGGGGGGTGCGGAGACAAGTACCATCAGCTGGAGAAGGTGTTGGATTTGCAGAGGTTGAGATGCATCTTGTGTTAATTCTTACAAACAGTTTTGCTCTCTAGTAAACAGTCATCAACGCACATACCAGGAACGTATTTTTCTAGTAGGCAAACACGTACCTGTAAGTCACCTGCCTGTCCCAACTGGGAAGAATGGGGCCCTGCCTTGTGTTTACCCCTCCCACCATTTGGTAGTAGAGAACTACCATCATCACCTTCTCTAGGTGTAAAAACCCTCTGCTCCTCAGCCACTCCCCACCCATGTGCCATGTACCCCAGCTACCTACGACAATGCTTGATTCCTACCCCTCTTCAATTTCAACCAAATCTGAGGGAGGAACAGGCATCGCAAAACAGTAAGTTCCTATAGATTTAATGACAATTATATAACCTGACTCCTCTCTTCTTTAACCCCCTGATAAAAGGCTGCAGATGGGCCTATTTCAATACATACCAAAAAAGAAACCTAATCAAGGAAAAGGCCGTATCAATACACTAACAATGAGAAAGGCTTAACAAAAATGTTATAATAACTATGAAAGTCAATAGAATTCATCCATCAGACTTCCTTAATTATATGAATATATTTTAATAGAGTAGGTCAATTGAAGCACTGTAAGACCACACAGGTCTTTTACTACAGATACTTTATTATGGCTGAATAGGACATGAAAATTCGGTTCAGGTCAACTGCAGTTGGAATGAAGAAACGTAACAGGCTGGGCAGGAAGAGCCTCTAGGCAAGCTTTTCAATCTAACATGCCTTAAAAAAACACACCTTCTTCAACTTAAAACCAAAGTACCAAAACGCGAACATCACGCCAATGGCTCAGCATTAATTAAGTCGCAGCTCCCGCGCATCTGCCGGCTCCCAAGGCCAGGGCAAGGCGAGCTCCGCAGGCCGCCCGCAGGACCAGCGCTGCTCCAGCGGCACAGCCCGGCTGCCACACCGCTGCCCGGCTGCCACACCGCTGCCCGGCTGCCACACCGCTGCCCGGCTGCCACACCGCTGCCCGCCCGCCCCATTCCGCTACCGCCGTCCTCGTCCCCCTGCGAGGGCACTCCAGGGCTGCTCCCTCCTCCTCCACAGCCGCCGCCGGTCCCTCCGGCCCCTGCCGAGCGGGGCTTGCTGCGAGGGAAGGCAGAGAAGAGACGCCGAGCCCGGCCGGCCCCGCGTGTCCCCGCCGCCGCTCCCCAGCCTTCCTTCTCCCCGCCCGCCCTGCGCCGGGCATGGCGCCCCTCACCCTGGAGCTCCCGCTTCTCCTTGCGCTGCCTCTTCACCAGCTGCTGCAGCGGCCCCTCGGCCTCCTGCTCCTCGTCCCCCGAGCCCTCCATGGGCGCTGGGAGCCAGCAGACGCAGCTGACCCCCGACCCGGGCAGGAGGCGGGAGCTCGCCGCTCTTCCGCCAGCGCCGCCCCGCCCGGCACCGCCTCCGCCGCGGCGTGAGGGGCCGAGCGGCCCGGCCCCCCGAGCCTGGTCCGGGGCCTGGGCTCCGCTTGTAGGGGGGAAAGGAAAGAAGCGCTTGGTTTGTTCGGGGGCTGTGAGCGTTTCTGTCCGCTGATACCTGCGGTGTACTCGCTCCTGCCGCAATGTCCCGGTAAAGCACTCCCGTGGACAAGTCTGCGCTAGGAAGAAACCATGCGTTTAGTTCAACTAGGGGTAGATGCTGTTAAACCCCTGTTTAAACCCCAGGTGAGAAGGGAATGGGTTAGGATTTTTACGCAATTTATCACATTAAGGAAAAATAAAAATTATTTAACCTGTTCATTTCTGTGCAAAATACAGTGTGCTGCGTGTGCCAGTTTTTCTCATGAAGCTCAAAAACACTAGAAAGGCTCACGATTTTCTAATTAGAGGTGATTGTGTCTCCTTACCAATGTGAAATTATTCCTCAGAAAGTGAAACATTTTTGTTACAGTAAAGAGCCAGACTTCGTGTTTGGGGTCAAATCAGCATCTCAAAGTGAGAACTACAAATTGTGTAGTGAGATGCTTCGCTGTTTGGTGCAAGCACCAACACTGTGGAACATTCAGTTGACATGGACAAAATATAGCCTATAAAAGTTAATATTTTAATGGTGCTTAAAATTACTCAAACTGAGCAAAAAATCAGTAATAGAATTACGTTTGCCCTTAACTCTTAAGGTCATTGCTGTTACTCATTTTACATTTTTATGAACTATGTATGTCTACAAGAATACCTCCCTGGAGATATTTAAAAAAAACAGTAAGTGTGGTTCTTAGAGATATGATTTGGTGACGGACTTGGCAGTGCTGGGTTAACAGTTGGACATCATACACATCTTTCCCAACCTAGACAACTCTGAGATTCTATGAAGTACAGTGTCAAGTGTAAAGAACGGACATAAGTCTTAAACATAATCATAACATGATATATCAAACTCTCTTGCTGTATAGAACCACTTCTTTTTTAGATCCCCATTAGAAATATGTTGAAATGTAAATTATTTTCAGATTCATATGTCAATACCTGAAAATATAATTTTCCTTTACTCCACCTGCTATTTCCTTCTTGTTAGAATAAAAGAGATCATACATCAGCTAAGAAAAGATAAGGAAGACAATTGCCTTTTAGCTAGGAAAACAATGTAGCACTGGGAAGTACTAGGGTGGCCTTGTAGATATTCTGCTAATCCAGCATAGGAACAAATCCATGTTGTATTTGGTTTGATTAACATATACGTGCTCTGTATCAGTTTGTCTATGGCATATATTTGTCCACATGTGTATCTATATATGAGTATTATTACATTTAGTACATATTCTTGAAAATACTGTATATTTAAAAATAGAATATCAGTTTATACTGTAGAATACCAGTTTATGCTGTTTGAAAAACACCCATGGCAGATATCTCGGTATGCCCTGGCTGGGGAAAGTGGCTGGGGACCCAGGCAATGAGCTGTGAATGGGCAAGGGCCCTTTGGGGACCGGCTACCCCAGCCAGGAGGTGACCGCTCACCGCAAGGCTCTACGGGAGCTGATGAGCAGCGAGGAGAGCCCAGACCGAAAGCCACCGCTGGACCAAGAGCTGTGTGAAGTGCGGGTGAGGGAATAAAACTCCCATGATTTTGGGAGGGTCCTTCCCCCAGAGGCACCCAGCTGCACCACGATTAAGTCACTTAAAGATTAACAGCGCGTCTGGGACTCTGCTTTTACTCGAGGAGCAGGCAGGAGCATTGTGCCAGGAGCATTGGGCGGCTGTCACCTGCAGTGTCACTCGGCCGAACAGTGGCCGTCACAAGGCACTTTTTGACCTAAACAAATTAACTTTCCTGCGGCAATGTCTGGGAAATGGATTCCCAGGTCACATGGATTATTGTTATGTTTGGAACAGCTGTGCAGGGATGAGGAGTCAGCAGAGGGAAGCCGAACAGACGGTGACACTGGCAGTGGCAGGGCTGAGCCCCAGAGCAGGAACCCCGGCGCTCTGCGTGCTTCGGCACCGCCCTGTCCGACCGCGGGGATTAAACTCCAGGAATCCCGGCGCTCTTTCTGCCTCGGCACCGCCCTGGCCTTTAAATATTCCTTCAACACCATCTAACTTTCCTCCTGCGGGTAAACACTCCAAGTGTTTACCAAACACCCGTGGAGTCCGAGTCATTTGGCATTATGGGGAAGTGAGATGCCAAGGCTGAGGGAAGATAGCAAGAAATGTGCTCAGCTGTAATACGTGTACTGGACATGACCCAAGCTAGGGGAACGTGCAGGTGCTTTTGAAAGAACTGTTCTGGCCAGGTGAAAGGGAAAAAATAATCAATAGCCAAGCAGAACTGGCACAGCAAACAGAAGGAAATAGGAACCCCTGGCCAGTGAATGACCCGAATTGGAATAATACCATGGAGAACAGGGCTGCATGTCAGACAAGAGTTCAAAGCTTGGTTGAAGCAATATCATCATAGGGAATGAAAGGTTAACTGGACTAAAATAATGGAATGTAGACAGAGAATGGACAACAATTCTAGAGATTTTTGGGGCTGCCTCCCACAGGTTTTGCTAGAAAATGGGGGAATGACTTCACAAAATTTTAATGGTACACTTGAGATTAGTGTCTTTGTAGGTCAGGAAGCACCAGACAGCCACAAGTATTTTAAGGAGCATATGCCAGGGTGGCAGGGAGTAAAACTATAGAAAATTCATGTGTTGTAGTATTCGTGTATGATGGGTGAAAGAAAAAACAGAGGGCAGAGCAAGTAGAGGAGAAAAGGGAAATTGGAGAAAGTGGAAAGTCTGATGGCTGTTGCCTTGACAGGAAATCTCCAGGGGAGAAAATGAATGAGAGGAAGACCAAATACAATTAGTGGACCTAAACCAGAAAGCAGAAAGAGACAGAAAAGGAATGTGGAAACGGAGTGTTACTATTGTGGCAATTTAGGACATAGACAAAGAGAAAGGCCTTTCCAACCAAGTGGGGGAGTAATTGTGCAAGGGTAGATTTTCACAATGACTAGAGGCCAGCAATTCCACTGAATTTGAGGGAGCCATACAATTAGAAATACACAATTTGTGGAGAACGCCCAGATCAACAGGGACATATAGTATGTGGGCAGTGGTTGTCATTGTTGAATTTCTGGTAGATACAGGAGACACATAAACTTTGGCCCAAGAGAGTCAATAACAGACAAAGTATTCATACATGGAGCCACTGGGCAGGGAAAAAATTAAGCAAACCTGTATTAGCAATGATAGGAAATAAGATTGTGCAGGGAAGATTTGTATTAGTAGAAGATTCCTCAGTGTGCTTGTTAGGGAGAGAGCTTCTACAGGCCTTAGATGCAAAATTGCATTTGTCACCAGAAGCAATAGATTTAATAATGGCACTGTGATTACTGAGAGCTTAAAAAATGAACAGAAGATACTAGAAATATTGAAAACTGTATTATCAGAGTTCTGGGGTAAGACCACTACAGGTGGGGAACTGTGGGTTTCAGCACAGCCCATGTGCATTAAAACGAAGGCAGAAATGGCACCCTCTGTGAGACAATGTCCTATTCTTCTGGAAGCTGGGAAAAGTATCCAGGACCAGATAGATCAATACTTAGACAAAGGAATTTTAAAGCATAACACTCCTATATTGCCTGTAAGCCAGAATAGGTTAGATGAAGACCTTGAGTACTTTTGCAGGATTTGTGGGAAATTAACCAACACGCAGTGACCCCTCACCCAGTGGTGCCAGGCCCCTTGACTATACTTTTGTAAATACGACTTAAAGATGTCTATTTTATTGTAAATAATTTAACAGATGGCTTTTTCAGCATCCCAATAGATGAAGGAAGTCAACCTTTGTTTGCCTTCAAACTGTACTGTTAACACAGTATATTTTGTACATGCAAAAAGAGCATGTAAGAGCAGAAAAGAGTATGCTAAATGGTATCAGCACATGCCATCTATATATATAATAGATATATAATATATAATAGGAATATAATATATAGCCTGGAGATGAAGTTTTAATTAAGGTATTCTCTAGAAAATCCAAGTTAGCACCAAAATGAGAAGGCCATATACTTTCCTACTATGTCCTTATTTTGCTGTTTAAAGTTTGCTGTTTAAGTTTTAGAAAGGAAAACTGCATACACTATTTTCACATCAAATGAAGAGTGGGCGATCAATCAGACGATATGTAAAAGACTTCTGAGAATCTTCGGTGATTTTGTATTTGTAATCATTTGAGTATTTGTGCATGGGTATCTATGAATTTGTATTCTGCACTATGGCAATCTTGGTAGCCTTAATTTTGTTGTTTGTTACTTGTAATAATGCTGTATGTAAAAGCAGCTGTTAAATGCCTCGAAAGTTTTTTCTTTTTCCTTTCAGTATATTAGCAGGAGGACTGCTGAGCAATACACCCAGTTCAGATTGCTTGGTGTGTGACGTGCTCACTGTGGCCTGGGCAACTGGAACCACAAGCAAGGAGCCATGAAGGAGCACTGACCTTTTACCTGACAAAGGGCACGTGGACCTACAACACCAGACAGGCAGGGATGGTCAATCACCCAGAGACTCTGCAGGACCCAGAGAAAAATGAGAAGACCCCAGACCAAAACCCACCACTGGATCAAAAGGTGTTTGAGGCACAGGTGCATAGGCTGTGAAGGTATAAAACTGCAGTGATCCTTTTGGTGGGGGTCCTTCCCCAGAGGCACCCAGCTCTGTAAGTTGGTGCACCACAATTAAATTACTTAAAAGGAACAGGACATCTGGGACTCTATGGGAAATCTGGGGTCAAGCTGATGAGGGGACTGTAGGTCTGAGTGTGGAGTGTGGCAGGGAGTCAAACCTGTCAGGTCACTGGATCTACTTGCTGCAAAGGGGCTTCTGTCCCACCATTAAAATCTGTAGTGGTGCAAGTGGGACTCCCAGATTGCCATCAGAATGCTCAGATGGGAGAGTTTCCTTAACATATAACCTTCTACATTTCCAGGGTTTTTTTCAGAATGTTAGAAATCACAGCAAAATAAAAAAAAAAAATCCTCTTTTTACCATACAAGACACTAATTAGATGTTCAAACATAGGACATACTCTGTCGTTCAAGCAGGCTGAGTTCTCCTGTGTTTTAGGAGACTACAGCCTTAAATCTGTCAGAAAAAACAAGGTAGCTGAGGTTCCTTCCCTCCAGCAGAATTATCCCCAGTCAAAGGGTAGTCACTACAGGGATCCAGTGAAGTCTCTGCAGTGACCACTGTTTTTAGTCCACTGTTTTTAGTTCTGCCATATCTTTAGGAGTAACCCAAAAGAATATAGAATAAATACCAACAACCAAATAAATACCTCAAGTCACCAAATGGACAGTGCTGAGTTGATTAAAGTTAGTCTCATTTTAACACTTAGTATAACTGAACTCCAATTTACACAGCAGAGGAGATTTTAGTGCACACTAAGTATGAGGGAGTACATGTTTGAGAACAGCGGTACCATTAAATGTTGGGCAGGTCACAACCAGCTAATGATGAGTTTCCTCAGCTGCCATGAAACCTGGAATAAATGAAAGCTATTAAGAAGAGCACTTCCATCGTTAGCAGCAGGCCACAGGCTCAATGCGCCAGTTCTGGCCTGCAGCGCTTGTTATCAGCCTGTGGCGAGAGCCTGTCCTGGGAACTGGAGCTTTGTGCCAAGACGGCTGTTATGAACTGTGGGATAACAGCAGAGGCCTTGAAAACACTGAAAACAGAGCACCCAGCGTTATAAACTAACTGTTATCAAATTACTGCTTGAAAAAAAGCACATCACAAGTTATGGAGATGACTGCTTTGAGCCTATCAAAGGGAAGCAGCAGCTGAGCTACAGAGGATCAACCAAGCAGCAGGACGAGGCATTTGCTGAGAGCTGGGAAAATGACACTCTCCGGTATCGCCAAGTGTAAGTATGCCCTAGGGGATAGAGACCAAAGGTGCTGGCTGATCAGAAATCCTCTTATAAAAGGAGAAAAAAAATCTGAATTTGGGGAACCTGCCATCACAGGGACCTGCAGTCAAGACGTATCTGTGGGACTGCCAGGGTGGCATGTGTGCCACCTTTTCTCCCTGCTTGTGCCTACCCCTGCTCCAGGGGCCCTCCCTGTTCCTGTCTGCTCCCTGCCTGCTCCCTGCCTGCTCCCTGCCTGCTTGCACCAGGATTCCTGGTTCCTCAGGGGCCTCTTGATCGGCCAGCTCATCAGCATTTTCCCCTCCACAAATTCTGGTTTTCCTCTCTGATAGTCTTAGAGCACCTAGCTTGAGCCTTCCTGCATGTAAACTCAGCTTATCTAGTTCCTGAGCAGAAAGGGTGGTTTAACAGATAAGCTCATAATGAAACATAGTGGTTGGAAGTTGAAAGGGGAAAAAAAAAGAGAACTGAAATCTGAGGTAACCAACTGTGAAGCACTTTATCTAGGATCTGATAGGTTTGCTGTCACACAAGTCTTTAAATGAAGACTGAAATACTTCCTATGGATACATGTTTACTCAGATCTAAGTTACAGACTTAATGCAAGCAGCACTTACTGACTTTAAGAATTCAAAGCAGTCTGAGGGATTACCATAATGGCCGTTTCTGATATTAAAATTGATGACTTCATTAATCTGTTCTGTAGAAACTTGAGCCTCCCATTGAAATCAATGATAGCTGTAAGATGCTCTGTACTAAGTACAATCTGTCTCACACACTGACAAAATTGAAACTTTCAGAATTAAGATGTACTTTTGCAATGCAACTGAATACTGTCAAATTAGTCACTGAAGTCAATAACTTCATACCTGTGATGTCAGCTGACTTGGACAGAGAATTAACCAGCTGCTGTGTTCACTTTCTTTCATACTTTTTTTCTGGGGAAGAAAGCATGCATGGCTATTTGAAGTACTGTACTTCGACATCCTTTCTAGTATCATTCTCCCAGTGGTGTCACAGTATTTAGTAACATATGAACATCAGGAAGGTTGTTTGTTCATTCCTAAGTAAGCTGGGGTGGGACACTGCCACTTCTGTTATTCTCAAAAAATTTTGATTTTATTTCTTAAGTTGCAAAGCCAATAAGCTGTTTGGCAGGCAGTTTTCATGACAGCAGTAAAGACTACCCAAATCATACTCAGCTAAATTATATAAACCATTTGCAATTAGTCTACATGAACAAAGGAGTATACATAATGAAGCCTCCACAGAACATAAAGCTCAATATGGCAAGTGCTGTTAGGCTCTTAAAATCTCCCAGTATGGTATATATGCTACAGACTCTAAAAGTTCACTTATACCAGTAAATGAAGTAGCTGAGATTTTCCTCTTGTTTGTTTATGTTTGCTGGAAACAGAGCTATCAGATTTTTGCAGCAGGACATCTGCAGCTGAGATCCTCCATCTGTGAAACTTTTCTAGGAACTTTTCAACACAAATCTGACAAGAAGCAGGACCTAATGCATATGAAATCCCTTAACAAAATCTGTAATGAGTCATTTATCAGTTAAAATAGTGGGGCTTATTTCTGGATTTGATATTTTTGAGCTTACAAAGACCAATGTATATATCTTTTCTATTTGTAAAATCAGAAGTTGTAAAAAAATCTTAGGTTTCTGTTCATGCAAATAGATTCAGCATCACTCACTCACAGTTGTCTAACTGATGCTGTGGTACAGAGAAACTGTGGCTGTTACCTGGAGGTGTCCTTGGTTTCTGTGAAGATTGCTTTTGAGAAATGTGTGTTAGTGCTAGTATCTTTTTGCCAGCCTCAGCAGATGTATTGTGAACTTTGCAGTGTTTTGCTTTCTTAAATTTTAGCAAGCTAGAATGGTGAGATTTCATAAAAACCCACGAGTCTGGATTTTTAAGCGGTTTTCTTGGATATAAGACTAAGATGTGATCTTTGCTTGACAAGAGGTGACTTGAATGCGTTCTAGATGCTCAGAAACAATAAGCAAAAAGAAAAAGCCTAGCTGCAGCTCTTTACACTGCTTTTCAGGAGGAAAATATATTTAAAATTGGACATTTGGGATTTCCAGTATGTAAGTGCAGTTCCTTAAAGAATCCAGCAGACATTGCCAGTCAGGTTTCACAGGATTAGCACTGGATGTCACCACATTTTGCTGGTGTAGTCCTGGAAAGAATCTTGGCCAATAATCCAGGCTATGCTAAACCCCTTGAAGCTTCTGTCACTTTCACTATGGTCTTTTATTTTCACCATGCTCTTTATTTACTTTCTACACAGTGGAGTTGCCAACTATAGCTCATCGTAATGTTGTAAAACAAGGAAAGAGAGTCTCACATGTTAAGCAGATTTTTATTTTTTTTTGCCAGGTAATCTTTCCGTATCTCATTATAATGAAAGAAAAGACAAGAATAACCCTAGATACTCCTTAAATTGCTAAAATGAGTAACAGGACAGTTACTTCAATCTCTGAGACTCTCAAAGTAGCATTCAATAGTAAGCATTCCAGCTAAAATTGTAATTTACTTGTACATAGACTTCAAGACAAATATATGACTCAGTGTTTGCACTGTGATTTTTGCACTATAAATTCTTATATCGATAAAATACAGTTATACCTTTGTGTAATTTTTCAGCATACAGAAGTTTCTCCATCATTTCTAGCACACATAATCATTGTCACAGCTCAACCAAAAATATTTGTCTGTGTCAGACAACCTGCTGGCAAGGGATGAAGTACCAATCTAGGCCTATCTTGTAATCCCAACCCTGGACTGCCAATATTCTCCATAGGGCTGGGTACTGGAGCACACCTCTAGTGTTCTCATCTGCTGGATACCCTGGGGAGGGGGAAGAAAGGAATCTGCCTGGGAGCCCTAAGGACAAAGAAAAGACAAGCACAAGATTCAGAAAATTAGTCTGGTGACCCTGGCACAGGGAAAGGAAAGGGAAAACTCAGACCTCTGAAAGGAACTGTAGAGGTGATTGTTGGTGAGAGATATGGCTTTGACAAGAGGAAGGACTGTCTGGACCCAATAGAGAAAACTGTAGAGGTAGAGGAAGCATGTTTGACAAAGGGAGAGGAATTTGAGGGTGGTAAAACACTGAAAGAAGTTGCCCTGAGAGGTGGTAAATGGCCCATCCCTGGAAACATTCAAGGTCAGGTTGGACAAGGCTCTGAGCAATCTGATCTAGCAAACCATGTCCCTACTCGTTGCAGGGGGTTGGACTATATGACTTCTAAAGGTCCTATCCAACCCAAATTATTCTATGATCCTATGAATTCTAAAATTGGGGGATGAACAATGGGACTAAGAGTAGTCAGAGAAGGAGGCAAAGAATCATTGATCCCTATCATAGACAGGTGAAGTTAGGAGATATCTCTGGCGAGAAGCAAGGCTGCAAGAGAAAATTGGGGTAAGCTGAGTGAGAAACCAGAGAGGAGGACAAAGCAAGAGATAAACCAGGGTAAGGACTTGGAGTTGTAAATATGAGCACTGGGGCAATGAAATGGTTAAAAGTGATTAACAAAACAGATGGGCAAACTCCAAAATTCTGCAGTGCAATCCCAAAGTGAGTGGGCCCCACAAATATTCTGATTGACATACAGAGACATTGCTGCATACACTCCAAAGAAAACTATCAAACTAGCTCCAACATTTACAAAAAAAGAGCAGATTAAGTTGTTGAGTTTGACGACAGACTTTCCTCACATGGAATGATTTGCAACTGAATTGTGGAGAGGGATGAGATGAAGTAAGACAACAATTGATTTGAAATGAGCAAACTGAATTATTTGAAAAGGTGCAGAACGTGTAAATGACACAGCCCTTGGTAAATGAAGAAAGAATAAACTGTACATTGTAACTACAAGGCTGTAGGTACAAAAGCACTACTTCTAACATTTCAAACCAGCGTTGGTACTTAACATCAGCTATCATTCCATCCTTCTCTCAAACTGCTTCCTGAATTTTTCTCTTCAGATTGATTGAACCTATTAATAAGCAACCAGCCAGGGCTTTCTATATCTTTGCAGTGTATCATCTAGAAGAAAAGAGAAAATCCAACTGTTTCTTTAAATCTAGAGCAACAAAAACCTAAAGCTGATGTGTATTTCCATTCATCTTATTAAGCAATTCACAAAAATACTTTTCCATACTTACAAGCAAGTGATGCTTACAGAAAAAAATGGTGTTATTCCTTCCTTCTGAGTCAGTTTCTTTGCTTATTGTTTGGGTTTGTTTTTTTCTTTTTTTTGGAGGAAAGAAAGCTGCTTTTAGAGCTTGAATATGTGGCAGAACTGAATTTTCCATTTCCTTGGAAATCCTAAACCAGTGCCTTTGTATCCCAACTCTTCAATTTCCAAAATATATTCCTAAAAAAATATGTTGGATAACTGTATTAATTCTTGCACTGTCATCTGTTACAGTAATGTGCCCAGAGATTTAGATTGCTGTTAAATGACAAGGACATGTCAAAGAACATAGATGCGATATATTTCTTAGATAAGCTATTTGGGTTTTTTGTGATCTATAATAGATAGCATACTAGGGCAGAACTGGAATTGTAACGGCTGCCTGCAGGAAATAAGGGAAGTGGAATCATCCAAACTGCTATACGCACATTGAACAGGATCACGATGCAAGGTCTTCCAGCTCTGCAAGGAGAGAGCAAAATATTATAACTTAAATGAGTAACCTGATAGCAAGATCAGAAAAAAAAAATTGTCATTGGCTCACAAAGCTGATGCATATCAAAGTAGAATTTGCAGAGATACAGTGGAGCAACTAAGTCTCATTTCTTTTCTCCAGATCAAAAGATCACAGGAATCCTATTTCAAGCATCATGTGCTAACGATGTGCAGACTCCATATTTATTTGCTCTTCCTTGGGGGACTGCAATAGCATGAAGTGCACTCATTTCATTGCACCTTTTCAACTCCACGAGTCTTGAAAATTGTTTGTAGTACTGGTAAAGGGGTTGTTTTTGGGTTTTTTTCCTATTCAGTTGCTACCTTAATTGCACTACTTTGCATTCTTTCTCCCCATTATAGGATCTGCATCTTTTTCTGACAGTCTTCAGATTGATCAGTTGATAAGGATAAGAAAATTGTGGCTCTATTTTAACCTTTCCCAGAAGGATATTGGATTTTGTATCAAAAAGCTGTAATACTCTTCTGATGAAGCTCACAATAACTATTGGTATGATTCCCACATATTTTCCATCAAAGGGAGAATAATATTTGTTTCTGATTTTCCTTTTATAATCTATGTACTGATAAAACCTAGATACAGGCAAAAAAAATTTAGATCTGTTATTTCTATCCTCATAGCAGAAAATTTAGCTTTTTAGCAGCTGAAGACCCTCCAGGCCTCTAATTTGTCTGGTTTCTCATTGCTACAATGTTTTGTTGTTAATTACAAATTCTTCTTTATTGGTGTCTCTAATTAGACTGTTACCACTCTTGCATTCCATGCTGAGAGGCACACAGTAAGACTCCATATCTGTAAAACTAAATTATTTCTTTATTAAAAGCATCCATTGAAGAGATTCTGCAGGTACAGCCAATATTTAGATGCAAACATGCAAACAGTTCAATTTCTGGGTATCTAGAGTAAACTCATTCTGCCTCAAACTCTTTTCTTTCCCATCTGGTTACATGGAGGTTTTCTAACTCACAGAAGCCTTGCAGAATCCCAAGCCATAGTAGGGATAAGCTCAAGGCACCCAATGCTCTTTTAAGAATTTCATTCAGACTTTTGACATCTGCACATTCTTTCTGCAGCAACATATTTCTTGGCAGCTCCCAGCAGAAAAGCTTACCTTGGAGACAGGCCATCACCAGAATTTTCACTCCCTCGGTCTGATCTCAAATGTTTACTTCCAAAGTGCTGGTGATTCAAAGATCATCAGTTCATTAAGGCTGCTCTTTATCACATTTAATAAAATTATAGAATCACAGAATATGATGAGTTAGAAGAGACCCACAAGAATGACTGAAATTCAGCTTCTGGACCTGCAAAGGACAGCACCAAGAGTTTCACCATATGCCTGAGAGCATTGTCTAAATGCTCCTTGAACTCCGTCAGGCTTGGTTCTGTGACCACTTCCCTGGGGAGCCTGTTCCAGTGACCAAACACCCTCTGGGTGAAGAACTTTCTCCTAATACGTAACCTAAATCTTGCAGGACACACGTCGAGGCTGTTCCCTTGGGTCCTGTCCCTGGCCACCAGAGAGAACAGATCAGTGCCTGCCCTCTCTCTTCCCCTCACAAGGAAGTTGTGACTGCAATGAGGTCTCTCCTCAGTCTCTTCTCCAGGCTGAACAGACCTAAAGGTCTGAAGGGACCTCAAGCTTCTCTTCATACAGCTTCCCCTCTTGGTCCCCACCATCTGTGTGTCCCTCCTCCAAACACTCTACCTACTATGCTAACAAATGCAGCTATGTTTAAAAAGGAGCACTGTGCCACTTCAATCCACACCATCCATATCTGTGTGGAACAGTTTTTGCAGTACCATTTCCAGTGTTGTCATGAATCTAGTAAGCATTATCATCGAGGATGCTACCTAACTGAAATAGAGATTGGTGCTTGCATAAAGTAACTTGAGTGACAGGCCTTGTTACTCTTCCTAATTGTCCTGGAAAAATAATGAACTATATATTTATCACTTCATCCATTCCTGAAACGGAGCTACACTTGAATAAACATGTTGCATGAAATGAGTTCCAGTTGAAATTGAAGAAGGCTGCTCATTGAGACTGAAATGGCAAAGGGAATTCAAGTCAGATGCTTAATTATCCAAACTGGAGTTTGACCAAGATACTGCTATTTTTGTGATATGTGTCATGGGATAGCTTGTGATCAAAAGCTGCTGTAACCTTGACTTGAATTTGGAGCTTCCTTCTTTATACTTAGTGTCCACCAGGTGCCAGGAGGATACAGCAGCTCTGTTCTTACCCAAAGCAAAAGGTGCTCTCTAGTGAAGCACCATGAGTTACTTCAGATCTTTACCTGCTTTTCTTTGATGTATCTTATCCAGGTATGGACTGAGCCTGATATTGCTTGGTTTCATGACCAAAGACTCAGAGGTGTTTCTGGCTAAAAAGTAGCTCCACTGGAAACTAAAAAAAAAAATGCTCATTTGAAAGTGTAGAACAATATTTTCCTCATTCCCCTCAAACTGCCCCTCAGAACTAAAAATCAGAGATCAAATTAAAATTGTATATGATGCCAACATTTAGAATTGTCTAACAAATATAAAACTACCTGATTTATCTCTGTGATATGAATCCATTCAATAATAGAAAATAAAGTAAAAAAAGGGAATTTAAAGTTTATTCAAATACCATTTGACTGACATTAGTAAACACATGGAATGATTTTACAGAAGAAAGGGATCTACATATTTAGAAAAAGGCAAGAATCTTGAGTATATGTAATGTCATTAAGAGAATATTAATATATTAAATAAAGATCTTTGAAGGCAGCTGGTGTCTTCAAGATGACCAAGAAAGTGCTTAATGGTTACGGTAACACATAGAGATGGAGCTGGAATGTAAAGGAATTTAAAATCCATAAACACTTTTCCTGCCAATAAGGATTATATTTTCCAGTGTGAACTGCTTCTTAATTGAGACTGAAAATTCCTCCACTATTCTAAAAATAAGGTTAACTGGAAATAGCACCAATACTGTAAAAGAAATGACAGATGTGCAATCAAGAAAGACGATAACATGAATAAGCTTTACAAGAGCTGCAATTCCAGTTACAAATAACAGAAGACGTCTCCCTTTGTGTAAATGAAGACTTCTTTACCATTATAATTTCTGTCTGTCATAATCTACTGTAGTAAAATTAATGCAGTCCAGGAAATTGCAGCTTTGGAACAGCAGCAGCCCTACATACATTTGCATGAGTGCTCTGTAGTGACAGGAATAGAATATATGGCATAAAAAGTTACTAAAAATAGACTTGTCTAGTCACTGGTCAAATGCCACCCATTGCTTTTGGGAACAGAGGGTGTCGACAGGAGAGGCTGTCAGTGCAGCGAGCGTGACCCTTCCTGCAGCTCTGGTGTGCTGTTCTCCTGCCTCATAGCCTGCAGGTGGGAAAGAGTGGGCTGGAGGAACAACCACTTTCTGCAACATTAGGTGCTGTCAGCCTCCTAAATCGGCACTGAATAACATAATGTTCCTTGTCTGTGTTTCACCAGTGGGAGGGTGACTTACCACACAACTGTAAGGGGATGAGCAGTGTTGATAGGACTAAAGGTAAAATCCTTCTGCAGATAAGAGGTTCATATTTAATTCCTGTGATCTGTAGATCTACTGTCTGTTTTCTGCAGAGAAAAAAAGCCCTTTCCCAAGTAAAAATATATATGGAATTGCATGAGGTTCCCATTTACATGATGCTTGTATACTTTTGCATGTGAGTAAATTACAGACACATTCATTAAAAGAAAAAAAAAAAGAAAATAAAGTTAAACATTTCAGCATATAAACTGTTCTAGAGATTATCACATGGTTTTGCATATCGATGCCAAGTGCCAATCCTATCTGGAGCTGGAAGCTCATGCTAGGTTGTGGCACGGTACAAAGGACAGAACTGAGAAGTATTTTCAAAAGCCTTGCCTATCTTTCAAAATGAGCTCTGAAATACTATTCTGGATGCTGTATCATAGTTATTATATTAGTTTACATTGCATTACCTTACCTGAAACCACATATTCAAATCTATAGTTACTTTTAACTGGTAGAGGATTATTATATCCTGCATTTCATGCTATACACACTAATGTAATTACATTTCTCAGACTATCCATAGTATGAAATTTTATCTTGTCATAGACTTGATCTTGCAGCACAGGATAGCTTTGCAAATGAAAATCTTGAAAGAATTTTGTGTGCATGGTATGTGCTGCTCCGCTGCACCTCTCTGTATTACAGTTTTAAAAAATAAGCCAGGTCTTGTGTTAGCTTACTGTGCCTACTATTTTTATTCCATATACTTGCCATGAGGAAGAAACTTGGTTTAGCAAACAGTCCCTTGACCAAACTCCAATTCTTACACTGTGAGTGAGAAGTTATGGGAACTTGCATAACCAGTATTGTGTCTGAATTTTTATTTTTATCTTTTTTGTCTTTTAAGCAATCAGTGTATTTCTCTGTGTCTTTAAACAGGTCCTATCACAGTGGGTTCAGGCTTGCAGACTCTAAGCATTATTAGGAAACTAAAAATGACAAATAAAAAATTATTATTGGAGGTTATTTGTTCTTAAATGTAACACAGAAAATTACAATGCTACCTGAAAAAGTCTGCACAATACAAACAGAGTCCCCAAGATTTTTTTTATACTTACTACTTATTAAAGAGGTAAGATTAACAAAGAGTTCTAGATGTTTGTAATACTGATACACAAATAGTTTTGCACTTGACAATGAGCTTCGACTGGTTGGTTTCATGGTTGGTTTCGAGAGCTTTTCACTGGTTGGTTTCATGCAAAAGTTAAAATTCTTTTATCTAGGAAAAATAAAATAAATAATCAATGAGAATGATATTTTAGAATGAAGAAAAATTAAATTTCAGCCTTACCAAGCTTCTCAAAAGGTCTCTCTAAGCATGGGACTTTAATAAGAATAGAGGAAGAAAATGTGTTGTATCCTTTTCATTTTATCTCTCTGCTAAATGTAAGCCTTGTCAGTAACCAATGTGCTGCCTTACTCAGCCCTCATTTATTGGGTACAGAAATTTCTATGAAACAACAGGACCGGGGCAGGACAGAGAGGTGGTAGATGTGTGATTCTGTGACACAGGTGAAGACACCTTGAGAAACCTTCTGTAGGGCTGTTCTCAGAGGTACAGTTGGTTAATTTGACTGTGTCATTTTCAGAGCTGCAGAGTAGTGTGTTTTCAGTAGGAGGCATTTCCCATGGAGGCACATGCTTGGATTCACAGTCTGTAGCACTCAGCCTTCAGTGCTGGGAACCCACGAGATGCCTTGGCAGCACAACCAAGCACCATAGCAAAGGCTGAGGCATGCACAGGGTGTGCTGTGACTCGCCAGTTGAAGGAGCTCAGTGGCAACTAGTGTAGGAAAGCACTGTGTTTGCACTATGACACTGAAGTCATGATGTGTCTTCTGGGTAGCTCAGGCACAAGCAGGGCTGCTCAGAGCAGAGCATCCCACCCACCAGAGAAGGCAGGATTTTCATAGAAGGAAAACTGCCCAGCAGTTTAATTAAACATGTATCATAAGGCACTTGTGTCCAGAGGAAGAAGAGCAGGAAGAAAGTAGCAAGTTCTCACTATCTGCAGCCTGCCATTATCTGATGCTTGAATTTTTCCTTTAGAGCCTGACTAGCATCCAAGGAAGGCTTGTTAGCAGTCAAGTGCATCCCCTAGTTTCCTGGTACACATTTAGGTACTATCTAGCTTCCCATGGATACAGCAGATAATGCTAGCAGATCTACACATCAGGCTGCAACGTTTGGGTTGGAAAGTCCTGTAGACCTTTGACTATCTTTAAACACCTGGACATGAAATACTGAACAGCAGCTGACTGAACTATTACCTAATTTCTGCTATTAAGACAATAGCAGCTCAGGTGACTAGGGTTTAAAGAACTCTGAAAAATCAAGTCAAGGAGCTATAGGAATGCTTTTTTTTTTTTTTTTTAAATCCCAAATGGGTTCTTATTTAGATGACAGTCATATTTCCAAGAATAGGTCAGCACACTGGGATGCTTATTAACAGTAATTCTCAGCTGTATGTGCAGGCTTGAGCAGTCAGACTGAGTTGTGACACAACTTTCCCTGTAGGTCCCTGGGAGGGAATTTGTGGTTTACAAGTCAAAAGAGCAGCTCAGAGGAGAAGGAGGTCCCATACAGACAATTTGCTGTAATTGCTGCAGGATGGACCAGGCATTGGTGGAACTCAGTGCAGCCTAGTTGGCAGCTTTAACAGTGTATGAAAACTTTTCTGTCTTTTCCCATACAAGAAAAATAGTAAAGAAATCTGGTTGCAACTGCCAGTTCCTGCAATAAGACTACAAAAGAAAGCCTACAGCTCTGTTCTTGTTGAAAACTGGACATGTGACAGCAAAATCATGTGCTAAAGATACAACCTTACTGGTAATATTTCAACCTACATTTGACCTGCCAAGGTTGGCCTCGTGTAAAGAAGGAGTTTGGGGCACAAAACACCTCGAGCCTTAGAAATCCTCACAAAAATAATGTTCAGTATTGATTTGAGCTTGAGAGTTATTTTGAAGCTGACTGACCACCGAAAGGTCGATATAATTTATACTAAAAAGGCATCTTGCAGGTTAGTTACCACATTTTCTGATAGAAAAGAGTTTTGCCATAGCATTACTGCATTTCATGCTTGATGAAGATGGCTGTCATAACACAATAACACCTTGTAGAACATTATCCCTTATATCAGAACTCACTCATATTCAGAGTTTATTTCTCCAGGATAGTAATGTTCAAAAACAAAATTGTGTACTGAATGGGTAGTTGATTAATTCCATAATTAATCAGTTATTAAAATAACAATCATTGAAATCTTCAAAAAATAAACCAAATCAGCCCTTATTTAATTTTATGTTTTGATTATTTCATTATTCTATTTGATTATAAACTCTCAAATACATTAATCTGTTTTTGTAGAACAGTTTGATTTTCTAGATTCGAATATGAAAAAAAGCTCCCGCAGAAAATTTTCTACGCGATGCAAGAAATCCTGTTTTATTTCATAAACTGTATTATTAGACAAGGAGTATGACCAGCCTGTGCACTCTCAGGCCATGGTCTCACTTTTACCCAGCTGTTACAAAACCCCCAGCCTTCCGTGGAAATCATTTCAGGGAGTGGCCTGGTTCTGGTTAATGGCATTGCATGGGGCTGTGACCCCTGGCAGCCGTGTCCACTTGTGTACGAAGTGTTTATCTTCTACTATTATTGCAGCCTGACCGACGGACAGCAGGACACGACAAACATCAGTTTTATCTCAGTATGATCTGAAAAATCAATCAGGGAAGGCTATTTTCCCTCTTTGCCAGAGACTTCCAGATGGTGCTCGAGTGGTAGCAGGAGGAAATTTAGTCCTTCCATCCTGAGAGCTCAGGGGACAGACTTCCCCGTTGAGCAGCAGATTTGGCAGCACGCAGATTTATCTCCTCACGTTTAGAGCGCCTTTGAAGGGTCCCACCACCATCACCTCGGAGATTGCAGCCTTGGTCCGTCTGCATCCCCGGAGTCCTGAAAAGGCGACTGGCTCCAGCTAAATGCGCTACAGCACTTCCCTGGTACTGATGTCAATACCCAAACACAGAGCTTAAAAAAAACCTTAACCAAACAAACAAACAAACAAACAAAACAGGAAAAAACCCACACAACTCAACAAACGCACTCTTTTTCGGTGAAAATTTATTTACAACAGAAGGTTGTCACGTTCCTGTCCTAGACACCGCCCCCGGCCTGCCCCGCTCATTACCCCGTGTCGGGGGCCGGTCATCCCTGCTCCCCGCCCCGCCATCCCCGCTCCCCGCCCCGCTCTCATTCATTCCCAGCCCCTTCCTCTGCGCTCCTTCCCCTTCCCCGGCGCCGCCGGCCCGGCCGCCTCCCCGCCCCGCGCCCGGCAGCGGGCAGGGCCCTCCGCGCTGCAGCCATGGCCGCCGAGGGGGTGGACGAGCGCTCCCCGCTGCTCTCCGCGCCCGGCTCCGGCAATGTCACCCCGACCGCGCCGCCCTATCTGCCGGACAGCAGTCCCCGAGGTAAGGCGCTGTGCCGGGCGGGGGGTGGCCCTGGCGCTGTGGCTGTGGCTGTGTCTGGGGGGGTTGGCTGCGGCTCCGCAAGGGTGCGGCGGGGCGGGGCTCCCCCCGCCCGGCCGGGGGCCGCCGCCGGAGAGCCCCGGAGCCCCCGCCCCGCCCCGGCGCCGGCGGGGAACAACAGGTAACGCCGCTCCGTGCCCGGCACAGGCCGTGCTGCCCGCCGCGCTCCGGCCTCAGCGGCTCAGGAGGAAAAATAGAAGAGATGAAAATAATTGTTTGCAGGGGCAGAACAAGCCCGAACCGGTCTGCTTATTATAACTCGCTCGCATGCCGCAGCTTGCGTGGTAATTGTGGGACTTGTGTTTCCCCATTAATTAGGAGCAGGATTAGGTGTAAGCCCGGAGCTGAGAGCAGCTCAGCCGGGCACGGGCGGCTGCGGGAGGGGCGCAGCGCAGGAGCCCGGCGGAGCCACGGCCGGGGCCCATCGCTGTGCCGCGGCCCAGGGGTGCCCAGGTGCCGGTAGCCGCATTGAAATACCGAAGGGACTCGGTGCGCTGTGGTAGCTGAAGTCCAAAACCACTATGTCCTTGCAAACACGTTTCAAGGCCATAGCTAGTTTTAGCTTTATTTTTAAAGCGAGTCCGATATTGCGGTTACAAATCTGTAGTCGCGGCATAATTATATGTTATTCTCTTTCTTGCACAGGCTTAGGAAAAATCGTCTTGTTGATCAATACTGACTATTTAATTAGTAGGTAGAAAAAAATTACTTAGAAAATATAAATCAGGATGTTATCAAAGTACATTATTAGTTTTTTTTCCCTTTAGGTTTTTTTTTTTTTTTTTTTTACTTTTTAGAGCAGGAATTGAGGTGTGGAGAAAGCTGAAGGAATGAAGACCAAATAAGATTAGAATAGCTTTGCTAGCAGTACTCTTTAAAATGTGAGATTACAATTCTTATCTTGAGTAGGTCCAGTGTGGTGGCCCTTTCTTAACGATTTCTATTAGCTGTATAGATTCATGACATATGTGTAATGAGAATGAGTGAGCATCTGTCTGTTTTGAATGATATTTAAACTCAGTCCTCTTGTCTTGATGTGAAAATGTATTTCAGTTAGGGCTGTAGCTGGTTTACTTTGATTTGAACTGGACAAAGGAATATTGGCTTAAAACAGCAGAGGTTGGAGGCTTTGACTTTTTATATGGCATTTATTTGCCATCATTTTTTTAGTATAGGCATTGTCACTTAATTAAAAAAAAAAACAACAAAAGACATATATATACCTTAGTTTGTATTCTGGTGTTTGGTGTTTTTATTCTTAGTGATCCTTATCCTGTAACCATTACTTTTGCATACATTTCAATCTGTTTTTTTGGTGGTGGTTTTTTTTTTGGGGGGGGAAGTCTTTATAAATTCAAAAAGTGATGAAAATGCTTTAGATTAGTGACTCTTGTTTGACCCCAGGGTAAAACTCATGACCTGGAAATGAGCTGTATCCTAAATGCTCATTTCAGTTGGTAGCCATGTTCTCCTGTGCCTTCAGTGGACATCTGTTACTTGAGATTACTGCTTGGGCACCTGCGGTGGGATGTGCTGCTTGAGATAAGTGGTTTCTCCCCAAAATTGAGGAAGAACCAGCATAGAGCTTTCTTGAATGTCGACTATCTCTTGATTGATCAGTCCATGAGCAAACATTACTAAGTAGCTCTTCAGAACTGCTCTGCAAAACTCTCAGAAAGAAAGCTGTGGAACAGAATATTGCAGAGCTGTGACATAGGCCCAGTAACTCTACTTCCCTTGCTCTGTTGGCTTTCTTTAGTGAAAGGATCTATGCAAGCTAAACCAGCTTTCTAGCTGACTGGCAGTCTTTATCTCTCTCCCTAGCACAAGGCTAGACATAAAGGGAAAAATCATTCCCGTGGAAAAATTTGGTTTGCAGAGGTTCCTTGATTAACATCACCTGGAGTGACAGGGGAAGGAGGAAGAAGCCCTTTGTGTCAAAACTACCACCTGAATGTACATTAATAGGTTTATCCCTGTAATTATTTACTGTGCCCAATATATTGTCCTGAACTTTAAATTAGAGAGACCATGGTTTGAAGGTAGCCTTCTTTTCTTGTTGAGTTGCAGCTGAGACCCAGCAGACCCTTCCCTGTGTAAACTGGTGGATGGTTGAATCGTGGTAGTCAGTGTTTGTTCTTAATGATGAAAGCAAGCAAGAAAATCTTTTCACTGTGGATGCAGACCACAGTATTTAAGAAACTTTTCACAATATTGACAAAGGGTGAAACTATCAGTTCTGTTCCCTGTAGTAGGATGGTTAGTGCTTTTTTGTTTGTTTCTTTTAGGTTTTTTGGGACTTTTCCAGACTTTTAGTTCTTAACAATATGCGTTTGGCATCAATCATTTAACTTTTTCCCTTACTCACTCGCTCACAGGTGATTATAAAGAATTCTTCTTCTTTTTTTTTTTTAATGAAATCAAACTAATTTCTGTTTGACTGAGGTAGGATGCAAGTGTTTCTCTGTGGTTTCCACCCTTCAACTACCAGGGGAGGAAGGTACACAGGCACCACAAGGAATTTCTCAGCTTGCAAATGGGCTATCTTCCATTGCCTCTGTCTTCTACAGGGATGAGGAGGGAGTCAGATGTACTCCATGGTAGGGTACTTTGCTAATCTTGCTGAACTAATTAGTGGTTTTTTTTTTTTGTTTAGTTTTTTGTTTGTGGGTTTTTTTTTTTTTCGGGAGGGGGGGTGTGGGTTTTTGTTTTGTGGGGGTTTTTTTTTGTTTTTTTTTTTTGGTTGTTGTTTTTTTGTTGATTTTTTAGAAGAAAATTGATAATATAGCTGTAAACTGGCATGCCAGCAGCAGGGAATTCACTAATTAAATGTGTGTATGTGAAGCTCAGTCATGTCCAGCATGACAGACCTTTATGAACTGGTTTTAGATATTAGTTAGCCTAAAATTTAAGGTGTCAAAAAAAAAAAGTCATACCGAAGTATGCTAATGTGCTTTGAAACCTTTTTATTAAGGGCTAATGAGCAGCTGACTCTGAGACAGTGTCTTTATTTTCCGTTTCACCATCCCCCACCCCCTTACTCTCCCCCAATATACTTTCCTTTACATTTAATTTTGGTGGCTTCTGCTGGTTTGTTTTACGGAGCTCTTCAAAATGCACGTTTTCTTTGTGCATGAAGGTTGCAGTGCCAAGATACCTCATGCTTTCTGCTCCAGAGCAAATGTTATTTGCTGCAGCACGGCTCTGAAGAGCAGCCATTATTCGCTTCTATCTGATATTTGCTGAGCCAGCAGGACAGGAACAGCGAGGCTGCTTACCTGGAAGCCAAGCAGCTCCAGTGTGAGGCTGAAGTGGCTGGCACTGTATGTAGGGGCTCACACACCTCGCTTAACCAGCTTTCAAACTCCTAAGAGGTATCACTTGGAAATGGGGTATAGAAAATTATAAATGTCTAGAAGGTATGGCTGTTATTTTTTAAAGTATTCCAGGATCATGGAAAGCTGAAATGTTGGGGGCTGTGTCTCTTTTCACTTTCTGGTACTCTTAAAGATATTGCTTGCCTTAGTACAGCCACCATATTCCCAGCTCACAGACTTGAACTGTCACACTTTAAATGGAGAGGACAAAGTCAAGAATTTTTGTAAAACAATTGTTGCTTTTTAGAAAAGCAACCTTAAAGCTGGGAGTGCACTGTAGAGGAGACTTGACAGAGAGTTTGGTGTTTAGTCTTTGGAACATGCCTTTTGTTTTCTGGCTGCCTGTTCCCCTAGCCAGAAAGTGCCAGCTGCTCACTGCAGGAGCAGTTAAGCAGCCTGCTGACTGCCAAAACCCCCTTGCAGCAGCCTTGACTTTACCATGATTGTTAAGACACTGCTGTCCCCATCATCTGAATCTCTAACCTGATTATTTCTGGAGTGCTCTGGTAGGCTTGAGCTTGTTTCTACTTGCCAAAATGTGTGGGTTGAGGTTTTGTCTTGTGCGTGTTTGTTTTTTAATGTCTTGTAATGTCTCATGTCCTGCATGTGGCAGCCGTACTTAAAATAGGGTATCACAATACTGCAAAATACTGATATTTAATTTTTTTTTTCTGGATGCTGCATTTTTTCAGAATGTATTTCCACAGAAACAGAAGAAATAACAGTACTGTTACCTGATATTTCTTAAGGATGTTGTTTTCTGTAACCAGTGTATCAGAGCTGAAGGTGTCAAGTTCACTTCCTCAAGAAACAGAGCATTAGTTAGTGTCATTAACTGAGAATTGTATTGCTGCATATAAGTTAATTTTGTTTCTCATCTGAAATAATTCAAGTGTATTGGATGTGATTCTGAGACTCTCAAGGTATCCATCTTTTTCCTGCTGCCTCAGACTTAAAATCAAGCAGAGGTCTGGGTTATATGTAGACCAAGTAGCAAAGAGAGAGAGCAGCATGGCTGTTCAGCATTCACTTCAAAGGTGTGTGATGACTTTTGGATCTGGAGGGCAGACAAGGTTTCATATATCCTTCCAGCTTATGACATTCAGTTCAAGACAGAGTGAAGGAGTGATGAGTGCTTTCTTACAGGCTTAAATGTAATACTTGGGCTTGTCAGCTTTGATAGCAGCCTGTGATTTCCCCCACCACCCTCCAGCAGATACTGCTCTGCTCAATGCTGTTGGTAAATGGCTGATCTCTCATTGCTTCTCTGAAGATTTTGTTAGACTGCTTGGATGTAATCTTTGAAAAACCTATTGAAGCCCAAGACTGGAGAGCATTTTGAACTACTAGTATTTCAAAAAGCTAAATATGAACTACTGAATATGCCTCTTTTGTATTTGCTTACCTGAAAAGCCCTGAACTTCTTGATAAAATAAAAGCCGGTGCCAAAGAATTGTGGCGATAAGCTTGTGAGAGAGATTGCTGTGTTGAATTATTTTCATTCCATGCATTCTTAAGCCTCAGAGAATCTTCAGTGTTTCCTCTCTGTGTTGTGGGTTCACGACTGACAAAGCTGGAGTCGAAGTCTGCTCTTCCCTGGAGACTGGAGGCCATTAAAGCCTTCCGCTCCAAAGTGACTGAAGACTTTCTTGTGCATTGGTACTTTGGCTCCTGGACAAGAAAAATACCTGGAACTTTCAAAAGCAGAGACTGAGTTATTTTCTTCAAGACAGCATAAATTTGCTGTTGTACTCAAAAAAAGAAGCGTTTCATGCCACTTCCTGTCCTAAGACCTGTTTTCTTGACAGGACTTTTTTGTGGTTTTGCCTGTAATATCTTCTAATATATGATAAACACTTGTCTGTATTTCAGTCTTGTTAGATATTTGTGAATGCTGTTTATGACTCTTCCTACCTGTGTCTTGTTTTATTTTCTGGGGCCTTTTTCCTCAAAAGCCAGTCTCGACTAATCTATGGTAGGTTTGGGGTTTTTTTAGTGGTTTTTTTTCCATGCATTTTCTAAGGACTGTAAAAAGTTGGTTTGAAATAAAATTACATAGATGAGTTTTGTTTGGTCCAGAATTCTGGGGTGATTTACTGTGTTTGTGTTGCTGGTTTGCTTTACCTAAAACTATGGATGGTGTTTGAATACACAGAAGTTGTGGAGAAGTGGAAAGCAAATTTAGTTTTGTTCTATGTTTATACTAAACAGTGAGGTTTGGGACTTTTTTTTTTTCTTTCTTTCTTGAGCCTGTGACCTCTAGAAGCGATACTTGCTGGAAGTGTTTTAGGATCCTTTGTTTTTTCAGCTGAGATTTCCTTGTCTCTTGCAGCAGAGCTTCCCCCTCCATACACTGCCATTGCAAGTCCAGATGCCAGTGGTGTTCCTGTGATAAACTGCCGTGTGTGCCAGTCACTAATCAATTTGGATGGCAAGCTACACCAACATGTGGTTAAATGCACAGTCTGCAATGAAGCTACGGTAACATGGATTTTTAGCGTTTTTGTGGGGGGCACTGGGGGTAGAGCTCATGTCCTCACCTGGGCAGGGTGGGTCCCTTCCTGCCACCCCCAAGGAAAAGGACGAGCCATCCTTGTGGCTGGCGTGAAAGCTCAAGGCATGCTGCCACAAGGATGGTCATAAGCAGTTAGAATAAATCTTCATGTGGTCGAGCTGGCTGTGCAGGATGTCTGCTTCTGAGGAGGACAAAAAGCAAAGATGTCATTTAAGTAATTACTCTTCTGTAAAGAAGGATAAAATTGGTTTTGATGGGGTGAAGAGCAGTGTTGAATTGAATTATTCTAAGAGTGGGAGAAACAGAGTGATGAACCTTCACCTCTCCCTGGATGAATGCTTTTCTCCTGAAATACTATTCAGTCACTTGGCTAGCTTGTAACAGACCTCAGTAAAACAACTTTGAAATGTTTAGGTCCCAGGTTCTTTTCCAGTGATCACAGACCTATTTGCTTCTTCTCCTCTTAATTCAAGTCTTCACTATTTGGCTTCCTGCTTTTATTTTTTTCCTCCTGCCAGTTTTGGTTTTGGGATGTGATACAGCAGTGCTCCACAGCTACTGCAAGCATTTGTATGAAGAACACTGGATTAGATTTATTATATGGATTTATTATATATTTGTTATATGAAACAAACTTTAAATTATGTCCTGAAAACAGGACTTAAAACTGCAGGAGACTTTTTTTCCACTTAAAAGAGAGAGTAGAGAACCTGCCACTGATAGTCAGTTTCCTGTCCAATATGTAATGTTTCAAGCCAAACAAAGTATTGTGCACCTTTTGATTTGCTGCATGAAAGGGACCTTATCTTTCTCCAAGCTGGAAGTCAAGGAAACTTGACTTCCAGGTTGGAGAAAGATAATTTCAGTACATCTTAAAATAAGATTACAGTTCAGTGATGCCTTCATATTCTCTTAGTGACCAAAAAACAGACTGTGATCCTTTCACTGTTGAATAAAGCCATTGTACCAGGCAAGAAGGGTTGTTTGATGTTTTGACTGGTTTGGGATGGTTGTTTTTTGTTGTTTTTTTTTTTAAATGTATCACTATTTAAGCTCACATTTAAAAAAAATAACTAAACTGAAGCGTTGAATTGTCATTGCTGAAATACGAATGTTTTTTTCATGAGTTTGCAGAATTTTTGTTCTAATAAGGAAATTTTCACTTCTTAAGAAAGAAAAATTTCTAATTTTGTGTTGATTCTGAAGTTTCCTCTGTAAGAGGAAGTGTATTTCTCCATTAGCAAGAACTTTTCACTAAGTTGTTCTGCTTTGTCATCCTGTTATGTGGAAAAAAGTGAATTGCTATGACTTCTAATGTGTGTTCTCTGGTGGTTGTGGTTCTTTTTTTTTTTTTTTTTGGTTTAGCCAATCAAAAACCCTCCTTCAGGGAAGAAGTATGTTAGATGTCAATGTAACTGTCTCCTTATCTGTAAGGATACATCTCGGAAAATAGGCTGTCCAAGACCAAACTGGTAAGAATAAAATACTGTGTCTTGAGATGGTTTTCATTAAAGCAACTGTTGTCTTTGTGTTGAGTATTTAAAACTAAAAGAGGTTCGAGCCTAGGTCTCTTTACATGGACACTTACAGAGCATTACTGAGTTGCTGCAGACACAGGTAGTGCTAGTGTCCATTTTGAATATACTTTTTAAGATTGAAGAGTTTTTTTCTTTTAGTCTCATATGTGTGTCCCATTATATAACTACTTTATAAGTCAAAAATAATGTAAAGAACCATAGAAGAAAATCCGCTTCTCATTTCTGAGACTTAATATTCATAATTTCTTGGAGACTTAGTTGTTGTAACCACACAGAATACTCACTTTGCTAAGTTCAGAGTAGGAATTTGGAGTGAAATGAGAGATTGAGTAGTAGCTTGACTTCAGTCTTCTCCTTAGTTATGCTGAGTGTCCTCTCAGGTCTCAACTTTAATGTACACGCTTGTTATAAAAGAAGCAGTTGTGATTGCCATAGTGATTGTTGTTACCATTGGGCTTAAGGTGTTAAAGATTTCACTGAGATAGGAGGAGCTTGATTTTAAGTGGTGCAGCTCTAACAGGGGAAATGGAGAGGAAGGCTGAGTGCAGATATGTGAAGGGGAGTTCTACCCCACCAAGTGCCCTAGTCACCAGTCTATTGGCTGTTCTGGTTTTGAAACATTGTTTGAGACTTGTGAGAATTACCTTTTTTACTAATGCTTTGTTGGGTAGGACTTCAAAACATTCCAAACATTTTCTCAGAGCACAAAAATACTCAGTTATAATATAGCATGTTGTTGGTAACTAAAAAAGAAGTTAATTAATTTTATGAAAATAATCTCAAAAGCATATATCTAAGCAGTTTTCCTGAGATAGTCTATGTATTTGTCTTGCCAGAAACTGAGCAAAATTAGTGTAGTGTACTTCAAAGGAGAGAGTTGGGAGTATGCCCTAAATGGAGGATTCCAGACTGAAGGAAAGCCATTCAGTATACAGTTTTGGTTGTAGATGGAAGAGATTAAATATTGCTTTAATTTCCCCCTTCACTTTTTTCATTCTAAGAAGTCTTGTCCTCATTCTGAGTTGGTTAATTTGGGTACTGTCATTCTGGACCGACAAATTGTGTAATTTAACTGGAAACACATTGAACATAAAAGCAAATACTTTAAAGTAAATTGATTTCATTTAGTCAACCTGGGGTAGTTTTCCTTTTTAGTTTACTCAGTTTGAATGGAATTTTTACTGTGCAAGTCTGGATATGCTTCTTATATTGACATGGTTGTCAGTAGTGTGGGAAGGAGAACTAGGTTATGGAAGATCCTTACTCTTTCTACATGTTTCACATGGGTATGTACATTTCAATTCTCCGGCTTGCTCAGCCTGGGTATTAAGTTTTCATTTTTCTGTTGAGCATGTCTGTCATGTGCTTGCAAGTCTTTGATCCCTGTAGGGTTTAGGCTTGTATGACTTATCTTACAGGGAAAGAGAACATTTCTAAAACTGAAAACACTTCGGAGAGCAAATAAAACTGGGTGCATCAGCTGTTTAACAAGTAGATGATCGTTTCAATGTGTAAAAATATTTGGTACTGACTGAGCTAATTGCTTGAGTGCATCGTCCTTCTCTTTTGCTAGCTTAATTACATGTGTATCTAATGTTCTTAACACAGTAGACGCATCATTACTCTTGGTCCAGTAATGCTGATTCCAGAAGAGCAGCCAGCTCAACCTGCCTTGCCTGTTCAACCAGATGGAACTAGAGTGGTGTGTGGGCACTGTGGAAATACATTCCTTGTAAGTAAAGCATCAGATTCTCCTTCTCGCCTACCGTGCGATCCCTCAAGCTCTTTGTTGTAAGCAGATTTACGACTGTATTGCCTCACTCTCTGGAATCACTGAGGAACTAAAACTTCTTCTGTACTCATTATTATGGATGTATGGTCTGTATTTGGTTATCTTTGTATGTTTTCAGTAAAACTTTTAACAGTCTTTGTGTAGGTGGACAGATAAAGCCCCGAGTCTGTCTTACTGTTTTGTGATGTGAGAGTGGACAGTCAGTGCTGGAAGAGGAAGTTGCTCTTCCAGGTTCTGTTTAGGCTTGCAGTGGTGGCTGTGTTCTGCAGTGGCCAAGAGAGGAGTTCTGTCATTGCTGTATGAGCCCTGGAAAGCTGTTGGTTATGGCACTTGCCATTGGCATATCTGTAGATTGTTGGAGAACTGGAGTTTTGGTTTATATGCAAGAGTGACAGTTGATCCCATTTTTGAAGTAGAAGGATACACAAATGCTCTTCTGCTGTTGAACTCTATGTAGCCTTCCAAATGGACAAGGTGCTGCCACACCTGAATTTTGATTCCAGTACACAAGTAAGCTAGCTTTGGCTTCATCATCCAGCAGTGATTGAATCTCTTTCAGGTTTGTGAGTTGTAGGAAATTACTAGATAAGGGGTACAGTTAAAGAAAACAGTCACGAGAGAGGTGGCATGTTTCTGAAACAAAGGATTATAAGATACGTAAAGGTCAGAGAATATTCAAGTGCATGTTGTGCAAGGAAAAAGGAAGCTTAGGGGATGCAACTCCATGTCAGCTTGTACCAGCAGAGAGAAGGCTTGGCTTGTGATAGGCTCTATCATGGAATAGGCTTGTGCTTCAAGTCTTTACTTCAGATTTATGCATCAGTGAGGTGCTTTTATGGCTTAACCCCTGGTGTGCCTTACCATGCAGCTCTTGCTCACTGCAAACACCACCCAGCCCACCTGCCCAGGTGGGGAGAACTGGGAAAAAGGTAAAATCTGTGGGTTGAGATAAAAACAATTTAATGATTGAAACAGAAAAAAAGTACTGCTAATGATGATAATAACAATAATAGTAGTAATGAAAAGAGAGAGTAATAAAACCCAAGAGAAATAAGTGGTGCTCAATACAACTGCTCACTGCCTGCTGACCCAGCCAGTGCCCCAGCAGTGATCAGCCCCTCCCAGCCAACTCCCTCCAGTTTGTGCACCAAACATGACCTTGTGGCATGGAATATCCCTTTGGCCAGCTCAGCTCAGCTGTCTTTGGCAGTGCTCTCTCTCAGCTTCTTGTGCACCTCTTTGCTGGCAGAACATGGGAGACTGAAAAGTCCTTGGCTTAGGGTAACCACTTCTTAGCAACAGCTAAAACCTTAGCTTGTTACCAACATTGTTACTAAATCCAAAAGAGAGCGCTGTACCAGCTATTAAGAAGAAAATTAATACTTACCAGCTGAATCCAGGACAGGTGTGCTGTAATGTCTTATAGTAGGTGATGAGTGCAAGGAGATGGCCCTTGTGCTTCTTTATTTTTTTTTTCCAAAGAGAAATAGGAATATGATGAGGAATTTACAAGCAATGTGTTAACTGGAAAGCAGTTAGAGAGATCCTTGAGAAATATTCTGTCTACTAGTTCTGCCTATATATTAAAAAATGCAAAATTTCTTACAACCCTTGCTGAAGAACAGTAGTCTGAAGATAGCTGAAATGAGTTTTCTGTTTGCTTTTCTTTTTGGTCTGTCTTTAGGTACTTTGACAAGCATGGGAGTTTTACTTGTCTTGATCCCCTATTTACTTTGTATAAGTACAGTCCAGATTAACTTTGTAGTTTACACTATGAACTACTTCAGGTGAACATGGAGGGAAAAACCAAACCCATAAAGTCTGGGTTTGCCCATAACTACTAGATTATGCCTTAAATGGTTAAGTTTTCTAGTTTGGAATTTGTGCATGTGACTTCATATCTTCTGGTTGCTTTAGGGAGCTGCAATATTTTGATCTTCATAGTGCTGTCTGCCAGGATAAGACCACTTTGTCACTTCATGATATGTTGAAAAGAAACCCTTTGAACCATCAGAAATTTGAAGCTTGCTATTTTTTGTTATCAAGAAACAAACCCTTTTTCCCTTCATGTTACACAGCTTTCCCACCAGTCTTTTGCTTCTACTTTTTTCTGTAATTAAGTCTGAGATTCTGAAAATAAAATTTTAAGTTAAGAAAAATCAGAAATTTGCTTGGATTTGAGAATGAGCAGAGAAGCAACAAAAAGGGATTTTAGCCAGCCTGGAAGGTCAGTTTCTGAGTCAGTATTTCTTCCTTTGATATCTCTATGTTGTGAAGAAAACACGTAGTGCTAGGTACATCTCTCAGCAACTCAGTAAGCTATTCCTTTTACTTTACCTGGAAGTTAAAAAATAAATAAAATAGACAAGCAAAGCTAGAATCCCTGGGATGGAAAAGTCAAATTGTCATGTTCTGTTTTCTTTTAAGAGTTCACCACCTTTCCAAGATTTTTTTTTTCCCATTTAAAGACATGTCTATGGGGCCTATGTTTTGCTTGCCTCTGCATGTGGTGGGGGTGTTTTTCACTAATTATGAAAAGCACGCGTTTTGCTATTGAGTGCCTTAAAGTTTCTGTCTTAGCTGGAAGAATGGCTAAATACTGAGGGGAAATTGTAGCCAAACTATCAATACTTCACATCTTGTTAATCAGATTTTTATTTTCCTCTTGGTAACCTGATAGAAGTTCTTTCTGTGTTAAGGTTTCTACTGTTTCTGGCAGGTTTGGACTTGACAAGTGGAAAAAGGGATAGAATAGAAAAGGAGGGCAGGATGAGGGTTTAACTGTGTTGCTAAATATCAGTTTGATCTGGTTTGTGCTGTTTTGGGAGCTTTTGGACTTGGGCTGTGAAGTTTGTTTCTGCCAGCAGTAAGTCATTCCCTGCTACTCCTCTGTGAGATCTCTGCCTGCAATGGTGTGTGGCTATCAGAGGCTGAGTTGCCTTTGGAAATGGGGGACAAGGGAGGGCTGTCCTGTGTCCTCTCCCTCTCTGCCATCTTCTTGCTACTGTCCTGCTTTGAGAGGGGCCTCAGGGACAAGAAGCCAGGAGCAAGCTATGGAAGCCACAGGCTGTAGGCTAAGCACTGTGCTTTGTCAGCTGTGCTTTGTCAATTTTGTTTTTTTTTAAACTAATCAAATATGAAATTACTTCAGCAATAATTGAATAAAAACCCATTAAAGTTTTCAAAAAACTTAGATATGTTTTAGTTTGTGAAAGTATTTGCTTTCCCAAAGGACCAGAGGGGAATGGAGAGGAAGCTTCTTTTACAGAAGCAGCTGTATGTAGGACTGTGTATGTATTTATGTACATGTCTTCTTTGTTTTGGGCTTTTATTTTTCTTCACTGTCTTGTGTTGAATGCACAGAGAAATATTTTAGGCTTAGAAGAAAATGTTTGAGTATTCTTCTAGTAATTCCTTTGATGGATGTCTGGTTTTGTCCACAGTTGAAATATTGACGAGCTCTGGATTCCTCATCTCTTCATCTGTTTCAGTACATTTAACTAGGGATTTGGGCTGTATATTGTATTGCTCCAATTAAAAAAAAAATCATTGTATTCTCAGCAGAGAGCTGAATTTCATGTAACTGTAACTTCTTAACACCATGAATCAATATTAGGCACTTCAAAGCACTCTGGAGTATGGGTAAAAATGCCAGCTTAAGCATGATTTAGAATGTACATAAACATAACCTTTCCCCAGTGTGCTAATATGATCGGAGTTCTTGTACTTTGAGTCTTGTCACAACTTTGCTCTTTTTGTAGAAATACTTCTGGTCTATGTAAAAAGCATCATAACAGTTACTGCTTCTGTTATTTCCGGGTAACTCTCAATGAAAACAGATTATTGCTGACTCCTTTTTCCATCAATACATGCAGCCCAAATGCATTGGAGTTTGTAGCCATTAATAATTTGGGTAAATAATTAGAAATCTTAAAATTCTGGAAAGATCATTAATGAATAACTAAGGAAATGGGTTGCCTACACTGTGATTTAGAATCCAAACTGGTGTATAGAAGTAAAGTTGAATTACATTTAGGTAAAATATAGATCCTGGAATGAGACTTCCTTTTGTTTCTGGAATTGCAGTTTAAAAAGCTGAAATAACTGCTCTGGTGGGACCTCTCTCCATCCCCAATACTGAGCCCTGGAAATGAGTACAATTGCATCTTATCCCACTTTCACTGCTTAGAATTAAAGGAAATTGAGTAGGTTTTTAAGAGGGATGCAAAAAAATACTGAACTTGCTCTTCTGCCAGGAATGTGGAAGTAGAATTAATGCTCTTAAAAAGCTTTGCTTGGGTGGGGAGTAATACAGAAGTTTAATTGAGGAATAAAATAGAACCCTGCTAAATCAGTTTGGTCAAGTTTTTTAAACAAAACATGCCAGTTACATAATTGTTCTGTACGTGTGTAAGTGGATACTTCAGAACAAGAAAATAAAACATGGATTGCTTTTTAGTGGAGATTTATCCCCAAGTAAATAAAACTGAGGGAGATGTTCAGGAGGTAGGAAAATGCTCAATAAATACTACAGTTCTAAACCCTGCTCACAGCAAAACAAGGCATGAGAAGACACATCTTTCTTTGCTCATAAAATCATAAATTTCTTCTCAGCATTTAAATGGTGCTTGCTCTGGGTTGGTGCTGTTTTCTATATGAGGATGGGCTCTGATTTTGATTCATGGTTGTAGCAGTTATAACACTGTTCACTTCAGTAGGACAGCTTCAGATTTCTCATAGGGATAAGGCAGGGCCTAATGGCTGCACTGGGGATCTGCACTGTGGCTTCCCCTACTTTTACCTTGCAGTGTGACTTTCGCGTAGCCAAAAAAACTTAAAACCAGCCTCCTCCATTTGAGAAAGGGAACAGAGAGCTGCAGTTACAAAATAACTGCTTACAGGGAGAAGAAAAAGAGCCTTATTCTCTTGATCAAGGCAAACATGTTTAAAATGCTTGTTTAATACTGTTATCACAGAATGAAATTTAACAGCACCTGCTGTTTTTAAGTGAATATATCACTGTGTATCCCCTGGTTGAGTTAGTTGTAGGCTTTGCTTTCACTAAGGCTGTTTCCCACATAGGTTTTAGTCTGAGTATGGAAAGTGGTGACCCTACCATGTGCAATTTTACATACCATCTTTTTAACAGTTATGTAAAGCAGCCAATAGTGTTCTGTATTTCATTGATGTAAAACCTGATATCTACTTTCTAAAATATTCTTTAACACATCTTTCTGTGTACCCATAACTTAGTTTTCATAAATGATGCAAGGGTTGGGAAAAGATTGCAAAATACTTCTGTCTGTAATTGTGCCAAAGAAAACACACTTATTTTGATTCAGAGTATATTCATAGTCTTTAAGTAAAGGAAGAAAACCTATTAATATTATAATGTTGCCCATACTACGCCTGTGGATGCAACCACATTACGTCAAGCAAATTTTGTAATACTAAGGCAAGTCATGGGAAATGTTCACATGGAAATCCCAATCCAATGTTGCCATTGACAAAAGGGCATCCCATTTATAGAAGAAAACAAGAAACAAGTCAAAGAAAGTCTGAGAAGCAAAATGTTTTCATTGTGACATTTAACATTAAGTGCAATAACAATTTTCTCAGGTCTGATTTTCAACCTTTTCCTTTTTTTCTTTTTACAGTGGATGGAACTGAGGTTTAACACACTAGCAAAATGTCCACACTGCAAAAAAATGTAAGTTCTCTGAAAGTTAGGTTATGTAAATTACTGTAAAGTAGCCAATGTTTCCTCTGTAAGTCTTTGGAGTAAAGTGTGTCAGCTGTGTTGATGATTTTGCTGTTCTTATCTGAACTTCAAGGCTAAAGCAGATATTGTGTGCACATGACTTCTCCATTCTTTATGCAGAAATCAGTAGCTTTGACAAATCCACCTGCATTTATGAAAATGCTCTGATTGAATTGATAGAGGCAAAAATAAGCTGCTAACAGTAGAAAGGAATGGGTTGCTGAAATTAACATTTTATGTCCTTGAAGTTTTACCTCTTCCTACAGTAGTAATCAGATGTCATCTTGAAAGGTAGAATTTGAATCGCTTTATTGCAAAGGGAGGAAAGGAAATAATCTTGTCTTAATTTGAGGGTTTAGTGACAGTATAAACTCAACAACTAACTTGTGTTAAGCATCTTAATGTGTTAGCTTGTTTAGTTTATGAATTACTGTGGAATTACTTGTCTATTCATTTGTTATTACTTCAAGAAGAACTAAAAAACTAGAATACAAGAACTGTAACCATTTTGTTTTGGTTTGGGTTTTTTGGGCTTCTCTTTTTGAGTATTTGTTTGGCTCAGGAATTCTTAATTTGAATTGTTGCACTAGTAACATACTTTAAATTTGTATGGGGTCTTGGCCATAGGGTGTGAAATAAGACATAAATATTACTTCAGAGACCTTAATGTCCTGATGATTTATTTAACTGTTTGTCTTCCTTTGACAGGCAAGTGTGACTTCCAGTTAAAGGAACAAATGTGTTTTCCACTGGGAATGGAGAACCTCAGCTGTGTTGTATGGTGCAGGAAAAGTAGCAGGTCCTTTAGGAAGGAGAAAGCTTAGGATAAATGTAGTGTAGGTGTGGGCATGGCCCGGCTTTCAACACAGATTGAAGTCTTTTTATCTGAGTATCTGATAGAGAAGTCTAGTGCTGTGTTTAACCACAGGGGTATAACCAACCCGGTGTGTAGTTGTGGATATGTTCTAATTTGCTTAGGTTAAATAAACTCAGACTTGATGCTGCTTTGCAGAGATGTTTGTACTGACACATTAAGTTTCTTCAGTCCTTGAGGGGGGGGTTGGAGTTTTGCTGTTTGGTTTGTTTTAAAACTCATTGCAATTATGTTTTATATTTTATGTCACCCTTGTTAGCTGACCTTGGCTTTTCTCTTGACTCTCCTTAGATCAGTGTTATTTGTTGTTTAACATTAAAGACCAAAACAAGCAGTAAAAACCAAACAAACAACCCAACCCTAGCAATAACAGCAGCAAAATAAACCATGCTCCAAGCAACAGTCAAAAGTCACAGCATGTGATCTTGTGGTCTTGTTTTCTGTTGATTAACGTTGCTTCTGTTTTAAATTCCAGCTGAACTCAAAGGTTTTCATAGTATTTTCCTCCATAAAGTGTAAAGCATGCTATCTGTATGTAGGAAGGCAGGAGCCTCTCTGCAGTGCAATTTGTGATAATTACAGCTTGTGTGGCAACTGTATTGCAGAATGCAAAACAAATTTTAACAACTGGGCACTTCTGTCCTTGGGCTGGGGATGCAAACTGTGGGATATTGTAATTTAACTTTGAAGGAGTTGCTTGGTACTTTCCCTCATTTGAGATGCAATTGTTGGGAGTTCTGCACTTCAGCAGCATAAACATTTCTGATACATGGATTTAGGGCACAGCATAGGTGAGACAGAGCTTTGAGTCATGATGATGGAATAAATAACTGTGGTGACCTGCTTTCTATCAGGCCTTTGTCAGAGGTCATCATAGTCAAGTAGTTAGAAGGGAGTGTAAGGGTTTCATCTTATTGAAGCAAAACTTTTGTTGGTAGGTGAGTAGTCAGATGTAAAACTGTTCATTCCTTCTGTTAAGTTGATGATTGTCACTGAAAAAAGGATAGGATAGTGTAGACTAAGACAAAAGGCACCTTGAATCACTCCTGCAATAAGTTTTTCAAGGGCATATAGGCTGACACTTTCGGATTCATAATTTTATTTCAAATGTTTTTAAAAGTGCAGTGAATCTCTGCAAATAGTTTGTTTGTGACCTTTATTTGGCTTATGGATACTAGATCTTTATATTAATGTCTTCTAAAACTGCAGGGGAGATCAGAAGTTGTTACACAAAAAAGTTAATAATGAAACAGTGTTCAGGGAGAAATAAAGCCATCATGCCTCACGGCACCTAAACAAAGGAGCCTCTCATATCTGAATGTAGGGGGAAATAGGATCCTCTCGTCTGTTTTTAATCCCATATATGTGCTACCAGTGTGATACAACTTTGTTTTGTGACACACTTGTTTTGTCTTGCAAAATAACTTGGGAAATGTAGGGAATTAATTGTGATGTAGAGAACAAAATCTTATTTGGTGAATGACCAGCTCTCTTTGGAAGTGGACTATAAACCTGTCATGTCAGTATAGGTAAGGTGTTCGCAGAAGCCTTACTGATCCATAGTGGCTCTGCCTGACACAGGCCCTTACTTGCATTGGGAAAATAAATGTAGCTAGTGAGGAAATTGTCATGATGCAGTTTTATTTTATAGTGACACGTGGGAGTGGGGGGGAAACTGTTTCTTTTTGCTGATTTAGTGTTCTTCTGTATTTTTAAATACCAGATGTTTATCAGCTTGTTTTCCAAGAGTGAGAGGTTCAGGGAAGGCTTCCGGTATTTTTCTCATTTAACAATGAAGAAGCAGGAACTAGTATTTTTGTTTGCTAAGATGTATATTGAATCATCTAGAAAATTCAGTTCATTAATTCAGTTACTAGAAAGAGTACCTGAATGGTACAGGTTATTATTTCAGAATGTCAAATCTATTTTTTTCCCATAGAACCTATTGCTTTTACTTCTTAAGGTCTGCCATAACTACTAACCTTAATGAATTTATAACACCTTTGCCCCATAAAGGACTTCTAGGAAAGAGAGAGATGTTGGAACCTCATTACTACTGTGGAGGGTAATTTCACCAGTGCTATTCACCTTCAAAATACTGGCATTTTAATTTTCCTCTTAAAAGCATGTTTGAAATCCTGGTCATAATTCCTATTATTTGGAGTACAAGAGACCCTGCATTCCTTCCTGTGCTACTTCTGTTATAGCCTTTGTCCTATGTGGTAGTTTTCCCCTCTTCTAATTACTCCCTGATGCAATATTGGATTTGGCATCTTTTATATCAGCTGCTGCTGCTGCCCAGAGTTCCAGCAGGTGTTTTTGTTTCCTCAGCATCATCTCAGAAAGAAGGAACTGCTGCTTTCTAGATAGCTCTGTAGAGTTCCCTCCTATTCCCACAATGGAACTAATTGGTTGATTCTGTGATATGAAAAAGTTCTTTTGATCCCATTTTTAATATTGCCAGATGTGCTTGTTAAAGTTGTCACAGTTGGTAGTTTTTTGGGATAGAGTGTCAACTTTCTTTATTCTAACTTAGTTTGGGGGTTTTATGTGTAATTTGGGGTGAGTAGAGGAAGCCTCACTATCTAGGGGGGGTCAGTCCCAACATCACTGTTGGGAGGTGAAAAATTACGAATTATTTATTTGGACTCCTAGGTCTGTTATGTGACTGTATAAACTTTAATATCTTTCTTTAATCATTGCTTTCTGTGGAAAGAGAAAAGGAGCTAAATTGAGGGATTCTTTACGTTTCCATTTTGTGATATTTGCATTAATGGTTTCTCCCCCAGCCTTTTTTACTGGATAGAATGAACTTGGTCTCTGTGTGCAATACACGGCACAGTAAATATCATGTATGTTTTAGGTATATTGAACATGACACTTTTACCAGCTTACGGTATCCAGCTCTGTAATAGAATTAACTTTGAGTACATAGCCACAAAATCCTGCAAAGGAGGGAACCTAAGGTCATTTTGGCCAACTCAGTCTTTTTCCCTTTTATAAAACTGTTTGGTTTTATTATTTTTAACTCATGTAACTTGGAATTGAACAACATATCCCTTTTCTAGAATGGCTATAGAGTGGCTTTTGAGGGGATGTGTGGAGGTGTGTGTGAGAGGGTAAGATACCATTATGTGCCCACCTAGGAATTCTTACCCTAGTCCTACCCCAGGCACCCTTCAGTGTCCCATTTCAGTATGTATGGTGAGGTTTTGCTCGGGAAGTCATTTCCCCATGGAAGCTAATGAGCAGTACTGTTTGGAAGCTTTTCCAGCTCCTCTGAAAATGGCTTGTGAGTAGCCACTTTATTCAGCTCTTGCCTTGAGAGATGGAGTTGAGTGTGTTAGCTTGAGGACTGTGGTGCTGTTTGTTTTTGGGGTTTTTTTCCTCTTGGAGCATATCAGAAATTCCTTTTAAAGGAATAACATTGAAGTAAAGCTGCTTAAAGCAATCTATTTGAAGGCTTTTTAAGACAAATGCTTAAAAAATTTTAGTCACATGCTAAGCATATGAGGCCTTGCTATGTGGTTAATTAACTGGAGCCAGAAATTTGGTCAGTCATATGACGTGTGTACTACTTCAATTTTTTTAGCAGTGCTTTTTTGTGTTACGCATTTATCTTGAATAAGTTGGACTATCATGAAATGAGTAAAAGCATTACATTATTTCCAAAGGTGTACTGATCTTCCAGAATGGGATGAAGTACTTAACTAATGATAGCATGCTTCAGGATGGTTTAAAAAAAAACCTCTAAGGTCGATAACACATGTTTTATAAAAGTATTTCTGCCTCTCTGGTCCTTTTAACTGTGCTTCAGTGGACTTAAATCATGTTCCTGTTTTCCTCATTAGTAACCTGTATGTGATTGTGAATATGTAACTCAAGATGTATTTACTAAACAACACTGAGCTTCTAGAAAAATTTTTCTAATCTGTAGTAAATAATGCAATGTTTTATTTACATTTTATATTCTGTTTGAGTGAAGCACTGTAATAGCTTGATGCAGCAGGTAGAGCTGTCTATCCTGGAATTCATAGTCTAGATGATGAGTGACAGAATTTCCAGGGGATTTATTTACCTTGGTTGTCAGAAGTGATTTGTGCAGCTCATATACGTTGTGGTAGAACTCTGGAAGAAATTGCAAAGTAAGAAGAACTTGACATGTTCTTCAAGTTGACTTAATGGCCTAAAGAATTTCAGTATTTGGAGATGCTGAACATGGAAAAAAATTACATGTCTGTAACTAAAATGATTTGTATTTATCTTCAGAGCACTTTAGTCACTGAACAGTATTGAGTATTCAAGAAGTGGATAGTGAAGGTTGTTATTAATGACATGTAGGGGTGGCAGAAGTTATTTTCAGTTACTTAGATGCAGTGAAGTATTGAAGCCATATGCTGGTGTACTGAAAGTGTGAAGGGTGTCTTGCAGTCAGCATGGAAGCTGAAACGCAAACTTGAGTTTTGCCATCCAAAGGCTATTGAAGACAATTACTGGGCTGCACTGTGGGTACAGTAGAGAGGTAGAGACACTAAGTGTGGGTGTGGCACCACTTCCTTCCTTGTAAGCATTCAGATTTTGAGGTACTAGATAATCACCAATAGTTCTCCTTTAAAATAAAAATTAGGACTCTGCCCTGTACTTTATAGTATAGCTGTAAACTTAGCTTACAACACTATAAACTTAAGATGGTGTATGTGTATTGCCATTCTGTTTCCATCCCCCCCCATTGAGACTGAACAGTTACTGTTGATGGTAGAGGTGGTTTTTGTGGTGGTTGTCATTTGGTTGATTTGGTTTGGGATTTTTTGTTTGCCTTTAATTTACAATACCATTTATTTTCTAACAGCTCTTCTGTTGGAAGTGCGCTGCCACGGAGGCGCTGCTGTGCATATATCACAATTGGAATGATATGCATCTTCATTGGTGTTGGATTAACTGTGAGTGATGTCCCATGATAAATTTGCAACTGTGTGCAGGGGTGTGTGTGTTCAAAGGAGTTCTCTTAGTTGACCAGCTCTTCTTTTCTCAGCATTTGAGTTTAAATTTCTTAAATTGGTGTGGTTTTTGTCATCTCTATTAGACTTAATCATCTGAGTAAGCCAGGAAAATGTTTGGTTTTTTTGGTTTTTTTTTTAAAGGTATTCTGGCACTTTGATAACCTCTTTTTTCTGATGTTAAATTTGACTCTTCATCTCTAAAAACTTCAGTTTTATGAAAAATGGTTCACTTCACTGTAGAAATACTGGAACATCCTGTTCTTGCTAGAGCTCTCAAAACTTCCAGGTTTCCAGAGATACATGTTGCTAGATAGCTAGAAATATAAGTTCCACTGCAATAGAGGTGAGTGGGATTCCAGTCACTAAAATATGTATGTGTCCTTGTAATTTGTACAGGCTGTGAAGAGTAAAACCAGTTCATAAGCTATTTAGAAATGAAAAGGCTCACTCTGTTGTTACTCTGTTACTTGGAAAGCTATCCCGCTTACCAGTACCTCATATGGGGTATTAAAGCCAACTTTCTACCTGAGAATTCCAGAAAAGTTTCTGTGAGGAAATATCTCCAGTGAATTCATACATGTAATTCTCATTATGCCTCTAACTTTCATTTTAACTTGAATAATTATTTATGTGTGATCTTAAATGAATTACGTAGGATTTTCCAGGTTCCCTAATAGAAACAAAGCCAGAAATAAAACCAGTGAGAGACAAATTTATTTTCCTATTTTAATGACTTTACTGGGTTGGAAAATTATGTGAAAACATTTTTCCATGAGGTTTGTCCAGAGGCTTGTGTAGCCTCCATCTCTGGAGTTATTTGGGACCTAGCTGGGTTAACACCATGAACAACTTGGTCTGACCTTGGGGTTGGCCCTACTTTGATTTGGGAATTGACATTAGAGGTCTCTTGATTTCCCTTTCAAGCTCAATTATCCTATGGTTACGTAAATTAAGCTAATAAAATACCCAATTTGCCCTTACCAGAGTTGAAAAGGTGCTGAAATGCTAGTCCTTAATATAACTTGCTCTTCCCTGAAGAACAGATAGTGCTGTATGTTTGACACGACTGTTTTTTTTTTCTCTTTTTAGGTTGGTACACAAGATTTCGCCAGGCGATTTCATGCAACATATGTTTCTTGGGCTGTTGCTTATCTCTTAGGTTTAATCTGCCTCATTCGAGCCTGCTACTGGGGAGCCATTAAAGTCAGCTATCCAGAGCACAGTTTTGCATAGAGAAATTGTTAGGTTATAGGTGAACATCTAGTAGTTCTGGATGTTATATCCTGGACACTTTTAAAACCTTCCTGGTAAGGATTCCATTCTGTTCAAAGTAGCTTAAAGACTGGGGGTCTCTAAGAACAAATGTTCATTGCACTACATAATATGCAAATAGTTTGTTTTGCTGCTAGATTCCCTAGCTCTGAATACTAAAGCTGTGTTTACATGTTCATAACTCTGTCTTTATAGGTGTTGAATTTTATTTCAACAGACAGTATTAAGTTTTACATTTCCTTTGTTATGTTAAAATCCGTCTGCCATTTTTCTAGGTGATCAGTAAGAATTCAAAAGCAAGAGTGTTTATAAGTGTTTCTACAGTAGCTTCACATTTGTATTTAACATTTTAACTAAAATTATATTCAAGTGGCTTGCTTTAAAACCTAAGCAATAAGCATTTCGCTTGACTGCTTTACTGCATCTGTTGCCTAAGATCATAGTGACCTTATTCAGGAAATTCAAGTTGTGAGTGTTTAAAAGACTGACGCTGTTGCTAGAGAGACATTTGTAAACACTGTATGCTTGGAGATGTTTCAGGTAGAGATGCTATTTTGGTAGTCCAATTAAATTTCCATTTATCCAGGATTAGATTTCGGTTAGGATAAATGCTTTCTCCTCAAGGATCCTGGGACTGAGGTTTTGGGTTTGGTTTCTTTTGGTTGGGTGTTTTTTTTGTTTGTTTTTTTTTTTTTTTAACTGGCAAGTCCTAAAAGCCATGCTCGGATTGTGGAACTTAACTCTGGTTATTCATACAAGTTCCTTTACAGGGTCTAAGGGAAGCATTTCATATGACTTGGTTTGTAATACTTCAGTGTCATGTAGATGACAATAAGACGGTGATGGGTTGCCTCTTACTTTCCTCTGATCACATCAGATTTTCCCTGCCTGGGAGAGTTATGACACTGGTCACTGCAAAGGGAGACACTGTAAATTCTCATTAACTGCTGTAATAAGAAAATGAGTAAACTATTACTTGGACCATTCCATCAAAGTACATCTAGTCAATTTAGCACTGACTTGCCAAGAGAATACGGAAACAGAAAGTTTTTTCTAATGATGTATTCACAAAGGATTGAGGGACCAGTTCTTGCACTGCCCATCTTTATAATTTTAAACAAGTTTTTGCTAAATTCAGAAGGAATGTCCTGAGTGATTTAGACAACTGTAGTAATTTAGATAATGGGGTCAGATGGGTAAATTAATATGGATGTTTCAGGGATACATGTAATTTAAATTATCTATGTTCCTGCTAAGTCAAAATGATATTCGGATAAGGATTTTGGAGCACAATAAATGTAAATGATCAAACTGTAAATGATCTGTCTTTGTATGATGCTAAATGTATAAAAGCAGTAGCTCAGGATTACAATGTACCTTTTACAAATAAACTAATAAAGAATAAAGATTATTATTCAAACTTAAATGCATTTTGTTATTTATATGTATATAAAAATGCATAAGTGGACAAATTTCATAGTATGATACAGGAACCACAAAGGTATTGCACATCGAAGGTGAGCTCTGCATTTTTGCTAAATGGCAGCCTCAGGAGTATAAGACAGCAATAATAAATTGCAATTAATTATGTTTTAGGAAGAATGAGGACATAAATAAGGGATGAAACCACTGCTGGGATTCTGTTTTCTTGAGTCAATGGCTTATTGATGGACTAATATACTCCCCTCTTTTCCTGGTGCTTTTTACATCCCTTCACTGTTGCGATTTGCTGTACTCACTTGCATTTGAACCAATGAATACTCTTTCCTGGTAATTTGTGTTTCAAAATACTGCCTGTATTCCACATTGTGAAATAAAGTAGGCTGGGGCTGTACAGAAAATCATCCACTGCTTTTGTAACTTCAGTGAGTGTGGCAGTGGGAGTGAGAGAGGGCTGGGTATAATGTTACTTTTATGAATCAAAGGAATTTGCACTTTTCTCCCCTGTGTTAAGCTGTACTTTATTTCCTGTTTTGTGTTTCTTCTTTGTCTTCTTAACCTTTTTCAGCAGAAGGGATGATACATGGACAAAGTAACTTACTTTTGTCTGGATCAGGGTACTAGCACAATGTTTGCTACTACTTCCCTTTGCAAAGTAAAACACAGTAGTTATTTCTATAAAATGTCATTACATTTCAGCCACTGCTGGGTAAATACTGTGATATTTTCACCAGCTAAGAAATTTAATGTGACTGATGTGACTTTGAGAAACTCAAATGGATGTGGCCATTTGTGAAGCGGACTTGTTTGTAGACAGTTGTGATATTCTGTGCTGAACTACATATCAATCCAATATACTTAAGTATTCTTAAAATAAAAAAAACCCAACAAAATCCTGTCCTATGCATACAGACTACTAGAACAACTTTCAGGTTTTATATTCACTCATTGTTTTTGTTTAGTCTTTTCCTCAAGGTACTAATTCTGTGTTAGGTATAAGAAAGAGTTATTCAAATTCATGATTAAGGACTTCTATCCTGTCCTATGCATACAGACTACTAGAACAACTTTCAGGTTTTATATTCACTCATTGTTTTTGTTTAGTCTTTTCCTCAAGGTACTAATTCTGTGTTAGGTATAAGAAAGAGTTATTCAAATTCATGATTAAGGACTTCTGCTTTGAGGTTTTAGTTCCCCCCTTCCCTGTTCTCCTTCCACTCCTTTCCACCAGAACTTTTATACAAACTGTTTGACTGGGAAACAATTCAGGCCTTAAACTGTGTTTAATTTTTAAATTATAAACCTACTGATGAACAAAATTTTACTGATTTTATTTGCACCCACCATACATGTTGATATGTTGTCTTATGAGGCCAAGAGGATAGTGTTTCTGAAAATTAGGTTATCAGGAGATCTTTGTCACAAGTAGCATGTTAAAAGTAGCTAAATCTTTCAAATCAGCCTGGTAAGAAATTCAGCATGAAGTGCTTGGAGAAGATGCTGGGGCAGCTGTGGAGTCATTAGTGGTTATTGCTGAGAAATTGATGTTGTCTTTCAGTGTATGCCTTCATAAACAGAGGTAATGCCACGGCAGCAGTTTCATATGAAGTGCTGGAAAATACTATGTAACTAACTTTGAGGACTTGAATAATAAGTAGATGAGTACCAGCAAGATGATTTGTCATGTTAGATCTATCTCACTGCCTTTTCCAAGAGCAAAAATTCCACACTGAATGAAGTACACGCTCTGAAAATATCTTGGGAATATTCTTCTAAGCAAGCTTGAGAAACACATCAATAAAATTATTCAAATATAGTGATTATTAAACTGGGAAGATGTGGCAAGCCATGCATACCAGCTTTTTGGAAATACTTAATACTTTTGTCAGGTTAGTATGCTGTTTATCTATTATAATTCCAGCTGTTAGAAACTGAGAGCAAGCTCAGTGACTGCATTATATTCATCCATACTGTTTTCCTACTTAACTTCTGTTGTGATTTGGATTAACAGTGCCAAGGACTTAACTTTGCCTTTCAAAAAATCGGTTGTGAAAAAGTAGATCAGTGTGGGAGAAATGAGTATCACTAAATTACTTGAAATAGAAAATTGTAACCATAATATTTCAAATAACATGTAGTATTTGAAAGCTGGACTCTCAAATCCCCCTTCATACAAAAAAAATCAGTCTCTTTACAGGGGAGTTACAAACAATACTTGTCTCAGTAGCCAGATTAAATTGTCCCCATTCCTCAGCCTTCCAACTGTGCCTATCCCAAGACTCAGCCGCAGAGTTGTACTGGAGGAGTATGAGCAACTGCATTGTACACACATTGCTGCAGGGCAGTACCCTCCTTGAAAAAAGCTTTGCAAGTGCCTCCTTAATTCAGATTTCTTCCTGTGATTTTATTGGTACTGTCGACCTGCAGCAGATTGCTTGAAAGTGAAGGAGCAAAAGGCTGGATGGAGGTCATGAAGGAGAGAGGAGCGAAGAACTTAATCTGCTTTCAGTTATTGGCAAGATTTTTGTTATGGGTATTTGAGCCAACAAGAAAAGAGTATCTAGGCTCAGTTTCCTACAGCTTTAGCCACAAAAGGGTTTTTATTTTAGAACAATAAAGCTACTTGTTAGCTTGATTAGCTAGCACCTCATCATGTTACATTTCAGTGGCATCTGCGGGAAACTACCAGGGAGGTATCCCTGTATCACCTTGTCTTGGTTTGAAAGACAGGTATTTGCTGAAGAAAGGCAAGAACCCTTTTTTTTGAGATGGAGAATGCTATCTCCCTCCCTTCTAATTATTATAGTTGCAAATCAGAGGCTTTCAGGCAGAAGATATGGGGATAGGAATAACAGTTCTTTACTAATGTATCTAACAAGGCAAACAGCAGAAACCACAACAGCTATAACGATTGACAACAAAACAGAACAGTACAGCTCAGTTCGAGTCCCTCTGGCCACAGGCCCTCTCTCTCTGCGCTCAGTTCCCGGTGCTGTGTGGGCAGGGCGGGTCCCGTGCAGCTGAAGGGGGCTGGGTGATGGCGGCGGCGGCGGCCCAGGTGTGAGAGGGGGATGGAGGGGAGACTCCCTCCTCACGGTGTCGGTCGTGGTGCTCGGCAGAGTGCCCGGAGGTAGTAGGATGAAGCGGGAAGGCAGCAGTGCGATGTCCGACAGCAGGGAACGTGGCTCCCGGCGTTGGGATGGCAGGGAAGATGCTGGGTAGGAGCCCCGGCCGTCTTCCTTCCACCCCACGAGCCAGCGAGAGAGCGAGAGAGAGCGCGCCCAGGCCGCTGTCCCACCTTTCCTTTTCCAGTCTCCCCTTCTCCCCCACCCCCTGCGAGGGAAAAACTATTGCTACTACGGTGTAGCCACAAATACTTAGCATAACAATGGAGAAAATTCCACAGAAAGAAAAGGGAACAATTCAACCCCCAACACTACGTTAATATTCATTTGTAGGTGTTTACATTGGCTGTTTTGGGGGGGGGGAGGACATGACCATAACAGATTTTGGATCTGGACCTGTATAGTGGATTTTTCTGTTCTTTTAAACAGTTAATTTAAAGAAATGAGTTCAGCTAAATCTTGTGAACAAAAGTAACAGGTATGATTATGATTATCAAGTGGGTCAGGGAACACTTACAAGCAGTGGCTAAAAGATAAAGCTGGATGAGATGCACAGGGTCATACAGCTGCATATTAGGTTTTTATCCAATAACAGCATATTGTGTAATGGATAAACAACCATTTATTTCAAAGTAAATTTAACAGGAGCTCTTTTGTATGAATTTATATAAATTTGTAATGACACAGTTATAGTTCCAGCTTACTTAGATTTATGTGCATTGCTTAATGTCTACAACCACCCCAAACAATTGGAGAAGGGAATAAGAGACTGAGGTCAGAAAACACCTCTGAGGGCATGCTGCTTACTTATGCTATTAATGAAGTATTTTACCCATGCATATCTTTCTTGCCATGCTTTCAGTTTGTTAAAAATATTAGCAAAGTTCTCTAGATAGGAAATAGAAAATTTTATTTTTATATTATTTGTCTCTGTAGTGTTTTTGGAGTATACTGGGTCTTCTTTAATTTTGTAAATGTGATTCTGATATTTTTTTCTTTGCATATTTTTAAATTTTATGTCTGTAACTGATACCACTGTGTTGTATCTGCCAGTTTCTCAAGTTAAACTTATGAAGTGTACAAAATTCTTGCCTGTTTAAGGAATGCTTTAACAACACACTGAACATAATTTCTAACTTTATCAGAGAGATAAAACATAGAGAACCTTGAAAACATGAATCTTTAATACAGAATTTCTGTTCAACAGTAATTTGAAAGGTATAACACACCTCCCAAGAAGCTGCAAGCTTGTAACCCCAAGGAACCCCAAACAGCTACCAGATGAACCAGCAGACAGCATGCAGGTTTTCACAAGAGTTTCCTGGCTGTATTTCATTGAAAATGCAGTCACCCAAGGAGTTTCCCTAGAGAAATCTGAGTCTGACAAACTGACATTCTCTGGGTTTTGTTTTTTTTCCCGCCATCAAAAATTACTCAGCTCACTCTAATCAGTGTGGAAAAGGGCTAAAAAGTCGATAGTGCTATTCATAGTTTGTGTACCTTTCTTATTTAGGAGTAAGAAAACAATACATTTCTTTTAACATAAATGCACACTATTGTTATTTTGATGGACAGGTCAATGGACTAGCAAGCATGCTTTAAGAAATATTTAACTTGCCTAATTTTTCTGTTCTCTGAGCTTTGTCTCTTATTTTGATTTGATGCTTATAATGTCAAATATTAATATTTTAGATCAAAATTTTCCATCCCAAAAGTTGTGTGTATATTTTCTGTGCCGTTTCAGTTCAAATAGTACTGTTTTGCCAGGAATGAGAACAGGGAGAAACTGTTTATGATTAAATAAAAGCACATAGCTCTATACAATTCCAACTACCTGCACCCTGCTTTGGAGCAGTTCAGTAGGATCAGCTGGCGTTTTTAACTCTCCTGCAAAATGATTTGAAATATGGCTGAGTTACAAGACTCAGGAAAAATTTCACCTGTGTGCTCTCAGTAGACATTTGTTAGAACAAGTCAGCTAGAAACTTCAGAGTATCTGTTTCATACTGGGGATCTGTTTCCTCTGAAGTGGTTAAGCTGGTGCTTTCATTCTGGAGATAAAGGAAATAGACATGGCTTTCCTGTAATTCCTCCTTCTGTCATATCTGAAAGAAGAAAGGACCACTTCCCCCAGTACTACAGGCTATTTTGTTGGCAATTGGGCAACATAGAGGAGGAAAATAAAGTAATGGGGATTGTCAGGATGAAGAAGGAGCATAGAGGGGAATACTGAGTGATACAAAACTAAAGCAGGAAACACAGTCCATGAGAACCAAACCAAGAAATTGAAACAGGAAATCACACTATGAAAAGTGAGGAAGAAACACCTAATCATTTATTAATGACGCTGAATTTTGCTTAAACCAACCTTTATGCAGACTGCTACATTTGTTTGTGTGTGTGTGGTATGGTATCCCTTTTGGCACAGTAACTAGTCCATGAAGGATTGTGGCATGCTTGAGAAGATGCTTTTAGTACTCCATTGTCCATGGATCATTACCCACCTGACTTTACAGCAAAAGGATGAGGATGGAGAGAACATGGGCTATGAGTTGGTCTTCTGGTCCTCCTCTTTGACACTGATGCTGTCTGCCTCAGTCTGCCTCCTATCAGGTCATGGAAGCTGGAAGACCTGCAGCAGCGAAACTTTCCTCTTTGTGATTAAGAGCACACTTCCCCACAAGTTCCCTCCATCAACACTGTCCTATGTGACTGAGGGATCCTGGCAAAAATGTCCTGATCTTGTCAGCACACAGGGACAGTCTCTGTGTTCCAGGAACAAAGGGAGCCTATATAAACTGTAGAGTTAAATCACCCTGTGAGGGCTGAAAAAAGGAAGGGAAAATTACAAGGGAAATCTATTTTTTTAGTAGGTTTTTAAATGATAAATGAGTAAATGTCACTTACAAAGCTGCTGTACTTAATGGTATATTTAGATTGTCTAAACTGGACGCTAGGGAGCTAATGGAGCTAAGAGGAAAGTTTAAAAATGCATGCACAGTATAAAAAAAGCAACTCCAAAAAACAAGTCAGAGCCTGCTACAAAATGGCTTAGATTTTCCTCCAAGATCTGGCTCTCATACACACAGAAGTTTCTCATAATTGTTATGCATTAATCTCTTTCTAACTGGTTTGCGGTCAGCTCTCTTTACGATCCCCAAAAAGACTGATGGGACACTTGTCATTGTAAGCTACTGTCCTATACAGTGCTAACAGGACAACCAAATTGACCCCAAATTCACAGATCTAATTTTTTTTTTTTTTACTTTTTTTTTAAAGTAGACTCATTTGCTGAACAGGACAGAGGTTGTAGGTTTCCTGAAAAATCATTCCAATATGCATTTCTAGTCTACATCCAGTTTTGTTTAAAATGTCCTGTCACCAGTATCAGAGGGAATGGAATACATGAACTGGGAGGCTTGCAGCAAATAACACATTTCTGCCTGTTAACAGCGAAAAGAAGACACAACCTTAAAAATGTGTTTTTCTTTCCAAATTTGAAAACATAATGTAGCAGCTATTATTGATAATAAGACCCTTGATGTACAAACATACTATAATTTATTTTACAAAGGCAAGAAATGGCATAGTCATAAGATACAATATAGATCTGATAGTAGAAAGCTTAATGAGAATGTTTTTTTTCAGTTTAATGAAGTAATAATTAGTGAGAAAAAAACCTTTTTTTCTTCATCTTTGTTTTAAAGTAGAAAGTAGAGAACAAAATCTGTTAAATACAGTGATTTTAATCTGTCATTAATACAGAACAAAACCACTATGCGGCCCTTCTGTTTCAATTTAGTTTAAAAAAATTAGTGCAATTGGATTTAAAAAAGATATTTCTTTGTTTATTTATTTTTAGAAATGCCAAGTGAAAGCTTGAAAACTATTGACTTTTCCCATGCTTTAGCATTAAGGAGACAGAGCAGGTCAAGAGTGTGGAGAGCTCACTCTGATGCATAGCTGCACAGACATGTGAGGACAGCAATTTTTGTCACACACAGGCAGTGAGGCACTGCTGGGGTGGGACCCTGCCCTTCTCTACTGCAGAGAAGCAGCCTGGCTGTCACAGCAGCCAGCCCTTGCTACAGTGACAGGAGCAGGACAGTATTTCCATCACACAATGCAGAATCTTGGTATGCCCACAGCAGCTCATGTATTTTAATACAGCATTAAGTGTTGCTAATACTGATCTGATTTCTGGGAGTAGGCAGAGAAAGAAGATAATGATAAATTTTACAATTCCAATGTTTGTATTTGTAAAATTTAATTTACTTCCCTACTAGGATTAACTGCTTTGGTCTCACACTTGTAAGCACACAGGCTGGCTGAGCTGGAAAACTTGAATGGAATTTTCAAGTAACAACAGATCCTAATCTTGGCTTGAAGGAAAGTCTTGGCGTGAGTTGATTTAATGAGATATTAATGTGAGATGACTGAGCCCCAAGTTTCATATTCCACTGTTTTTGATGAAATCTCTTTAAGTCTACAATATTTTCTAAATTGATGAGGAATATATACTTCACTGAATATAAACCTTTTTTTTTGCTTCCTGACACTCTAAGTAGGGTAATAGAGCATCTTCTGTTTAGTACAACTGTATAAAGTAGTTTCAACAGTGCTAACTTTGCTTGGATTCAGGACATCAAGTTCGGATTACTTCTGAAAAAAATGGTATTGCTGCTAGAGAGACTGACAGCACTGTGGAGTCCCTGAAGTAATTTTCCAGAGGTGAGGTAAGACTGAACCAATTCCTGATCCAGGGCAGCACATGCCTAATGTTCAGCAGGATATTGACAGCCCTGTTTAACTTTCCTGGGTGGGGAAGGTGGGACAGGTGGAGAGGTCACAGCAGCTCACATGATGATTCCTCATTGAAACTGATGTCCTAGTGATGGACTTCTCTGAGGAATGGCTGAGAAGACTCCCTCAGAATCTCAACTTCTAAATGTCCTTGTGCTTAATTAAAACCTCTAGATTAAAAACTAAATAAATCTCAAAATGGGTTAAATTTGTTGATTAAACTGCAAATAAAATGTTAAAAAATTAATCCAGAAAAGTACAGTTTTTTCATAAATGCTGTGTTTGATTGGCAGTGGCAGTTAAAAGCATGAAAAGTGAAATACTTGTTTAAAGATAATTTTTTATATTTACAATCTTGGAGGGAATTTTTTTTTTATTTACACAGTTTATAGAAACAGAAATTTTTTCTTGCACATTTCTTTCACTACATTCATATGATAAACACTAAATCCAGATTAAAGCTCCATAAAAATATACTTTTAAAAAACTTATAGTATAAGCTGTGATAGAATAATTTAAAAATAGATAGATATGATGTACTGGTATAAATTTGCCCCAGACCAAGACATATTATTAATTAAATACTTCTAAAGCCTTAGAAAGTAAGACTTATTAATTAAAACAAAAGAACACCCGTAACTGCCTTATGGGGCCAAAGACAGACTATGCTCACAGACTAATCAACAAACAGTATTTCCTACACAGAAATGAGAACTTGATCTGATTTTTTTGATGTTTCTTTTTTATTTTTAATAAGATGAAGTTAAAATCCTTTAGTTTTTGCCAGTTAGGGGGTCATGATGTGTGCTTATTCTCACAAACATCAAAGACTCCAGCTGTTCATTTCACAAGCAATGAATTACTTTTTTTCAATTCTTATACAGAAAAAGAAACTTTTGCATACTCAGAAAATCAAATTAATTTTTATTCCTGGGGTAATTATAGAGCTTCACTTCCAAAATAGAATTTTTAGGTACTATTTTTGCTTTTTTGTATATGTTTTTGTTTGTGTGTTTGGGTTTTTCTAATTATTTCTATGTTTGGTTAATGACAGCAACAATTCTTTTGTTTCTGACTTGATGCTGTTCTCCTTCTTCTCATTTGCTTTTGGGTGACCTTTGCTTTTTCCCTGCCTTTATGTTTAAGAGACACGTAGTAAATGATCAAGAGCATTTGGGCAAGAAAAAAAGTGCCTTCTTGGCCAGAACAACCTGCTGTCCTGAGTTACCAAAGAGCCAAAATGTGATGGGTCCACTGCCACAATGAAGTGGCAAGCTTAGATAGCTGGGAGTAAGTAAACGATGTGTGCACTGGAGCATAAACTGCGCAGTTTCTGGCTCCTTTTAGCAGGATGATCTGCAGTAGGCAATGCCAAGCCAAGGCACACAATGCACTCATTTTCCCTTAGTGCACCCCGTGCAAGTGTTCTCTTGCCAGAGCTCTCCTGCTTCTGGCAATTAGTTTCTATCACAAGGAGTCCCTGCACAGGCAGGAGTTACTTCCCCGAGCCTATGAAACTGCTCTTTCTGGCAGAGAATAAGCTGCTGCTAAGCAGGCAGACAAAACTTGCTAGACTTTGTTCTGCACTCCTCTGAACTGCTAGTTCTCAGATTGCTTCTATGCACTGTCTTGGTTCTCTCCCAAAGGTTCACATGGTAAGAGATCACAGTTCCACACAGTGAAGTGAAGCACAAAATTTAGTTCTTTCTTACATTTTCACTGTCTTCGACAGCACACACAGCAGCCAGATTATCTCTGTGCAGGGAGTAGGTGTATGCTCCAAACTCTGTTTTAGGACAATACTAAGGCTCATCTCCTGCCTCTTCTGAAAAGGAGACAATGTAATTCATAATGAAGGAAGATCAAATATGCACTGAATTTACACTGGCTGCTGTCTTATTAGGTCATCTTTGCATGCTGCTAGATATTCACTGCATAGAAGAACAGCGAACTGATGTAAGACAGATACTAACTTAAAAGCTATAGAAATATTAATCTTTCTCATGTAAATAAATAAATAGCAATATAAGTAAGGAACTTTATTCTGATTTCCTGTAAATCAGCCATACCTCACATCTAGCAAAAGCTAAATAAGGACGTAATGATTCCATTCCAATAGCTAGCCATATGCATCTAGTAATTTTATACTACATTTCAAGGTGAAAAAGCAAATTTTATTTCCCAGAGTGCATAAAAATGGATTAATTTATGAAGGATTGATTTTCAATTAGATCATTCTTAATCTCATGCATATACATATACCTGAACGCACATCACTTATATTAACATGAAGTTATATTTCCTATTTGGCATGTAAACAAAAATTGTCAACAATTTTGATGACCATGTCAGGGCTATGACAAAACCAATTATCTCAATCCAAAGAAGCATGAATGCATAGTTTTAATGTGTGTGTTTTTTATAATCACTACACTTTTGCATAGTTAATACATGTTTCCTTATTTCACATTCCAAACTTTGATTTTTTTTTTTTCCTATTATGCTCTTGTTCCTTACTGTTCTGTCCACATTCAACTGCATCTTCATTTATCAGTATAGGTTTTGCTGCCATTTGCTGAATCATGCTGATTGAGTCTGAATCGAAAGGTAGCAATGTCTTAGTAATAAAACTGCATATATGCTCGTGGTATTAAAAGCTATGACAACCATCTCAATCAGCCTAAAAACTAAACCCAGCTCCCATGACTGAAAGACTGGAAAGCAGAATTCTTCACTGCATTGAAGCATAAGCTGATTTCACTTGAAGATTTTTTTTTCCAGATTCAGAGACTAACTCCAGCATATATAAAGGTCTTGTAATACAGCTATGATAGATGTATCAGGTGTAAGAATTCAGAATAAAGATATCTATACAAATAACAATTGAAATTCTGGCCCAGGAAAAAAGTGTAAAACTTACACTAAATTTATTCAGCTGTGATTTCAGAATTTCAGTTCTCCCAAAGCAAAATGAACTCTTAGAGGAATAGGAGTTCTTAATTAGTTATTCAACATGTGAGTCTTCTTCCCTGTGAATATCCAAAACCACACAAGAGAACTGTATGTGTGGGGGTTTTTTTTTGTCTTTTATTTTTTTCATCTATCTACTGCTAAGTGTATGTAGTAGATTATAGATGTATAGACATAGATGATAAGATTTTGTCATCAATAATGATGGATGAATTTTTATTGATTGATTCTAAGCAGAATCACAAATCTTTCCTAACTTCTTTCTTTACCTTATTCTTTCGTCAATGAAAAAAAAAAAAAAAAAAAGGAAAAAAAAAAAAGCAAAAAGCACATACCGTGATACTTGACCTTCCCTTTATATACAAAGTAAGTTCATAAAGCTATTAGCTGCAGTCTATCAGTTTTCCTTCTCTAGGCATCAACTGTCCCATGGCATCTTTTCCTGCTATCCAATGCAATCACATAGCAAACTCAAGCTGTGCATCTGAGCTGTGCTCTCCACAGGCTAATTCTTCAACAGAGGCACATTTCATGTATCAAAACAAAAGGGCAGTGCTGATAAAGGTGCAGTGCCAGTGCTGGTCCAGGCAGTAAGTGCACACCCTGCTGCCCAGCTACTCTGTGGCACAACAGACCCTACAGGTTTCATGGGCCTTTCTGCCTTTTAATCCTCCTGCCTGTGGCTTCTGGGATCTTTTTCAAGAAGCAGGACTTGCAGCTGGTGTTTCAGAGCCAACAAAATAAGGTCAGATGAAAACGCTGATGGTGAGTGCCTGCAGTTACTGAGAATATTCAGTGCATCCTGAATGCACCTTCAGCTCAGGTGCAGTAATTCACCTCTGCAATTCAGTACTGCCATCCTCAGCGATAGAGATGAACAAGGCAGACCTCCCCCAAAATAATGAATGTTTAGTTTTGATATATATTTTATTTATAAAATAATTTTATCAATCATTTGGGGATTCTTTGGTACTTACACAATGCTTTTGACCCATGTTGCTGAGATTTTTTTCTCCACATTTAAAGGAATCAGAAATTTGAAGAAAAATACTGAGAATCTGTTACAATTAATGTTACCAGAAAATTAATTTTAAAGGAAAATAAGAATCCTAATTTGAGAACTGTGACAGTTGACAGGCTTGAGAGAATTTTTGTATGTGAAGAAAATATATTTGATATATTATTTTATATAGTACTATATGCTGATCATAAACATTTCTCTAGTTACACACAGTAAGCACTAAATACAGCAATAGCTTCCCACTTTTAATTCAGCAGTTTCTGTAGTCAAAAAGAACAAGACTAATACTTGTGATTAATATTCTGAATTCTCAACTCTATTGAAAGATGAACCTCACTATATTAAGTAGCTCAATTTTGGGAACAGTCAGGGGGTAAAAGAGTTTTTGTGTTCTTTCCCTGGGCTGCCCCCACAGGGCAAGTCACTAATGTAGCTGAAAGTAGCCACTTAACAAAAGTACAACCATAATATTGTGTGTGTGCATATATATATTTGCATGCACATTCTTGTCTCTTGGTGTTTGTTCTGTTGACTGACTTAAAAAAGCATACAGCGTTGGAAATACTGGTTTGGGGAAAGGGTTGGGTTTTGGTTTTTTGGGGGTTTTTTTGTCTGTCTTTTTGTTTTGTTTTGTTTTTTGGGGGAGTTTTTTTTTGTTTTTTGTGGTTTGTTTTTGGTGGTTTTTTTTTTTTTGGGATGAAATTATTTTGAAAGTTGCTTTAAGGGAAAAAAAAGTACTGCTAAATAAATCGCAATTACATATGCAAATAGACCGATTACATTTGGCTGCACAACTGAGTATCAATGGCTTTTTAAACTCGCAACTACAAGTCTGCCCTCAGGCTGACCCAAGAGTCCTTTCATTTCAGCACAAAGCCATTACTTTGCTGTTAAGTGCCATCCATTACAAACCTAAAATCACGTGCAATTACAATTACACGCTCATTTAGATGTGCAATTGCTCATTTGTACACGTGCAATATTGATACTGTCTTTAATAAATGTCTTCTGCTTTCCTGAACCGTATCTAGTAGAGACAGCAAATGTGACTGTGTTGCTTTTTGTAACCCACAGCTTTTAGGAGCACAATCAGGATGTTAAAAAGAAATAATTTCCCTGATTATTTCACCAAATAGAAAAAACAGTTGGTTTGGGGGTGGCTTTTTTCCCACATATAAGCATTTTTTCCACACAGCTACAAAAACCTTTTTGCAATATATAGTAAGTTTCTCTTGGCTAGGCCTGTCACTGGCCCTTCAAATTAATTATTGTATATATCAGGTATTTGAGAGAACACTAGATTATCATCACTTAATGTAAGAACATAAACAATACCAACCAAATGAAATAGAAATTTTCAGTAGTGTCATTGCCAGCACCAGACAAACTGGGAGAGAAGTGATCTATAGCTAATGTTTTCTCCACTTTATGTTTTCATTTCCCACAGCCAGGAGCACGATTCTCTCGAGGTGAAGTTGCTTAGGAGAGCAGGTTGCTGGGCTCCATGCAATGGCTGCAGTCCAGCGCTCCTTAGCCCAGGCGCCGGACAGTGGCCTGGCTGCTCTGCTGGCATTGCCAGCTCTCAGGTGGCTGCCTGTGAGGTGATAACTATTCCTGCTGGGATGGCAGCAAAACAGCCATTACCAGCCCTAATATGCCCATCTTCCCAGCAAGTCCAGAAGCAGCAAGCTCTCAAAATACCTGGCACACTCCTTTTCTTTTTCCCCCCCATATTTTTTTTCCAGCCCCTTCTCCTTGCCTTACAACCCAGCAGCAACCCAGTTTACAGCCCCTATGAAAAACACATGAGATTTAGTTTAATTTAGTTTAGTTTAGTTCATCCTTAGCATATTTAAGTATGAAAAAAACCTGGAAGACTATATACTTCTGTATGTGATACCTTTTCAATATGTCAGGAAGGGTAGTGTTGATCTTGTGTAAATCTGGTTTGCAGCACCTGACACGCTTCTTTCAAAAAGCACAACAGAAACATGAAAAACCATACCTTTATTTTAGTTGCCCCATTGACTTTCTCATCAGTAACAGTTCTGGAGTAACAGACAAGAACATTTAATACTTATGGACACTGACATATTAATAATTTATAATTAGTTCTTATGTAGCTAAGGGAATGGTTGATAGAATAGGAGAGCAACTGTTTTACATGACAATCTTGTGAGAATGGATGATGGGCCAAAAGAAACAGGACATGTCTGAGTATAAACTAATTCACTTGGGAAAAATTCCTTTAAATCAGACCTTAAACAGCAGCAAACGGGTTAGCGAGTATGCAGATGTGCTGCATCAGTGTCTGCAAAGAGAAGGCTGATAGCACATCATGCATGAACAGTTCAGGAAACCAAATGGAAGATGATGTGTTAGGAGAGAAGACTGTGGGAGTGTGACATCTCTACATAATAGCTGCTATTTCAGGGACAGTATTCGTCTCTGAATATCTAAGTTAATAAAATTCAGAAACTGCAGCAAAGCAGAGCCAATATGCTTGATGGAAACAATAAAACAGTCTTTGTAAACTAACCAGGACTATAAATCTTAACACTGGACATTAATAATTAATTGTAATTTATGTGATTATGTACTTTGTGTTACCTTCCTGTTCTGAACTTGTGCAGTTCTTAGTAGGTGATATGAAATATATATGTCTAAAAAAATCAACAAAAACTTAAGGACTTTTAATTAATATTGTATACTTAGGTGAGGTGAAGTCCAGCAAACTAACATCAGAGGGAACTTTAGTATGCTTCTCTGGGAGTTATCATGGTGTGTTCATTGTTACTGTCGATAACATGCTGTGAGCAAAAAATGAGAAAAAATCTGAATTTCCAAGCCATGCAGGATGCCATCACTTCCATGACTGAGAAGCCAGAGTCCGTCCTCTGGTCCCTCCTGCCCGGTGCCATGGGGCAGATTGGTGAGGGAAGTTTTCCAATTCACCGACAGCTTTCCAAGGCCTGCAAATTGCCCTTTTCTTTCTCGATAAGGTTAGCTGTAGAGGCCTCACAGTTGTGTTCAAAAGTCACTTATTTCTCCCAATTACCACTGTAAGGCCCTGTCGGAACATGCCTCCCTTAGTAGGACACAGGAGGACACCACCTTTATGCGTCCAGTCCCTCTCAGGTCTAGCCCCGGAGGGAGCTGGCAGCAGCACCTCATCTCTCCTCTCCCTCTCCTTGGCAGGGCCTCGTAGGTCAGCTCTCAGGTGTGCCCCGCTTCCCTGGATCCCAAGGGGGTGCGGGAAGGGGCAGGGAGGGTCGGGAAGCGGCGGCGGCCCCGCGGAGCCCCGGCCGTGCCCGGCCCGCGGCGCGACGTTGAACGGCCCCGCCCGGCACGCGGCCCCGGCCGAGCCGCCGCG